>CM076580.1:826088091-826564150 GCA_034641835.2 Pinus albicaulis
TGATCTTAGAGTTCTTGACATTTAACCAGGAAATGAAATCCCCATGTGAAGCTGCTGTTAGGGTCCTATAAGTATAGGATTCATAATTTGGAATTGAATTATGATAGTCTTGTAAAAATATGTACATACCTTGCTTTCTACAAGTTGTTTTCCCATATTTTGTAAAAAAAATAAAAAATAGAAAATCAAAAAGAGGGTAAAAGTCCTAAAAGAAAGATCAAAGGACTTAGAAAAAATAATATACCCAAAAAAAAAAAAAAAACATGAAAGTGTGCAAATTCAAATGCCACTACTTTTTACTGATGATTATGGCAGAGTGTCAATAAATGCCATAATCCATGATGAGTTGAACTGCTTAATCTTGACTTGTCATGTTTCAATTTTATTGTTGTAGAATAGTGAATAAAAATTAGTCAGACAGTTTAATCCTGACTAATTAGTAGATAGGTAGAGAATAAAGAGGAGCTCATCAGTTTAATCTAAGCCCTCGGATGATATAAGGTAGATTTAGATAGTTTTTATTGCTTTCAAAAGAATAAAATGTTCAAGGTTGCTAGCTCAAATGCACCTGCAAAATGGAAGAAAAAAATGTTAGATTAAAAGTTGGGTAGGTAGAAAGAAGTGGGAGAATCATGTAAATACTTTTCACCAGGAAAAATCACTAATTTCCCCTCCCCTATAGTTATTCTGCATTCTAGACTTTTAGTTAAAGAGGCTCAGAGCATTTCTCTAACTTCTGTTGGGACCGGACCCAAGGCTCAGTGACTGTTTAGTTAAAAATGTTTGAATTCCTATAATAATCCCTATTTTCCATCATTTACCCTTCATGCATCCATTATACTTAAATTTCATAAGTAAAGACCTTTTTACTTAATGAAAAATAAAATCCCCTTTGACTAATTTCCTTCCTTCATAAAAACATAAAAACCCTCCAAAATTATTATATTCTAAGTTAAAGTGGTTAAATTATAAACGATTAAAACTTTTTGCTTATTATATTATCACTTTACTTAAGTTATGTAACTACATTTTAGTGTTTTCATTGTCCCTTTTTCATATTAACTTCTAAATTATCTATTAATTCCCTAGAAAAAACCTTATCCTATTATTATAATCCCTTTTATCTAATTGTCTCCAAAAACCCACTATTATAAGATTTTTGACCAAAGTTAAATATCTACATGTTAAATTAAAAACCCAAAAAATACCCCCTTTGGTCTAAAACTAACCATATATAAATAATCCCGCCCCATATAGTTATTGGACCCCTCCATGGTCTATAACTATATAATAAAAATATAAATATAAATAAAGCTATAGGAAAAATATAGCTTTACCACATCACCTCTATTATGTCATTTATCCTAAAGTTTTTTCATCCGTGCCACTATAAAAGGCTTATTATCATTCTAAGCTTTACCATATCCTAACCTTGGTTAAAACTCGTCTCACGCACTATTTTACCATATATATGAACTTTGTTTATATATATAACATCGCCCAATAAAACCTTTTACATTATACCCGCTTATATATAAACCATTCCATATATTAAAACCTTGGTTAAAAAGTCTATTTTTACAAAGGTTTGGTTATATTTATAACTCACCATCGTATAAAACCGCTCGTGCCCCACCGTAACCTTTTCCCCACACCTTCCCATCACCTCCCGACCATTCGCTCCCACTTTTTAGATCCAACGGCACATGATCTGTTTCGCGCTCTGAAACTGATCGATGGCCCTGAGCTCAAAATCACGCGAAATGAGTTATTTTATGAAACCACCCAACGCAACGTGGCACCATATTATTCGATCGCGTTCGATTTGCAAAAAAAAACTTACCACTCTATCCCGACGCGAAACCCACCAGTGGTTTTTTGCATTCGAAAAATAAAACCACCTCCCGCCTTGGATTAGACCTACATTTAATGCATTCTATGTTGATTCATATTAAAGTTTAAACCTTTGATATATCATTTTTCATATGTATTTGTGCAGTCCCGATTGGTAAGATAACTCCGCCTAATTGTGTAAAGAGCCCTAAACCCCTATTTGAGTGATTTCTAGTCTCGAAGCTGAATTTAATCACTATTTCTATATCTAGAGCTCATCGAAGCCATCCTCTACGTCAAAAAATCTAGTTTAAAGTCAAGAGAAAGTCAAGATACCATAGACCTTGTTGAGCTATTAAGACACTCCTTCGTAAATCCCATTTTTCCCAAATCTGACTCATAGTGCTCCTCTATGATTTGAACCACCAATCAAATGAATTAATATACAAAGAATTGAATTCCCAATCCTAAGGTGTCCAAAATATTTAAAAAGAGGGAAACCCTCGCAATTTTTTCTCAAATTGCCATTTGTGGAAAGCTCGGTTTTTAAAGCCAATTTCTCAATTCTAGACCATCGAAAGACAAATTCCATGATTCAAAAGGGTTTAAAAACACACAAAAAGCCAAAAAATCCATTTTTTCACTCTTATCAATCCAGAAAACCTGTGTTTTCTGTCCTGAACTCTTGCTCATATTCCCAGATTCTTAAATTGTCCCAGATTTGCTTAAAATTCCTCTGTTTCTAAAAATTAACTACTGCAAACAGTATAATATTGCTTTAGTTATCCTAAAAATGACAAAGAAGAAGACTACACCTAAAGATGGGGGTCCTAAAGCTTCTAAAGCTATGACAGTCAAGCCTTCAAAGCCTGAATCCTCAAAAATAAATAAACCTACTCCAGTAATCACTGCCAATACTGTTGCCACTGTTAAACCCTTCAACCTCCAATTTCCACTGAAGAAAGCATTCCTTTAATTGATTTATATTACAAGATTGCAGACCCTATAGTGGAATTTAATGTACTAGAGATTCATAATTGGTGTCATGGTAAGTTTTTGGATAAAAATGAAGATGACATACCTATTTGGGAGTCCAATTTGCCCAAATATGTAGTTCATGTTACTCATCCAGCCCAAGACCCTGACAGAGTGTGTCAGCAGCATTATGTTCCTGATCAAAGATCCATTGTCAATGCAGATAGGGAGATTTTGTTTTCCATTACAGCAGAATCCATAAATGAGATGCTTCAAATGAAATTTGATCCCAAAGTAGTTCCGTTGTCTATTGAATCATTTACCCAGTTATATTTAGGGATGGATTTTCCTAAGAGGTTTATGGTCCTTCAGAATTTCATGCATGCATATGTAGACATCCCAAAGGTTATTCCTCCTTATTCCACTTCAAAGTTCCCTGAAGCTTCTAGACAAGTGATTTCCATGTTATCATTTATACTAGGATACTTTAATGATGAATTCACAGATGCATCAATCACTGATTTTCTATCTACATTGTCTCATGGGAAGCCTCCTACCATGGTCTTTGATTTTGCTAGATTCATTGCTGATAGCATCCATCATCAATTGACAACATTGCCTGAAGGAGTTTTAATATATTCATCATATCTATTCCATTTGTTTCTATATTTTCAATCTGAGCATTTTCTCATTTCTTTAAAAAAGACGAATGTAGAGGACCGGCCTCTCTCAGTGATATTTTAGACATCCTTGCTCAGAAAGGAAGGAAATGAATTCAATTATAAATATTTTGCAGATTTATTCATTAGACTAGTCATGAATTTACTTTACAAGTCATAGAAGCCCAGAGTGAGTGAAGAAATGAAAAGAATATTACAGTTGTCTGAACAATGCAAAGTAGGAGACTGGTACTTATATGAGGGACACACATAAATAAGAATATTTGGAACCAATTTGTCCCCTTATAAGTTACCTAAATTTTTAACGATCAGGGTTTTTTCATTGGAATATGTACGGCAAGTTTTAAATGCAGATGCTATAAACTTCATGGCTTCAAAGAAAAAGACTCAGTTCAAGTTGAAGAACTAGATTAGCCCTTTCATAGTAAACAGTAGGGAGGCTGAGAAAGAAATATCCAGAAAATTATCAGAATATCAATTTCAAGAAATTTTTCAATGGAATTATGACCCCGAGGGTATCCTCAGTGGTATAAGGGACAAATGCAAGCTTCAGCCTTTTATACATGATTCAAAGCCTAATATTGAGAAATTTTCCAATCAAATAGAATGGGTGGAAAACACATTAGTAGTCCATACTGCTAATACATAAATAGTGAAAAAGGCAGATAATTCACAGGCTATGATAGTTACCAAGCAGTTAGAAGTGTCAAACAAAAGATCAAGAGATGATGAAGGTTATTCAGCTGAAACTATTACTGATAATAAGTTCAAATTAATTTTCAACAAAAGGCTAAAATTACTACTGCTAAAAAAAGAAAAGATTATTGAAATAAATGATACAAATGATCAGGAAATGAATAAAGACCAGTCAACAAATCAAGAGGCCACAGTAATAGTTGATGAAGTTTTGACAGGAATTGGAAAATAATAGGTAGCAGCAGATAAGAAGGGCAAGAAAATGAATGAAAAGTAGGTTGATTTAGAAATTCCCTCTTCTTCCAAAGCAGCAGAGGGAAAAGATTCTGATATAAAACAAAGATATAAGCAAATTAAGGAGAAAAATGAGGATATAAAAAGAGAAATTTACTCTCAATTTCTCAAAGAAAATACAGGTAATAAGGAAATATTATTAACATCTTTTGATTATTCTACTAATAAAATGATCATGTCCTTCCTTCAGCCAAAAATTGCAGATCCTAAGACAATTTTAGATTATCAAAAGACAGAATTAGAAGTTGATGCAGAGAGCATTCATGAGCTGGATCAAATAGAATTTCATAGACGTACATCAGAAATTCTCTATTCAAAATTAGTGGATAAAACCAGGAGTGCTACACAAATTCAAAATGCTATTTTTAATATGCAAAATCAGATGAAGCTGGACAAAGCTTCTTTACATGCAAAAGATCTGAGGATTAAATCCTTAGAAGATCTAGTCCTTCACATAGGGATAGATCCATCAAATATACAGGTTCCTCAAGCATTGATAAAGAAAAATAATGATGACATTACTGCTTTGAGGAAACAATTAAAACTTCCTCAAAGTGAACATCCACAAGCAAAAGAAATACTTCAGGAACAGAAAGAGAAAGAAGACATGATGCAGTTGATTATAAAGCTTACTGCTCAAATCAATGACATGGAAAGCCAATTGGATTTACTAATGAAAGAAAAGGAAACTGTGAAGGAAACAGAAGCTTCCACCATTACCACAATTATTCTTATTGTTACAGTTGTTGTTCCTTCTACATTGGGAGAGAAATTAGCACCCAAAGAGCCACTAGCAACTGCAGTTTCAGTACAATCAATTACTACTTCCCAAACAGAATCCTCGACATCACAGGTGCAACATACAAATGATGCAGGGAAATTTTTAAAGAAATGGAATAAATGACCTTGAAAACCAATGAAATCTTTATTTTGAAGAAGAAGATTCAAATTATTGAAGCATCTAATAAAACATCATTGATTAATGCGAATAATTATGAACAAAAAGTAAAAAGACTTGAAGAGCAGGTAAAAAATATTCAAAAATATTTGAGTTTTACCACTCAGATTACTTACATAAGAAATCATTTATGGACCAACATCATTGAGGCTATTCATCTTCAATGGCCATCAATTTAGATAATTTATGAATAAAGGGACCTCCTCCTGGTAGCTCAAAATGAAATACAAAAGACTACAGAAGAATTAGCAGACAAACCAACACAAGCACAAAGGCTAATTACCTTCTTAAACAGTAAGAACAGGACTGATCTAGATGAATTAAAGATTCAGAATAGGATAGAAGCTATATTGCAAATCAAAAAGATATTGACAAAGAAAACATTGATGAGTAATTTGAAAGAGAAATTTGATGCTATGAACTTTTCCATTACCAAGTTTTTAGCAAAGTATACTATGCTAAAAAAAGCAAGCATTCCAGACATACATTTTTTCAATGAAAAATTAATGAACCAGAAAGAATATGATAAAAAGATTAGAGATCATGCCAAAGAACAGATCAGTAAGCAGCGACCACAGGGATCTCCTACAGGGAAGGTTGTGCTTCAATAGCTTGAAGATTTATTCTTCCTTCAGAATGAAATCAAACACTTATTTGTGATTAAGCCAAATTTTGTCAAGTACACAGAAGCAGATGAAATTTACAGAAATTTGAAAACAATGAAGATTCCAGATGTTGAAGAATGTCAGACCTTCACAGATTTATTATAGCAGCAAAGAGGCAAATAGTGAAAGATAGTGCAAATGAAGAAATCAGTTTGAGAAGAAAACAAATAACACAGTCCTTGATTTTAAATTTTCACTGCTAAGAAATATCTTTTTATAGCATTTGGATGTCAAAGTATTAGTTTAAAAGAGTATCAGGGTGAAAGGCCAAAGTCAAAGTGTATCAGAAATAAAAATGACAGCTAGCTGATTTGACTGTTGTAATTTCCTTTTTTACAGCAGTGAAATGGTAAATATACATTGTGAAAGAGTATCAGAGATGAAGTACAGGGTTAAAGAGTATAAGTGGAAAGAGTATCCAAGAATTCATATTCCAGAAAGATATTTGCAAAGTGCCAGCAAGCATGAACAACTACTCAAACAAGCATTTTTTGTTAGATAAGATATCACTATTTTTTCTAGATAAGAGGACAACTTGCTAAGTTGTTAAGTAGATGTCCCTCTTAATGTGTAAAAATATTTTTATTTTCTAGAGTTTTTCCTAGATTTCTCTAGGATATTTTGTAATAAACATTTTGTATAAATACTTCAGTTTATGAAGTGTTTAGGGTGGAATAAAATTGCTAAGATCATTGTAGAAATTTTTCTGATACGTTGGAGGCTCACATGTGTTGATTTCAAAGCAGTAGTCTAGACAATTGCCAATTGGACTTCATAATTCAGGATTCATGCGATAATTTGAAGAGTAAAGTGCATATATCTTGTCATTTGTTTACTTTCTAAGTTCCATTCATTTCATATATGTTGTTCAATCTTAATGATTAAGTAGGAGTATTACTTTAGGACTAGTGTTAGAACTCCTTGTCTTAACTACTTAATCATTTAAATGTTTTCTGTTGATTTCTAGATTTAGGAATTCTTAATTTCTCCTAGTCCCGTTTGACCCCTGCCTCCTTCCTCTTTTTCCGAATCAAAGGATCCTTCATTTCCCTTTATCTTGAAAGCAAGTCATCTCATCAAAACAATCTATCCAAATCTCTGAGAGTTATCTACCTTGCCCTGAATACATTAGCATCCTCTTGGCCTTGCCTTCTAGTTCTGCTTGCTAGACTTTGACTCCATAGCCCAATGGACTAGTATATCCCTCTTTAATTTGTCTTCAAGTAATCTTATTTTCCACCAAACATCTTAAAATCAAAACCAATTGAACTATAATAACTAGCCTAAAATATCAAACAAAAACAAATTTAAATCATAAAGAGAGAGCCCTCTCTGAAATTTAGGAAGGCTAGATCCTAGATTTCCAAAGTAGGTTTGTGGTTACCCCTAGTTTTCTTAAAACTGAAAAAATCCAAGAGCCCACAATCTTTAGAAATTACTAGGGTGATAACGATTCCATTAGATACATTGTACGAGATAGAACGCAATGAAATTCATAGTAATATATAAGCTATAAGCATTACCTAATCGAGGATATGTGGGGTTTCTCATTAAATGAGGCATGAATTATTTTTGTATATTGACAACTTTTAGTGAAAATTAAAAATAAAAATAAAAAATAAAAAAAAGTGCAAAATTTCGTCGAATATTATACTCACATTTGTCAGCCTAATCGTCGGATAATCAATGCCATAACTGACGGATGGAAATGTCAGTCATTTGACAGTCCTGTCAGAGAGAAATCCCATTCATTTAATATCTGACATGTCACTATCGACCTGCGTGCCCCAAACCGATGGAATAATGTGTCTGATATCCAAAACTATCGTCGAACTAATTCAACTTAACGTCGGTTATCCAACGCGTTTACATTGAACAGGCCACTCAATACTGGCAGAAGGGAGCGTCAGAGTAATAACACTCATACCGCACAATTTAATTTATTTTCGATTATCCGACACTTAAATGATGGTTTTCCATCAGAAAAAACTAAATAAATGATGAATATCTCATGGAAAACTATCATGATACCTATCGGATATTCAACGTTTGGTGCCTCAGATATTTGGCGTTTGGTGCACCATATATCCGAAAATTTATCGCGTCACAAAACTGACTTCAAAACTGTGGTTTTTTTATGACCATTTTGACATTTTTTGTGTTAGATAATCAAACACTTGTACCGTCGAATATCCAACATTTACTAAACTGATGAATATTCAACATAATTCCAGCAACAATTTGATGAGATCTAGTGTGTCGAATAGCCAACACCAATAAGTTGCATATCTGACTAATAACCGTCATATTTTAGCCTGATCCGTAAACTATTTTGGATATTCCACTAGACAGCTCGTCACAACAAATCTCACAATATTATATTAAAAATATGAATTTCTACACTTTTACAATTTTATTTAATTTCTAGATTTGTAGATTTTATTATAATTATTTCATGCATGCAAATGGAAATTATGTAGGAAATAAATAATGATAAAATAGAGCTCACACACAAACATAAGACACAAGAAATGCTCTGAGAAAACCTTTAGGGAGAAAACCCAACTGGAAGGTGAGGTCACTTTGCTCTCTTTCCTTGTTTGTAAATATGGTTGGAGGTACAAATAAATAAGGCCTATGGCCCATGGGCTGATACAGTGTAAAAATAATCTCTATGTGCTCTACCTCCTATCTATCTTGGCTATCTTTTCTCATCTATGGAACAAAATTTTCTCAACGGAATGGAATGCCTCTTCCTCCTATTAGCCCGGTCATAACACAGCCCGATAGCCTACTAGTGGTTAAGTTTGACTACGTCAACTCTTAAATAGAGTTACAATATAGATCCTTTTAGATTATTTTACATTAAAAACACATTGCTATCCCATTTTCCATTAATAATGGGGGTCAACGCAACATCCTCCTGAATTATAGGTGTGAAAACAAGAAGGCCAACTTCTGAGTGGCATAAATTTTGCATACGGACTCTGATTAACGCACTTCTTACACTGTTGAAAATATATTTGTGTGTAGAATAGAATAAAAAGGTGTTTCACTAAAGCATCAAATTTTAGCCCTCAAAAAACATTGGTTGATGCCTCAAAAATCTCCCGGAATATTTCATAGCTTGTTTTGCCAAACTGGGTCCCGCCGGTAAAAACGGTCCCGTGAGCTGATGTAACAACCGTAGTCAAAAATCCATGTAATAAAGTTAATAAAGTTAAAATATGACCATGGTCATGGGACACGTATTCCAAGATAAATGTTGGGAAAAAACATAGTGATGGGGATCACTTGTGATTAATTAAAGGCTATGAAAATTGGCAAAGGCAATCGAAAAGCCTTTGGAAAGGAAAAATGGTATTTATTGGCATTTATTTATGAAAATAATTAAAATAGGAGAAAAGGAAGGTGAGAGGTCACATGTTGCATGTGAGTAATAAAATGAAGGAAAATAATGGAAATTGAAGAAAATAAAGGCGTCATTTATAAAAAGGCTTCTCAGGATCAGTTCATAGCTTTTTTTAGTTCAGTTTTGTAGCTCCCATTATATTCTCTCTCTTGCATACTCTTGGACACTTAGATTTTTCTTGGAGCACCCTTGAAGGTGTGTGGCATACTTTGGATTTAGAGCAAGAAGGCAAAGGATAAGTAAGAAAGCACAAGAGGACATCGGGATCAGTAGCTACAATGCATTTTGTTTGTAAGTACTGAGTTGCATGTATGATTTCCTTGCTTGTTTTGGCATGCATGACACATGCATGTGGTTTATTGATCATGATTTTTCATTGGCATGGAGGATTGCTTGGATTGAAAATGGTTTTGTATAGCCTTGACATTTCTTGGATAGCCATGGCGTTGTGGGTTTCTTTCCTTTTCTGGTTGGTTCTCATGTTCCTTTGGTTGTGGGTTGAGTTATTAGTTCTTGGAGCCTTGGTTGGAAAAATGTTATGGAGACCTGTAAAAACCTGGTTTGAGTTATTATTCATGGATCCTTGGTTATAAAAACATTATAGATCCCTTAGCGGGTTGATTTACTAGTCCTGGAGCCTTGGTTGGAACAAATGCACTGGATCCCGATAATAGTTGTGGGTTGAGTTACTAGTCCTGAAGCCTTGTTTGGAGAAAATACTCTAAAGCCCTGGAAAAATTTGGTAGATACCAATCTATTGATGGTTAGTGATGCCCGATCATGAGTTAGAATCACTGGTTGAGGGTTGAGGTGGTTGGCATCTAGAATCCTTGGTTTATTTGTGCTTGATGTGTTTCACGAGATCCCACATTCGTGCTTGGAATATGGAACGACAGTGACTGGATGAAATAGATATTTGGTTCATCCTAGTCTATGGTCAGTTGGCACATGGAATTCCCATACCAAGTTTCATTTTACACATGATGATAAGAGTTTTTCTCCTCTTGTATTTCATGGGTATTGTACTTTATAGGTTTATATGGATGTTGTATCTCTACTAACAATGTTACTTATGAAATAGGTAACTCAATTGTTACCTACTTCTTGAAGTATCAAATAAAAACACCTGATTTTTGAAAAAGTATGGGAGGTGGTAATCAAGAAAAAAAAATTGAGCATGTTTTTGGCACTTTAAGTTTTTTTCATTTTGATTTTTTTATTTTTAATTAAATTTTTTTTTTTTTTAAGTGATGTTTTTTATGTCGATTTTGAATAGTGGTGGTGTATCATCACCAACGTTTTTTTATAGGATTGATTTTGACACTATAGATTTTCTAATGTCTTCTTCTGTGAGATGCTTATTTTTAAGTGCATTTATGTACTTATGTTTTAAAAATAAAAAAAATAAATTTTTTTAAAATAAAAACTTGTAATGATATCTTCACTTTTTCACATACATAAAAGATGGAAAAAGGGTCAATATTCTAAAGTTTATATTTTCTACATGTTTATGTATTGTTAAATAATTTTTCAATGCACATCAAAAAAATTGTCGCTAAAAAACCAATATTTTGAACCATATGACAAAAAAATACAATTTTTCAATATAAATACAATGCAAAAAATACACTTTTACAGAGTTTTTGTTGGAAAAAATATGTTAAATAAACTAATTTTTTGGGAGAATCTTAACAAAAAAACTTAAGAAAACAACATTTTTATTGAATTTTATGTCAAAAAATAATAGCATTAACATGTTTTTTGCAAAAAAAAGGGTTGTTCTCATAAAATATCAAAGTCTAAACATTACAAGTAAAACTGATTAATAGTTCTAAAAAATAAGCTTTGTTTGCAAGCATAACTTAAACATCATCAACAATATCAACTAATACATCTTCAACATCATTTAGAACAACATTGATGGCTTCTTCCGCAGCATTTTCTTCTTCATTTTGATCATTGTCGTCTTCTAATGGATCTTTCATGTCAGCAAATCTTCCAAAGTTTCCCTTTCCAATCATTCCATATAATGGTGATTGAGGTTCCTTTTCTTTTTTTGCCACACGTGATTCATTAAAATCTCCTTTCCTCAAACCAACTTCTTGCTTCGCATCTGGAAGGAATTTAAGAGCGTTAATTCTTTGTTGAATAAATTTGCATTGAACTGGGTCTTTCTCAATGGCAATGCAATTTCTCCCTTTTAGTAGGCAACATGCTAGTGTTGTACCTAATCATCAAGCACAAAAAAAATAAGTAAGAAAATTAGTATGGAGACATAAAAAGTAAAAAAGACAATATTTAAATTTAAATTTGTATAATAAAACTTACCTGAACCTGAGAATAAATCCAAAACCTATTCTCCTTCATTTGAACATAGATTTATAAGATAGTTAATCAATGCTTGTGGTTTTGGATAAATGTTAACTATATCTCCTTTTGCATCTTTATCCTCATATGTTAGTTTTCTTACAACTGCATCATAAACCAATACTTGACTATGACTCTTCCCATCTACTCAATTCATAATAATATGCTTATAGCTATCATATTTTGTCCAACATTCAACATGGATGAACTCACAATCATTTATAATAGGCTGATCTTTGGAAGAAACAATATTTGACTTTTGCCTGTAACATAACATAGTAAAAGTTCAATTAAATTTTACATGAATAAAAAAATTTAGGAGGAATCAAACATACAATTTCAAAATTTTACCATGTAAGTTGCATCCTTGAGTTTGCTTTACCCTTGAAGCTTGTTAATAACATTGGAAACTGTGTGTCTGAATGAAATGTCACAAATCGCCAAAGTGGTGATGTTGTCACTTCTTGAAAACCCGTAACCATTTTACTAAAAGCTTGATAAGTATATGGTTCTCTATCATATTCAATGTCTGGGAAATTGAAACCATGAGGAATATCTGCAATAACTAAGCCATATTCCCTTTTAGGTATTAGTGATGCAATGTCTTCACAGTCACCTTGTATTATTTGATATTGGACATTGTCGAGCCCATTCCAAATGTAATGATTAAGAGTAGGATCAAGTTCAACATTCATAAGATGCTTCCTTCTCATGTTCTCCATCTTAATTTTTTCAATAAAGCTTTTGAAAGTATCTGGTACTCCATTTCCATCCTTCTTCAACATCTTTAATGACATATATATATATATATATATATATAAGTAATAAAATAAAAATAGTTTAAATATGAATAAAATGAATTTATAAATCAACATACCTTATTGAATGCAATATAAAACTCTTTTAGTGTTGATGTAGAACTTGCTTCTCGGTAGTTGCGTACAACATCATCCCAACTGTCTTCATTCAACATTTTAACCATGTGTTCTTGTATTTTCATAAAAAATTTCTGACTGAATAAATCAAGTTAAAAGCGTTAATATATTGACATGTATAACAAATTCTACCAACATCATTATGTTTTATTTTAAAAAAATTATAATGAAAGAAAAATAAGAAATAATTCCAGAAACTTACTTTTGAAATTCTGCACACATTTCTTCCATTGATAATTCACCCGACTTCACATGGGCTAATACTGATTTGACTAATGTATCATCCTTCACACCTTGCATTGTTCTCCAAGGTGTAATAGTCATATCCTCTGGAAGCTGCTTCATTTCAGGACCCCCCTTACTATTGGTACATATTATGGGTTTACTCTTTCTAACCTTCTGATTTTTTATGGAAATATTCTCCCATCGATCAAAAATCTCATCAATCAAATCCCATACCTCCCCAGTTCTAAATGCCAACTGAAAAATGTTATCTGTGCCTCTCAAGAGATTTGTATTCAATTTTCCATCTTTTGCTTTTTTTTCATCAATTTGATAACCTGTTTCCATTAAACATTCCTTTCGAAATGCTACACTAACTTGTGTCTTATCCCCACGACATTTTTCTATGAATTCATTATGAATAAATCTGACTCTTTGGATGAAATTCATTTTCATTCTGTACTCATTATCTGCATTATGATCCCATGCCAATAACTTTGATTCCATTTCTGTTAAGCCAGCGTAAATGATGCATTTCACTGTTTGAAAAAGATAGTTATTGGGATATTCTGCAATCAATTGTATCTTAGCCTCTATTGAATGGTTCCCTCCAATTACATAATATTTATAATCAAAACATTTTGTCTTGTCAAATGCTTGTTTGTTGGGAACCTGACATGGATCGACAAGAACCACATAATCCACCACATGCGCATATGGATTGAACCTGAACAATGTTTTTAGATTATGTACATGTAGGTGATGGGCCTTTCTAATTTTATATTGAGATTGTCCTTCATCTGGGCCATAAAATTGGTTAACATTAAGCTCAAATGTTTGGCCACCAAGAATTAATTTATTCTTCCTCAACTCTTGTTGAATAGCATTTTGTTTTGTTTTAATAATGCCATCCTCTAACTCAGCACCTGGTGTTATGATTTCTCTGCTTCCGTAAGAGCTTTCAATTTGTTCTTCACTGCTACTCATGACCTTTACAGGTTCACCAATATTTGATTTCCTAGTCTTATTGGATAACATATCAGTTTTTTTATAAACAAGCTCTCCTTCATGAGGTATAAGAGAGACATCTTTGGCAATTTTTCTTTTTGGTGTCTGATCTGTTTTCTCCTTTTGCACAATAGTTCTCATCTCCTCCTCACTAATTCTATCATAATTTTCTGTTTCATGTTCAACACCTTCAAAAGAAACATGTTTAAGTTTACTAGATTGACCCACCTTAGTGACTCTTGGTTGATCCCCTCTTTGTACTGTTGCAGTGTCACGAGCTATTGCTCTTTGCTTCAATCTCCTTTCTTTGCTTTGTCTTTGTGGAAAGTTTTGATCACATCCATAACATTTGGCACCAACATATAAATACCATCAAATATGTTTGAAAGACTCGGAACAAAATCCTATGAAACAAAATAAAACATGTCAATGATCAATAATTTATAAAAAATTGAATCATCCTTACAATAATGCATAGAGGAAATAAAAATAAGCATACTTACAATGTTATTTGCAATGTTGTTTGATATTTCTTCAGAAAATTTTGAAGTTATTTCATCTGTGTCATACTTGACGATTGATAGACGATATCTAACCTTCTCACGTTTCTGAGCCTTCCTTGCAAGAACATAAATAGTGTTTGTATTCGAGACCATACATATGTCTCGTACTCTGCCCATCACATCATATGGCTCATTTAAGTCAATCATACCACAAATCAGATAGATGTGTATATCAGCCTCCATTTCACTATCTTCAAGATACCATGAGAAATCGGTTTTATCTATTTCCTCGGCGTTCTTCCAATCAGAAATAAGCTTTAATGAACCTGGTGCCCCACTTGCTTGACTTTTATTAGTGTGTGCAACAATATCTTTATTGCGTCCAACAGTGTCCATAGTGCGTCCAGCTACAACTTTAGATTTGGGAGTTGTATCCATAGTGCGTCAAGCTGCAGCTGTAGATTTGGGAGTTGCTGCCGTAGATTTGGGAGTTGCTGCCCTAGGTGTAGAAACATTCACAGAAATATTTTTTGATGCCATTTTCCTGATATATATATATATATATATATATATATATATATATATATATTAGTTAATGGAAAAATATTGCGGATAAAATAAATTTAATAAACAAAATTTATTTCTAAAACTAAATAGTTTGAAATTAAAGCAGTAAAATTAACTATAAAAATTTTCATTTAAAAAAAAAATATTATAAATCATATGTATATATATCTATATAATATGTTTTGAATACATTTTATAAAAAATTTAAAAATGTGTTTAAATTGTATAAAATAATTTTAAAAAAATAAACTAGTATTTTCAAACTTCAGTTTTTGTTTAATATTTAAAAAAAAAAAAAGTTACTAACTATTTATAACAAATGTTATAATATTATATATATTTTTTATTTTTTTAATTGTATTGTTATATAGTTTTTTTTTAATTAATTTATAATTATTTTATATTAAAACAAATGTTTTTTTTTTTTAATTTATTATATTGTATTTTTTTTTAATTATATAATGTTTAAAAACAAAACATAAATGTTGTTTAATGATTTTTTTTTTTCATATATATATATATATATATTTTTGTTATATTTTGAAAATTTTAACAATTATTATTTAACAATATTTTTATTATATTATATAACAATTTTTTTTTTATATATATATAACAATGTTTCTATAAACTTTTAATTGTTTTATTAAAACAAATTATTTAAAAAAAAAAATTTAAGAACAAAAAAAATCAAAATCAAAATCAAAATTATAAAATGTTTTGTTAAAAAAAATTATTAAAAAAAAAAAAAAAAATTTAAAAATTTAAAAATAAAAAAATTTAAAAAAAAAAAAAATTTAAAAAGAATAAAACAAAGATTTAAAATTAAAAAAAATAAAATAAAATAGAATATAAAATAAAAAATTCTAAAAAAAAAAAAAAATTAAATAAAGAAATCACAGATATATTTATGATAAAAAAAAAAATGTTATAATACTACTTTTTTTTATGTGCATGGTCGTTTTATGGATTTTTCTGTCTAAATGAACCTATAAGTCTTAAAAAAGAAAAAAATCTAAATTTTTGTTCTTAAAACCCTAAAAAATTTAGTTTTTTTTGCATTTTCTTCACTAAAAAAATATAAAAAAATCAAGGTTTTTGAACCTAAAAACCTTAAAAAAATAGTTTTTGGACACAAAAAAACTATAGAAAAATAGATTTTCCCCAAAATCGTCTTTAAATTGATAGAATAGAAGGAAAACTAACCTTTGAAATGCAAAAAGCTGCTGTCACCAATGCCAACACAACGCCTCCACAAAATTACGAATAGCAACACAATGCCTTCAATGCCAATGCAATGCCTTCACGAAGTTACCAATGCCAATGCAACACCTCCACAAAATTACCAATAGCGACACAACGCCTCCAATGCCAATGCAATGCCTCCACGAAGTTACTAATGCCAATGCAACACCTCCAGAAATTTGCTCTAACAAATACCAGAAAACTTGATGTGATGTGATGAATAGAAACAATCATTCCTTTTAAATAGCGAATATTGTCTGATTGGTTTACTGTTTAACGAATGTGGGATTAAAATTTCAAATTTAAAATATTTACATTTAGTTTATTATAGTTCATACTATAGTTAAAATATTTATTATTTGCATGTAGTTATCATAGTTAATATTTTATTTAATATTTACATGTATTGAATGTTGAATAATTCAAATATAATCTCAGATTAAAAATTAAAATATGAAATACTTACATGTAGTTAATTATAGTTAATATTATAGTTTAAATAGTTAATATTTACATGTTATTTTTGTAAATATTTACATGTAGTCAATCTTAAACCATTCAAATAAGAAAATTATTTTAGTTTCGAAAACATGCATGAAAGGAATATTTTGTGGATATTTTGAATAGAAAGTATGGTGAAATATTTGAAGACCAATAGTTTATTAATAAATTTTGAAATATATTTTAGATGAATATAACGTAAGTTTAAAATTTAAAATTTAAAATATTTACATGTATTCATTATAGTTAAAATAGTTAATATTTGCATCTAGGTATTATAGTAATATTATAGTTAATACTTACATCTAGTCAATGTTAAATCATTCAAATAAAAACATTATTTTAGTTTGGAAGGCATCCATGATAGAAATATTTTGTGGATATTTTGAATATAGATATCGGTAAAATATTTCAATATAAACAGTTTATTAAAAAAAATGTTTTGACTAATATTTGTACCAAATATTTGAAATGAAAATTTTGGAGGGAAAGTTTTTCGCGAAATTTTTTGGGGGGAAATTTTGGAGGGAAATTTTTTCGCGAAATTTTTTGGAGGGAAATTTTCAGTATTTAAGCTATATATTGTAAGTGGGAGAGGAATTTGTATCATTCAACCTATTCTTGTTGAAAGCCATGGTTTCTTCTGATAGCGAAGTTTTTCTTTCTAGAACATCAACATCTTCGTCACGCAACAACTCTATTCAGAGTGATGAATATAACGGGAGTTTGTTCACCATGAATAGAGAGTCAAAAAATCGACTTGGTCGTTATCCTAAAGATGATGAGAACAAAATTGATGAGGTGCAGCAAAATGAAATTTCTGTAAATCGAGCACCAGTTATACCACTTACTCTTAATCCTATGGATTATGAAAGCAACAGTGATGAAGGGCATGATGAAGAATTTCCAGAGTCAAAAGTTTCACTTCGTCCTAATCCCAAGGATTATGAGGACACCATTGATGAAGAGGGAGATGAATAATATCCACTTCAGCTTAATCCTAAGGATTATGCGAGAACAACAAATGAAGAGGGGAATGAAGAATCTGTAGAGTCAAAATATCCACTCTGTCCTAATCCTGAGGAGTATGCCAGCACCACTGATGAAAAGGGGGATGTAAAATTTCCATAGTCAAAATATCAAATTCATCCTAATCGTAAGGATTATGCGAGCACCACTGATGAAGAGGGGAATGATAATGTTTCAGAGTCAAAACATCCACTTCGTCCCAATCCTAAGGATTATGCCAGCACCACTGATGAAGAGGGAAATGAAAAATTTGCAGCGTCAAAATTTCCACTCCATCCTAATCCTAAGGATTATGCAAGCACCACTGATGAAGAGGGGGACAAAAAAATTCCAGAGTCAAAATTTCCACTTCGTCTTAATCCTAAGGATTATGTCAGCACCACAGATGAAGAGGGGAATGAAGAATTTGCAAAGTCAAAATATGCACTTTGTCCTAATCCTAAGGATTATGTCAGCACCACTGAGGAAGAGGGGAATGAAGAATTTGCAGCGTCAAAATATCCACTTCATCCTAATCCTAAGGATTATGCCAGCACCACTGATGAAGACGGGGATGAATTTCCAAAGCTAAAATTTTCACTTCATCCTAATCATAATGATTATAATTTAACCACTGATGAAGGGGGGGATGAAGAATTTCCAATAAATATAGATTCAAGGCATTCACTTATTCCTAATCCTAAGGATTATGAGAGCTTCAGTGAGGAAGGGGAGGGGCAAGATGAAGAAATTATAGTGAATACAAATTCAAAGCTTCCACTTATGCCTAATCCCAAGGATTATGAGAGCACCACTGAGGAAGGGGAGGATGAAGAGTTTCTTGCAAATGATAATTTTAGAGGCACAGATTTGAATATTGCATTTTCTCCAAGTGACCATTTCAAAGACACTCATGGTGATGAAGAATTGAATCCTCCTAGGGAAGAATTTGAAAGCATGGGTCAAGATGGTGAAGAATTTCTTTTGAGTCAGGGTTACAAAAGTGCCGATGATTCTTGTGAAATGTTTTCTTCAACCGATGATGGTAAAGAAAATTTTCCACGCAATGATGTTGATGAATTTCTTAACTATGTTGAGGATGATGATAGTGGGGATAATATTCCTTCTAATGGTGATGAAACTACTTTTACAAAGGATGATGGAATGATGAAGCTGTTGCAAGCAAATATTGCAACTAGGAGTAGGAGTAGACCTTTTCATATCAATCCAAAGCATTCCAGTTATACAAGGGTGAGGACAAAATATCTCACAAAAAGAAGTTTTGTCGTTCATTTGATTTCAAGTGAATGTTGTCGAAGGGATTGCTTGAAAAATATGGATTTCAACTTTGTTTTGGAGAAAATGAAAACATATATGTCAATGAATAAAAGCATGCAAAATTCATATTTAGTGGGTTGCATACAATCTACACTAGCAGGTTATGATTATCATATTGGGAATGTATTGCTTTGCAGAAAGGCGTTCAAAATGTTGCATTCAATTGGTAATTGTCGTTTGTCAAGAATCCAGGATAGATTGGAAAGGGATCTCACATATTATTTAGAAGCACATTATAAATGGAAGGTGGGGCCGTTTGCAAATACTGCTAAGACATGGATGAAAGACTTATTTTCAAATCATGGAGAGTGTATGCCAAATAAAGACATAATACATATTCCAGATAATTTCTCGAGATGAGAAATATTCATGTTATACAAAGATTATGCAGAAGTTGTTGAAGGAATTGGTAATTTTATTACATATTCTTATTTTACAAGGATATGGAAAACTGAATTCAACAATGTTCGTATTCCTAAGAAGACAAGGATGGGGATTTGCAGCACATGTGCTTCTCTTAAAGCAAAAAGAGATAAATTTCAAGGGGCGAAAAGAGGTATGTGTTCAAAACATTGTTTTTTAAAATTTGATACTTATCAACTATGAAAATATATTTATTCATATGTTTCTTTTATTTTATGTACAAATTCCGTTGTCAAAGAACTTCAAGACCATCGCAATCAGCAAACAAGTGAAAGGAAAAAGTTGTATAAACATCGAAAGAAGTGTTATGATCATCCAAATAAATATCCGGGATTGATAATTGATGGTATGGACCAAAAGAAAACACTTCTTCCACATTTTGTCCGCACGCCAAAAAAATTACAGGAGGAAAATTTCATTTAGTTTCACTTGGTTGGTTGTATGGTATTTAATGAGAAGATGTTTCCAAGAGTTTTCTTCACAACTCCAAATATTCACAATGATGTAAATCTTACCATAACTATAATCCATGATGTGGTTACTCATTGGTCTGGGATTCTTCCTGAAGTTTTGTATTTACAATTAGACAACACAAGTCGTGAGAACAAAAATCAAGTTCTTTTTGGGTATCTAAACATGCTCGTTGAATTGGAGATTTTTAAAAAGATAAAGGTTGGTTTCCTTCTTGTTGGGCATACTCATGATCATATTGATCAAATGTTCAGTCATTTTTCAGTAACATTGAGGAGGAAAGGTGTTGGGAGCTTGCCATCATTAATTGAATGTATTAAGAAATCGTACATTCCAGAGCCTATTTTTCATGTGTTGGAAGAAACTATTGACATGCGAAGGTTTATTTTTGGATCGCATGGTGAGGAGAAATGCATTGAACAAGTTAACGACATTAGCTTCCAACATCAATTTCGTATCAAAAAAATTGATGGGATAACACTTATATGGGGCAAGAAGTATTCAACTATTGAAGAATGGGGACCATCATCAGGTTTAGCATTTTTGAAGTTCATTCCAAAGCGTCCAATGTTTTCATCAAAGATATTGTTATTACAGTCAGTTTCTGAACTCCATAATGCACGAAGGCAGAAGAGAGACATAAATTATTCTGAATGTCTAGAGGAAATTAAAAGATGTATTAGAGATACATATGAGTATTTTGATGTTGCTGATTCAGTTTGGTGGGAGTCTTTTTTCAGTAATCAAAGTGATATGATTTTAAGATCAATAAATGGGGATACGCTTTTGAAGACTCCTTTTTTTTTGCCACAAAATATGCCAAATGAACATGAACATCAGGAAACACACAATGTTGAACAACAACAGCCTCAAGCTATTATTAATTCCCCACAGGTAGAGGAAAGAGAAATATATATTGGTTCTAGAAGATCACATGCACAACGTGAAGCCATGGAAGACCTTTATAGGGGTTCTGTGCAGGATCTTAAGGAGGGTTGCATGATAGCAGTGTTAGCAGATGAAGATCCACTTGGCTATCCATTCTGGATTGCCAAGGTTATAAAGGTCATTAATGAAAATGAAGAGATTACAACTGTTGATGTACATTGGTATGCCACAAGTACCCACCCTTTCAATGGTGTGTACAAGCCAGAGATGGTAGTGGAAAAAAGAATTGGCGGAAAGAGAAAAAGAAAGGGCACAAATATAAATCTTCGCCGCACAGATGTCTTAAAATTGGAGGATGTTGACATACTTGTGTATGACTTCAATTTGACAAAGAGAGGAACTCTTCGGTTGCAGACCATAAATATTTTGAAGAAATTGCTACTAGAACAATTACTGTTGAAATGGGACTCTGCAGAATGTAGACGTAGATCTACAAGACTTTTGAACTCTAAAATGGTGGGCATGCATGTTGACTCAGATGGAGCACTAGTTGATGAAAGAGAAGAATATGGATCATCTTCATCTGCATCGAGCCATTCATCTAAAGATGTAGATTATGATGGTGTGCCAAAACCTATGGCTGATTTTGAATAACTATCTAAGACACTTTTCTGTAATTGATGTTTGCATGGTAACTTGAAATAAAAATTTTGACTTCCATCTCATTTTTCATGAAGTTCTGAGACATTTCTATGTTTGTTGGATTATATGTTTTAATTATGAAGAATTCATTTCTTTAGAATATCGACAATGTAACAATGAATTACAAAAATAATTTATGTTATATTCAATGTACCAATGTTGATATTTCAATTATAAGTAAAATAGAAAATAGAAACTAATGTTGAAATTTTAGATTATGCAGTGATATTACCATGATATTATGTATTGTTACCATTTGGTATAAGATACTTTTAAAAGTTTTAATAATTATATGCGTCATTGAAACATAACACTTTGTTTTGATGCTTGATTTTTAGGTTTTGGTTGAAATTATATTTAAATTTTTCTTATGCTAAGATTTGAAAAAAGATAAGTTTTTATCCTTTAAAATTAAAATTACTCTTACTTATTTTGGTTCAATGATAATTTTTTCATTTACTTGTTCATTTTTTAAAATTGTTAAGTCTTATAATTTCTCCATAATTTCATTGTTCAAGTATGTTGAACACTTAAGATTGAAAAACTTTAGATTTACAACTTTTCATTAAGGTTTTTATGCGCTACCAAATTTTATCTTTAAGGTTATGGTTGACAATAATTACAATTTTGGGGTTGTTTAAAGTCAAGATATTTTATGTTTAACAACATGGATGAAAATTGTTTGAAATGATAAGCCCTTCAGACATGTATTTGTTTATCTTTAACATCATCTATCAAAAATGTTAGAAATTTACAATTTTAAAAAATGTCCTAATATGTTGTCTTTAATTCCATTGTTACAAGTGTCAAAATTATGACACAATTTTTTTTTTTGTTATTCCAGCATCAACTGGTTTTGTTTTGAGGGTGTTTTTTCAATCCCTTTTTCAACAAACAATTTTGTTTTTAGCATAATTTTATAAAATGTTGAAATTTGACCTTAAAAAAAAACCAAGTGCGTTATGGAAGACACACTTTTTGTTTTTGGGGTGTTTTTTCATGTTTTTTGAGACTTTTGGGCTAGAGTTCTGCTTTGAGTTTATAGTTCTTATTTACTCAGCATTGTGTTGGTTTATTCTTGTTGTTTATATGTTGGTTATGAGTATGTTTTATGACAGTGATGATGTATGAATCTCATCATGTTTTAATTTATAAATTATTTAACAATGAATGTATGACCTAAGAGATGATATTGCATCTAATGTGATAAGGAATCAATGCTTCTTAGTGATTCTCGAATAAGTATGAGACCCCTGTGCTCATATTTTTATTATGTCCTGTAGAATGCATATTTGTGACACGTTTGACGAAATTCATGTCATGGATTGCAAGGGTCCATTCCATTCATTGATCAAATGTTTGCATTAGTATATTTGTTTCCACGTTATGTATCATTTATGGAAGTAACATGGAGTTATGGGCAGTGGCCTAAGTCCTAGCCCTAAAAAAGTGCCATATAATTCGGGGTCGCTAGCACATGACTACTTGAAAATTTCCATAGTTTTTGGTATGGCCTTGTTGTGGGAGTGACTATAGAATTCCAGTCACATTTTTGCCTTGTCATGGGAGCGAATGGGGTTTTTGGTCAGTAAAATACAATTTTCTTCAGGAGTTAATCAAATGGAAAGGTTGGTTGGATCCTGGAGGTTATGTAGGATGTGTGAATGGTTAGTTTGATTGTCTTCCGTCGGTTCCACTTCCTCAAGGTGGCCTAGGAGGTTGAATCTCATCATAGTGGCCTCTCATCACATGTTTAACCCAGTCGACCGATTAGCGTGGGTAAATGTGGGAGGAGGGTGTTATAGAGTGGTATCATAGCATGATTCAACCCTTGGACTTGATGGGAGTTGTGTTGGTCATGCATACATGTCGGTTTCATATGTGTTCTTTATGTTTGTGGGCTATGTGCTTGTGGTGTATGCATGTTGTTATTCATGGTTGCATATATGTCCTTTATGTTTGTGGACTATGTGCATGTGGTGTATGCATGGTTTCATTTGTGTCGCCATGTGAAAGTTATGGTGTTGATGTTGGAGGTGTTTGTCATGAGTATATGTTGGTTATGCATTGGTTATGTGTCTCAATGCTTGTATGTATTGTGTATGCATGTGTAACGTATATATGTTGTTATGCATGCATTGTGTCTAGTTGGTGTTATGGTTGTGGCATCATGCATGATAATTGGATAATGGTTGAAATGATGATTGTATGTTGACTTTATTATGTTTATATATCTATTGTGCTAATTTTGTCGGTCTTGTAGATGATATATCCCCCCCAAAATATACTAAGGTATGCTGGTTGTTTATGATTTGATTTAGCTAACATGATATACCTTGCAGGAAGAGAAGAAAAAATATGGACATTAGAGTGGTGGACTATAGTTCATGAGACTCTCCCTATGGATCAGATGAGCAGTGTGGTGTTGGGAAATAACCTAAATTAGCAGACACGATGATAATTTTGAAGGCGTAAATAAGGAGTTGCAAGGAAGATAATGACATAATCATGCAGA
Source organism: Pinus albicaulis (assembly GCA_034641835.2). NCBI lineage: Eukaryota > Viridiplantae > Streptophyta > Pinopsida > Pinales > Pinaceae > Pinus > Pinus albicaulis. Next base: position 826,112,298 of record CM076580.1, read on the forward strand.
CACGGGAGAAACAAGAAGAATTCAATGCATTAAGTATTTAGATTTTATCACAATTTCAGAGACAGGGACCACTTCAGATCAACCATGGACAGGAGGATGGGAACAATGGTGCATATGGTAGTAGATATCATAGTGGGCACAGGTCAAAAAGAGATGGTAGGTTTTTGGATACTCTTGATAGGAGAAGCGATGGATAGATGTACTATTCTCGTTATGGTTCTGACATGTATCATGGTCATCATCGTTATCATCCTTATAGGAGGAGTGATAGGGGATATTTTTCAGATGATTTTAAGAAAGAAATACACCTACATTTGATGGGAAAGTGAAGAAATCACAGGATTTCGAAGCATGGTTGCTTGGGATGAACAAGTTCTTCAAATTTCATGATTACTTGGAGAACATGAATGCCATAATAGCTAAATTCGTTCTTAAAGATAAAATGGTTATTTGGTGGGAAGATGTAAAGAATGTCAGAGATATTTTTGAAGAGGATTTGATTTAGAGTGAGTTCGAGAAACTATTCAGGAAGAAGTATCTATCGTATAGATATCATGACAAGGAAAAATAATTATATGAGCTAAATATGGGATCTATGACCAATGAGGAGTACACTGGTATATTTATGGAGTTGTTGAGATATGTTCTTTACCTCAAGGAGGAGAAGGCCAAGATTCAAAGATTCATCAGTGGGTTGTCGGTATCATTCAAGGACACGATTGAGTTTGATGAGCCTAGATCATTGGAGGAGGCCATCCGAAAGCTAAAGAATTTTTATGAGAAATCAAAGTGCATATATGAGACTAAACATGACAAGAAAGGTAATGATAAGAGTAAAGGAAAATGGGATAAGAAGCGAACAATGCCTCAGGATAAAAATAAAAAATAGAATTAAGTACCACATAAGAAGTTCAATGCTTCTAGCAGAGGATAGGGATTTCGGTCTGAGAAGAACAAGGGTGATGATAGGAAGCCCATATGGTGTTGGACTTGTGGAAAATATCATAGTCAAAAATATTGTCCATAGCATCAGGATGGTGGACCATAGATTTATAGTGCTTAGGAGACACATATAATGGGGGATGTTGGACAAAGTGTTCCACATATCTATGCAGCATTGGATAATACGTAGGAATATCATCAAGAATTTATTATTGAGATGGACGGTGATATTTGTGATCAAGATGTTTCTATTTTGATTGACCCTGGATATATAATTATAGTTATGTTAATCCTGACTTGGTGGATAAGTGTGGTTTGAGTAAGGAAGTGCATGCAGAATATTGGTTAGTGCAGTTGGCTACAAAGAAGTGAGCTCATCATTGGGTAAGAGCTTGCGCATTTGGGTTCAATGGTATGCCTACATTAGCCATTAGAGGAAATTTCACCATAAAAGTGGCTAAAATAATAAAATAAGAGTTATGAATTTTGGAGGGAAAGAATAAAACTACTTTTTTAAATGTATTTTTGGCTTATCTCCTTATAGGTTTACTCAAATTTCAAGTGTAGACACTCATTGGATGCAAAAATAAATTTGGCATCCAACGAGTACCCATTATGCATACTTTTGAGAAGACTCACATTGATAATAGAAAAATGCAAATTCATTAAAAAAGCGTGTTCAACACGTTTTTTTAATATATCTGCAATTTTTATCAATGTGAGTCTTCTAAAAAGTATGTAGAATGGGTACTCATTAGATGTGAAATTTAATTTTGCATCCAACGAGTGTCTACACTTCAAATTTGAGTTTACGGAGATAAGCCAAAAATACACTTAAAAAAAAAGTAGTTTTTCTTCTTTTCCCTCCAAAATATTTTAATGTACCTCTTTTTAAATTTAAAGGATTTTTATTGGTTTACATATTATGACATGGAAATTATGTGAAAATTTCATGGCCATTTTTAGGCTAAAATTTCCTCTAATGACATTTGAGTGTATCGTCATTGGCATCATATAGCGTGTTATTGGTTATGGACTAGTTGTATCTTCATAGGACTAAGGTGGACTATTATGACAAAGTTATTGAGTGTTTGGATTAAAATGGGGAACAGAGAGTCGTGTAGGGTGATAAGAAGGAAACACCAATTAGAATGGTGACATCTATGTGAGCCAAGCGCAGTCACAAGAAAGGGTGTGTGTTATTTGCAGTGCATATTTCTAGTGATAAAGGTAAGGATGTTGAGGATGCAGAGGTATTGAGCAAGTACCCAGTTCTACATTAGTTTCAGGATGTGTTTCCAGCAGATATATTAGACTTTTCACCTCACGAGGAAGTGGATTTATCTATCGAGTTAGTACCAAGGGCAACACCAGCATTGAAGGCACCATATAGGATGAGCACTCCAAAGTTAGTAGAGTTGAAGTTGCAGTTGAAGGAAAATCTTGACAAAGGATACATTAGGCCAAGTCTATCACCTTAGGGTGCACTAGTATTGTTTGTGAAGAAGAAGGATGGTACTCTCAATTTATACATTGATTATAGGCAGTTAAAAAATGTAACCATTAAGAACATGTATCGGTTGAAGAGGATTGACGACTTGTTTGATCAGTTGAAGGGAGAAGCAATGTTCTTAAAGATTGATTTGATATCAGGATACCATTAGGTACGCATCAAATAAGAGGGTATTTACAGAACATATTTTTGGACTAGGTATGGACTTTATGAGTTTGTTGTAGTTCCATTTGTTTTGACTAATTCTCCAACTACTTTCATGTGCTTGATGAATAGTGTGTTGTGTCATTATCTAGAGAATTTTTTTTGGTATTCATTGATGATATATTGGTATATTCTAAGAATGAGGAAGAACGTGTCGAGCATTTAGCAGCAGTATTGAGATTACTGAGAGAACATCAGTTTTGTAATAATATTAGCATATGCAGTTTCTTTTAGACATAGGTACATACTTGGGACATGTTTTTTCCAAGGAAGGCATAGTAGTGGATCTAGAAAAGATAAAATCTATCATGAAATGGGAAGCTCCTAAGAATGTGGATGAGGTAAGATCATTCATGGGATTAGTAGTTTATTACAGGAGGTTCATCAGGAACTTCTAATATATTTTTTATCCTATTACGTCGTTGCACATAAAAGGTAAGAAATTTTAATGGATAGAAGAATGTGAAATGAGTTTTGTACAGTTGAAATAGTTGTTGAAAAATGCTCCAATGTTAAATATTGCCAATCTGGATAATTTTTGGTATGCATGGATTCTTGTAAGAGAGGACTTGGTGGAGTTATTATGCAGGAAGGATAGGTAGTGTGATATGAATCACGGAAACTGAATGAGCACGAGTAGTATTATCCAACACATGATCTTAAGTTGGCATCGATCATCCATGCATTGAAGATGTGGATGCAGTATCTTCTTGGCAAGAGCTTTGCACTGATGAGCGATCACAGTGGATTGAGTTTTCTATTTGACCAACTGAATCTGAATTCCAGGAAATCTAGATGGTTGGCCACGATCATTGAGTTTGACTTCGAGATCATGTACATCAAGGGAAATGAAAATAGGGTTGCAGATGCTCTTTGTAGGTGGATACAGGTAAATCACATTGTAGCTATGAGTTATTATGGGACAGATCTACATGATTGTATATATAGGCAGGTCAGTAGGATGACAGGTATAAAGAGATTAGGCACAGGTTATAGCAAAGTAAAAGTACAGGTGCAGGTACAGGTGCACAGGACGTGGACTATCTCAGCAGATGGCTTGATCATATTTAGGGACAAGATATATGTTCTAGACAGTAGTGAGCTCAAGAAAATTATCTTGAGGGATTTTCATGTGAAACACTATTCAGGTCACCCAAGAAATCAAAATACATTGACAACTGTGAAGAATTTCTACCATTGGCCGAATTTGAAAAAGGACGTGGCAGAGTTTGTAGTTATATGTTTGGATTTTCAGTGGGTAAAATCATTGTAATGTAATCCAGGTGGATTATTAAAGTCGATTCTGATTCCATAATGGAAATGGGAGGTCATTTCCATGGATTTCATTACAGGTTTTTCGAGGACATATAGACAGCATTATTCCATCATGGTTGTGGTATATAGGTTGACTAAGGTAGCGCACTTCATTCCAGTGAAGACTACATATTCAGATATTGATGTGGCAGAGGTATTCATCATAGATGTAGTTAGATTGCATGGTGTTCTGAGGAAGATTGTGTGAGACAAGGATGCTAAATTCATCATGATCTATCATTGGCATGGAGGATTGCTTGGATTGACAGTGTTTTTTCCTAGCCTTGCCATTTACTAGATAGCCATGGTGTTGTGGGTTTATTTCCTTTTGTTTCTGGTTGGTTCTCATGTTCCTTTGGTTGTGGGTTGAGTTATTATTTTCTGGAGCCTTGGTTGGAAAAATGCTTTGGAGCCTTATAACAGCTTGGGTTGAGTTATTAGCTCCTGTAGCCTTGGTTGGAAAAACACTTTGGAGCCTTGTAACATCTTGGGTTGAGTTATTATTCCTGGAGCATTGGTTGGACAAATGTTATGGATCCCTTGGTGGGTTGAGTTACTAGTCCTGGAGCATTGGTTGGAAAAACACTCTGGAGCCCAAAAGCAGTTGTAGGTTGAGTTACTAGTCCTGGAGCCTTGGTTGGAATAAACACTCTGGAGCCCTGAACAAATTTGGTAGAGACCGATCAGGTGATGGTTAGTGATGTCTAACCATGAGGTGGAATCACCGTTTGAGGGTTGAAGTGGTTGGCCTCTAGAATCCCTGGTATGGTTGTGCTTTATGCATTTAACAATATCCCACACTCATGCTTGGAATATGGCACGGGGGTGACTGGATGAAAGAGATATTTGGTTCAGCCTAGTCTATGGTTGGGTGGTACATGGAATTCCTAGACCGGGTTGCATTTTACACATGATAATAAGAGATTTTCTCCTCTTGTATTTTATGGGTAATGTACTTGCTATTATGTGGTTTATATGGTGGTTGTATATCTGTTATTTATGTTGTTTATATGTTGGTTATGAGTATGTTTTATGACATTGATGATGTATGCCTCTCATCATATTTTAATTTGTAAATTATTGAACAAATAATATATGACCTAATATATGATAATGCAGCTAATGTGATAAGGCGTCAATGCTTCTTAGCGATTCTCAAATAAGTATGAGACTCTTATGCTCAAATTTGTTATTATGTCCTGTAGAATGCATATTTGTGACATGTTTAACGAAATGTTTGTTATGGCTAGTAGGGGTCTAGCCAATTCATTGATCAAATGTTTGCATTAGTACCTTTGTTTCTGTGTTATTTATCATTTCTGGGAGTCTCATGGATTTCTAGGTAGTGGCCTGAGTCCTGGCCCTGAAAAAGTGGCACAGAATTTGGGGTCGTTGGCACAGGACTACCTGAAAATTTCCATAGTCGTTGGGATGGCCTTGTTGTGGGAGCGACTAGAGGGTTCCAGTCACATTGCTGCCTTGTCATGGGAGAAATCGAGGTGTTTTCTTAGTAAAATACAATTTTATTCAGGAGTTAAGCACCTGGAAAGGTTTGTTGGCTCCTGGAGGTTATGTAGGATGTGTGAATGGTCAGTTTGATTGTCTTTCATCAGTTCCACTTCCTTAAGGTGACCTAGGAGTTTGAATCTCATCATAGTGACCTCTCATCACATGTTTACCCTGATGAACCGATTAGCTTGGGTAAATGTGGGAGGAGAGTGTTACAGTTGATTCCTCCACTTTTTCCACTCTGAATGCATTGAGATGGATGAAAAACAATATAATGATTTAATATAGATCATGGCCCCATTTGACTAGTGATAAACCAATCCCCACTACTGAAACTATTCATAGGCATAAACCTACTTTACTGATTCTTCTTGCTACTCGACCTTCACTAGGTTTTCTCACTACTCCTTTCACTATATTTGCTTGTTGCTTCTTCCTTCACGAAGTTTGCTTCTCCCAAAACCTATTATGTTTAGCATCTTCCTAAGAATGAACTTGCACAAAATGCCATGTATCCAACATTAAAAATATGATTTTCAAAATTTTACCAAAGGCATTTATGTATGTTTCCTCATATCTTTGAAAATTTCACAGTTTGAAAATTCCTAGAAAATAAATTACAGAAAAATTTCCAAGCTGGCATGTTTGAAACTGATTTCAGGATCATTCAAAAACCCTAACTTCCACAAGCCATATCTCTGAGTGTATAGTGAACCAAAGTCTAAAATTTTTACCACAAGTACCTAGATATATTTTCTCTATCTCCTAAATATTTCAGAATATGAAACATCTAAAAAAATAAGTTATAGTGAAATTCCAAACTGACTTATTTGAATTTGACTTCAGGACTATTCAAAAACACTACCTTCCACAAGGAATATCTCTAAAATTATAATGAGCCACAATATAAATTTTTTATCATAGGTGACTATATATCTCACCTATTTATCCTCAATATTTCATAGCCTAAAACATGTTAGAAAATAGTTCATAGCAAAAATTTCAAGTTGCCTTGTATGAAGTTGATCTCAAGAATATTCATAAACCCTAACTTCCATAGGGAATATATCCAAAATTATTATAAGCCAAGGGCTGAAATTTTTACCACAAGTACATAGATATCTTGAATTTATCTCCTAAATATTTCGAAGTCTAAAAAAATCCAAAATAAAATTTATAGTGAAAATTCCAAGATGTCATATTCACTTGACATATCACATTTTTGCTCCACCTTTAAAACCCCAAGAGTATTCCCCAACTTCTCCTGCACACATCAAATCTCTTCCTGCTTAGATGATCTTCAAACACACTCAGATATCCTTTATTTATAGTGCTTTGTGTTCATTTATGGGGTCAACTTGTAAAAGTGGTTGTTGACATGTACTTTCTAGCTAGGCCAACCTAACAAAATATTTCATATCTCCTCGCTCCTATGAAGATAGTGGGAGTGCCATATATTGTTAGAAAGGTATCAAAATAATATTTTCAATCATATATCCTATGATCCCATTTGAGCTAGGTATTTAGAGTAAAATTCCCTATAAATATAGGGTATCCAAACTGAGCATCAAAAACGTTGGGTATCTAAACAATATTCATCTTGTAACTTTATCTTTGACATTTGTAGGCACTCCCCCTATATTTGACATCAATGGCAACAATATTTCCAACAAAGGGATATTTGGTTATGTTGTATTCATGACAAGAAAACCATAAGGATATTTTTCCTTGAGAACCATTCCATAATTTTGGCTCTCTCATTTGAATGTAATGAATTGTTTAGGCCTAAAAAAATCCTACATGAAGCTAAATAGTAGGTCTCATTCAAGATTTACTAGCCATAAAGCACTTTCCTTTTATGGCCTCCATTAAATTTTATTTATGGGGTTTGGTTATTTGTTTTATTTATGCAATCATAAGACACACAATTGAATTCCCTTGAACATTCACTAATCACTATTTGACTATCCTTCACATACATAGGTTGCTTTTTTTTAATAAAGATACATCTATGTAATTTTACCTCCCAAAATACAAAGTGTTTCAATTAGGAAAAGAACACGAATTTCACATTTTTCTCCTTCATGGGTAGTGGAAATTTTCCAATTTCTATAGGCTTAGGAATTCCCATGGTGAAGTCATGTATAAGCATATATATCTATATATCCTTAAATTTAGCCTTAAACCTAGTTAGGCCAATTTTTCTTTGTGCTTACCCACATGTCATAGATTTGGTATCAATTTTTAATAGTGTGGTAGGAATCTTCAATCCATGGAATTTTCATTATTTGCAAAGGAAAAAAAAACCCATAAAATCAGGCTAGCAATTTCCATTATATGAAAAGGGAAAATGGGCCCTTAACTCAAGCCATTGATCCATTATTGTAAAGGCCCATGGATCATTTTTTTTAGCAATGGTGTCCATAATATATATATAGTGCATTGGGATTTAGTAAATTTAGCATTCATGGGAAAAGTGGGGTTATGCCATTGTGCATGGCTTACAAATAACCATGGACACACAATTTACAAACCCATATGCCATTGTTCCTCCATAAGAAATTGAATCATGTGAATAAATTTGAGTGGTCATCAATCCGAATCTCAACCAAATGAATGTAGTCATGCATTACCAAGCATAAATGTGTATAATATGTTGGCACTAATGCACCAGGTTGCCAGCTTGGGTACATGTCAATTTTAAAACAATAATAGGTGTTTATTCATGGCTTTGGCACTTATGAGGATGAATATCATGGCCATCCAGTGAGTATACACCCTCATGCAAAGAGATTCTAGATGGATGATATCACTGGAGATTACTTAGGGGCATGATTTTATCTCCTTTTAGTGAAACAGAGCTAAGTCACCTTACAGTTTGGTTCTTGTTGGTATTTGTATCCCATCATAAAATTGGACTAAACCTCACCTTACATCAACACTTGGGTGTTTCAATGTTATCCCTCTTTTCTCCATGAGATGATTGAAACCTGACATCATTAACACCAATGACTTGTGTTAAGGGTTTCATATTCTCATAAAAAGGATCGAAGTGTTATGGCATGGAACCAAATATTATTTTCCAAGGCCTAATGGCTTGATGTCATGTATTTTGATGGGACTCAATGGGCATCACCTTCATTCATTATAGCTTACGGGTAATGAGAAAACCCTCATTGCAAGAGCCATAACTCAATAATTGCATTGATAATCTACCTAAGAATTGGATCATTTAGGTTTGTGGTTGGGGCCAATAAGGGAAAACATATTTTCCCCATTTTGAATTAGATCGACAACACTAGAGTTAGTTAATTGCAATAATGTTTCGTTTCCTCCAAGTATTAGTCTAATGACTTATGACTCTTTCCTCATCGATGGAATGGTAGCCGTTGTGGATGATTTTTTCACCCCCCTAGAGACAGTCTAGAGTTGCCATAGACTAGTGCCTAGGACATCTTAATATAGCAAGGAGCCCTTTATAGTTTGGGTTGTCAGTCGAAGAACTCACTTACTATCTCTTGTTTGAACAAGGAAATTAGTTTTGAATGGGACCAATCTCTCTCAGAAGCTGGTACAAAGATAAGAACAGTGTAGGGACATCATGTAAAACTCCCATACAAAGGCATCAGACAGTTAAGAGACCGCTTACTGTAAAGAGGGCCAGTTCAGATAATATATCACAGAAACCAAATATCAGGAAGTGAGTGCAGTGAGGAAACATAAAGAAGATATTAGCTGACATGAGATTGATACCCAGATACACAACAGAACCATATAAGGGCATACCAATTTATGAATCCTTATATGACAATGGCGTTTTAAAAGCACCCCCCTCAAGAAACTAATATAGCAGAAAATGTGGATGAAGTGAACATGAAACAGTATACCATGACTAGGCCTATTTAAAGCGCTTGACTAATTCCAGAAAGGGCATCAACAAGGATGAATCCTTACTGCAAACTAGTGAGCCACTCGCATTCTAGAACATGATACAAGAAGATAAATAGCATGAAATAAGATATTGTATTAACACATAAGAGAAATTACATACTGTGAGATACCAAAGACCAGAATCCTCATTACAGTTATAACTCCTCCTCACTGAGACCCTACGGGCTCTGAAACCTTCATACCGAAATATTACAAAATGTATACAAAAAGCCTTCTCACTGCACAGTTTGCTGATAGAAATCTGGAACCCTTACAATGTCTTCTTTTCGGGCTTTTATAGAGGAGATGGAGAATTCTAGAGGAGGAGGTAGATAGGAAACATTAAATGACTTATTTTGAATCAAATGGCGAAAAGAATTCGTGCCCACACTATGAATGACTAACTATAAATAAATGTACTTTATAGATCATCTCCCGAAATAAATGCCGGGGAGGAAAATCTCCTTATGAACATGACACAAATAATAAAATATATACAATGCTCTGCCTTTTGCTGAGGAAAAATCTGCTGCCGTAAGAGCCCTGAGATGGTCTGCAATTCTGTACTGTACTCTCGGCCCTTGATTTCGGATTTGAATCCCGGATCTTTAATGTGGGGCGAATTTCTCTAGGGGGTTCTGTAGGTCCATATCTTTGTCTTCTTTAATAGCGATCATTTCTACCACCTACCCTCGGCTTCCTCTTTAAATTTTTCCAGCAACATATTACTCTTGATATGCTCTTAATCTCTGCTACGGAAACCATGAATTAAAAACGCCCTTTCTATTACCTTGAAATCTGCAAAACCCACAAAATATTAGAGAAGACTGACACAGATGGAGGCGGGGACAATGGATACATGATCGACCGGGAGAAATACACAAGGTGGCGGAAGAAAAACAGTGGAGGTCCTGATTGAACAGAGAGACCGTGAAGTTTACACGTAAAACTTTTTGGTCGTAAGGAATAAATAGAATGGAGGATACAAATGAAAACACACTCACATATATATATATATATATATATATATATATATATATATATATGATGGGGGGAAATATGGTAGACGCGCGAAAGCAGACACGTGTATATACGGAGGGAACAGGTGGAAGGGCGACGTGGCGGAGTCAACGGGTGGGAGGACTGAACTCTGGACCGTCGGATTACAAACGCAGATCAACGGTTAGAAAAGGACGGGAGAAACACGATGGTAGGCCATAGGACACAGCGGAGACGAAATAACGGGCGGGCAACTCCAGAGAAAAACCGCCGTCAGATCGGGATCAGTAGATCCAACGGCTCAAACGAATTCCGCTGCCCGGTGATTGTACTGGATTTAACGCGCGGGGAAAGTGGTTTTAGGGCCCGTACCAAGGACACGCGACGCCTGTCTAGTGGAATCGCTGGCCCGATGAATAATACCACCAGCCTGGGGTAAGCGGTGTGGGGGTTTACCGTCGGTTTCCTACGCGCGGGGCCCCCCACACGAAATGATCACCACTCCGTTGATTTGGACTTCGATCGGACGACCACCATTGCGCCCGATCATTAAAACAATAGGCCCCTTTTCGTTTTGACTTACGGTTTTCAGACTCGGGTCATATGGAGGCCAAAGCGGGAGGGAGTCAAACTCTTAGGGGCCTCGGCCCGATACATTTAAATTTGGGTTTTTGACCATTATAAAGCAGATTTTCGGGCGGAGACAGTAATATCAAACAAGAGCATGAGGTTTTTAAACCACGACAGAGGTCTGAAGAATATTTGAAAAAGGTGGCGGACCAAAAATTTACATGCAGGGGTAATATGTACAACATCGGCTCCATCTGGGGATGACATTTTCATCCTCGGGCATGTCGACAACTCGCAGACCACTTGATCATCTTCTACGCAGACTCTTTCTTCAGCATTTCTTCTTTTCACTTGATAATTCATCACCCTACCCACATCATTGAAACAAAAAGAAACGAAGAACTACAAATAGCCAAACCAGGATTAGACTGTCCGGCTCACTGGACTCTGCAGAAATTAAACAACTAACTACATGCTCATAGGCTGAGCTTTATTTTAGAATTCCTACCTACCCTACTCTACTCTGGAAAACTCTGATGCTCTAGGTGATACAATAATACCAGTGCAGCCAGTCAAGCAGTAACAAAAAGGGAAAGGAGTACTGACTGCCTGTTAGAGATAACCATAGGGTGCTCTGCGTGTGGTTTTTCAAAAATATGATCACCATCAGTGGTGACCATTATTGATGAATCTGGCCCTGGTGAAGGGTTAATGCTGGAAAATTTGAGCTAAACAGGGCCTCCGTATATTCTGCCACAGGATGATTAAATACGTGATATAGCACCTCTTCTTTTAGGCCTTCTGTGGTTGGTAGGCCATCTTCATCCTGCGTAGCTCTGACCACTGTATTTTCCACTGCATCTTCAGAGTGGCTCTTGAAAGCCTGATTTTCTGCTGCTTGTATTTCAAAAGGCAGTGGAATCCTTTCTTTTTTAAGAGGTAGGTGAGTTTCCCAAACTTCCTGAACATCTTTTAGGATATCTCCCTCTGCAACATTCTCTTGCTCATCACTTGCAAATTTACCTTTAAGAAGTAAATTACCTTTTAATTCTTTAACTGCAGTAGCATAATTATTCATTTCTCCTTGTGTACTAGTAGGCATATTCAAATTCTGCAAACTAGTATCTACTCCTACTTCTTTCACAACTTCAGGCACTTCCACTTCAGTGTCTGCAATTTGATTCTCTTCTCTAAATGTTTTCAGCAAACAAATCAGCCATTTATTCTCAAGCATTTCATCAATATGCCGCACATTTGTTTCAACATACTCTTCTTCTTCGTTGACAATCTTCAGTAATTGTCCTTCATCCTCTTGATTGCTTCTGGCAATCAAATCAGGTTCTTCAGATTTTGGACTCTTTTCTTCTATCAGAATGGAATTCTGATTTCCCATCACTGTAGTAGTTCCAAAATTCTATCCTCCAGTCTCCTCTTTGTCTATCAGGCACATCAGCTCATTCTTGTCATTATCAGTAATAGCAAGTTCCTTCCCATGGGGCCTGATTGCTTCACCTTCCTTCTTCTGCGACAGTTCATCTGTATCCAAGACAACTCCAAAGGATGGATTGTCTTCTGCAATACCTGTCAACACAGCCGAGTTGTCAGTTCCGAAATCATAAGACCCGATGGTCTTACTTGATGATTCAGTCACCAATTCTTTGATCAGAAATCTTAAGTCTCTTCCAGGACCCAGGAAGTCTTCACTGTCTTCATTTCCTTGTATCTTTACATCCTGCAATTCCCAATTTATACATTGAGGTTCTTCTTCCTGTATTGAATCATATTTATTCAACATAATCTCCAGCGATCTGATTTCTTCATTCCATGGATTAAAGTCTTCCACCGAATTTCCTTCCTCCTTTCTTTGACTATCAAGTGGTGTCAAATTTCTTTCATCCGTATCAATCTCCATGTTGGAGAATTCACCATCTATTTCTAGGAATCTCGTCATCTGTTCTTCATCCTCAAATACCTGCCAGTGCTCGATATTATCTGGGGTGAGTTCCGCTTCTGGAGGAAGTATGAAAGAGGTGGCTTGAAATTGATATGCTGGTTGTTTCAACAGTTCAGTCAAGGGGACTGGGATTTTGATCTTCTCAAGTTCTTTTTGTAAATTGAAAGCAAAAGGGAACTTTTCTATTACGAATTCTTTTGACTCTCTATTCTTGGCTGAAGGTTTACTTTCTTTTGACACAGACTCAACATTGGGAGGACTGACTATTTTTGAGGAAGAAGGAATTTGATCATCAGATTGCAGAGATTTATTTAAAGGGTTATTACCTTTGTCTGTGACTTTCTGCGTTGTTAACTCCTTTCGAGCAGGTGCTTCCTTCTGAGAGAGCTCTTCTTCTTGATCTTGAGTTCTAGTTCTCTTCTTTGAAGATCTCAGATCATATTTTCTATTGAATTGTGCTAGCATGAAGTCCTCAAATTGTTTACAACAGCGATCGACTTCTGCTTGTTCTGTGTCTTTGGTCCTTTCGCCATCTCGCCATGCACATTCAGCTGCATCATTTCTTTGCGAAGAGCATTCTTCTCCCTCACTATTCGAAAAGGCACAATTTGAATCCTCCAATCCATAGGCAACGTCTTCAGTGGAGTCATCTACTGGACCTTCTAAGTACAGAGGATGCGGTACTTGCTCTTGGTGTTCCTTTATTTCCTTTTGCAATATTTGTAATGGTGGTCTTCTATACTGAGGATTATAACCCTTGTTTGGAGCATTCTGGAAATTCTTGGGGGCTGCACTTTTGGCCTCTAGTTCAAGCTTGACTAGCTTTTTGATCATTTTGCTCATTTCTTCCATTCGGTCTGAATCTTTGTCCTGGTTTGAAGTAGATACCTCCTCTTTACCCCTTCTTCTAGCATCCTGTTCGGCTTTTCCCTTTGATTTACCAGTGGCAGCAAAATTTGCCTCCAACTCTAAAGCATCTGTCTGAGCATCATCCAAAGTGATAGGCATTCTTTCCCGCAGACAGAAACCAAGTTCTGAGTCAAAGGCTGCTACAAAAACAACTTTAGCAGCAGTTTGATGAGGCTTCATATCAGCAGGAAGGCTCAAATACAATTTATTAAATCTTTTAATAAATTCTGCCACCCCCTCATTTGGTTTCTTCTTCAGAGTATTGAATTCAATAAGACAAAGCCCATGATCTTTCTTTTCTCCCCATTTCCTGAGAAAAACTTCTTCCATTCTTTCCCAGGTATTTATAGAGCGGTCTGCCAATGTTTTAAACCATTTTTGTGCCTCGCCGTCCAGAGATTGAACAAACAATCTTAATACCACGTCCAAATGTTCAACATTTAAATTTTCTGCAAAGGCACAGAAAACCTCAAGATGTTTCTGAGCATCAATCTCATTTTCTCCATTAAATCTGGGCAAAATCTTCAAATAATCTTGTGGCATATCATTCAGCACTTGAGGTAAGGCCAGTGGAGCATATTTGTTCAACAGGAAGGCAGGGACATTAGCCATTGGAGGAGGTGGGGCTATAACAGTTTGATGTACAAATGGAGGAAGAGGAGAAGGAGGAAGTGGGGTATGGATAACAATGGGAGTATACTATACAGAAGCTTGAGGTGCAGATGGAAATAATTCACGATTTACAGGGGCTACTTCTGTAACTTCTTTAACTTCACATTCAGGAGTAGGACAAAAGTTCTCTTTGGTTCTAGCGCTTCCCCTAGGTGGGCTATCCGAGTAATATTCAAGATTTTCCTCAGTGGAGTCGGGATTTTCTACTTGGATTTCTTGGGAAGAAGAGGATGGATAATATCCTTCAGACAATTCAGGAATTTCAGCACGAACTGATTTCTTCTCTTTCCGACTTCTTCTGTGAAATTCTCCAGGTCAGACACAGGTGTTTTCGGCTGTGAGGTATCTGACCTCAAATGTGGCTTACGAGAAGCCAGGACTACCAATAGATTTGTCAAATAAAGACCAACGTGGAGTCGCCAAGGTGAGAGATACGCAAATCTTCAACTCTCTGTGCTCACTTGATTAGAGAGTGAAATCAATTTGTCGAGACCCAGGGAAATTGATTTTCTTGAATTCGTCCCCGGCAACGGCGCCAAAAAGATGTTGTGATTGATTTTGTCACCCTCCTAGAGACAGTCTAGAGTTGCCATAGACCAGTGCCTAGGACATCTTAATATAGCAAGGAGCCCTTTATGGTTTGGGTTGTCAGTCCAAGAACTCACTTGCTATCTCTTGTTTGAACAAGGAAATTAGTTTTGAATGGGACCAATCTCTCTCAGAAGCTGGTACAAAGATAAGAACAGTGTAGGGACATCATGTAAAACTCCCATACAAAGGCATCAGACAGTTAAGAGACCGCTTACTGTAAAGAGGGCCATTTCAGATAATATATCACAGAAATCAAATATCAGGAAGTGAGTGCAGTGAGGAAACATAAAGAAGATATTAGCTGACATGAGATTGATACCCAGATACACAACAGAACCATATAAGGGCATACCAATTTATGAATCCTTATATGACAATGGCGTTTTAAAAGCACCCCCCTCAAGCAGCTAATATAGCAGAAAATATGGAAGAAATGATAATGGAACAGTATATCACGACTAGGCCTATTTAAAGCGCTTGACTAATTCCAGAAAGGGCATCGACAAAGATGAATCCTTACTACAAAATAGTGAGGCACTCGCATTCTAGAACATGATACAAGAAGATAAATAGCATGAAAGGAGATATTGTATTAACACATAAGAGAAATTACATACTGTGAGATACCAGAGACCAGAATCCTCATTACAGTTATAACCCCTCCTCACTGAGACCCTACAGGCTCTGAACCTTCATACATAAATATTACAAAATGTATACAAAAGCCTTTTCGTTGCACAATTTGCTGATAGAAATCTGGAACCTTTACAATGTCTTCTTTTCGGGCTTTTATAGAGGAGATGGAGAATTCTAGAGGAGGAGGTAGATAGGAAACATTAAATGACTTATTTTGAATCAAATGGCAGAAAGAATTCGCGCCCACACTATGAATGACTAACTATAAATAAATGTACTTTACAGATCATCTCCCAAAATAAATGCCGGGGAGGAAAATCTCCTTATGAACATGACACAAATAATAAAATATATACAATGCTCTGCCTTTTGCTGAGGAAAAATCTGCTGCCGTAAGAGCCCTGAGATGGTCTGCAATTCTGTACTCTACTCTCGGCCCTTGATTTTGGATTCGAATCCTGGATCTTTAATGTAGGGCGGATTTCTCTAGAGGGTTCTGTGAATCCATATCTTTGTCTTCTTTAATGGTGGTCATTTCTCACATCTACCCTCGACTTCCTCTTTAAATTTTGCCAGCAATATATCATCCTTTGAAATGCTCTTAACGTCTGCTACGGAAACCATGAATTAAAAACGCCCTTTCTATTACCTTGAAATCTGCAAAACCCACAAAATATTAGAGAAGACTGACACAGATGGAGGCGGGGACAATGGATACATGATCGACCGGGAGAAATACACAGGGTGGCGGAAGAAAAACGTTAGAGTTAGGTTGAACGAACGCGTGATTTACACGTAAAACTGTTTGGTCGTAAAGAATAAATAGAATGGAGATACAAATGAAAACACACACACACACACACACACACACGCATATATATATATATGACGGGGGAGAGAAATATGGTAGGCGCGCGCGCGCGTGTATATATGGAAGGGAACGAGGTGGAAGGGCGTGGCGGTCAACGGGTGGGAAGGGGCCCGAACTGCTGGACCGTCGGATTACAAACGCAGATCAACGGTTAGAAAAGGACGGGAGAAACACGATGGTAGGCCATAGGACACAGCGGAGACGAAATAACGGGCGGGCAACTCCAGAGAAAAACCGCCGTCAGATCGGGATCAGTAGATCCAACGGCTCAAACGAATTCCGCTGCCCGGTGATTGTACTGGATTTAACGCGCGGGGAAAGTGGTTTTAGGGCCCGTACCAAGGACACGCGACGCCTGTCTAGTGGAATCGCTGGCCCGATGAATAATACCACCAGCCTGGGGTAAGCGGTGTGGGGGTTTACCGTCGGTTTCCTACGCGCGGGGCCCCCCACACGAAATGATCACCACTCCGTTGATTTGGACTTCGATCGGACGACCACCATTGCGCCCGATCATTAAAACAATAGGCCCCTTTTCGTTTTGACTTACGGTTTTCAGACTCGGGTCATATGGAGGCCAAAGCGGGAGGGAGTCAGAGCTCTTGAGGCCTCGGTTTGGAGTACGTTTTAAATTTCTTTTTTTGACCATTATAAAGCGGATTTTCGGGCGGAACGATATCAAACAGGAGCATGAGGTTTTTAAACCACGGCAGAGGTCTGAAGAATATTTGAAAAAGGTGGCAGACCAAAAATTTACATGCAGGGGTAATATGTACAACACACACCACACATATAAAAATAAACAAAGACATTCCAAGGAACATAGCTCATATTTTCATTCAGTATGGGTACACTTACTATTCCAATGCACTTAGATCTAGCATTTGAATTTCAAAACTAGGGACAAATGTTGCAAAGCCCACGGGTTGTATTTCTTTTTAAATTCCCCCGGAGAATATTTTGTTGACTGATGACCCACATTATTCAGTTTCCAATTCAAGCAGGAACCCAATGTATCAACCAATGAATCAAATTCATGCACCTATGGTATTCAGTCATCATTTCACCACCAAAGCATTCACTATAATAATCATATGTTATGAGGAGACACAAGCTTTACAATTTAGATGAGAACTAACTATGAAAGTTGATGGGACAACCAATAGTCTTTAATGCATGGTGACTTCAATGGATAGGATGCATTACTTCATACTAGCCAAAATGTTTGTATATGACCCCTTTCAATATGCATTTCTTTTCCAACACTACTCGGCCCCCTTCCTTCAAAATTGTAATGTTACTATCCTCCCAGGAGTGGGTTTGATCCAAGCAGAGTTTAGATTAGGGTCTCTACTAATTGTCTATTATTTTTTGAATGCCACAATGGATGTCTTTAAGGAAATATTAAAGTCAATGAAAACTCCAAAGCAACAAATGCATGAGTGGCAGAGATGCCTCAAACAGGAGTGTAGGAATATTCACAATATTCAGCTTGGAGAAAGTGTTGCAACTGTTGTATTGAGGTGATGAATTTAGTGAATGGCCTCGTGAAGGCTCTAGAAGTTTCTACCACAATGAAATAATTCACCATAAATATGACAAAGGCAGGAGTACTTCCTATAAAGCAACAGGTCATGTAAAACAATAGTGTGGAGTTGTGTAAAACATAACACATGTAAAATCAAGTCGTATGCACAAAACAACTATGGTGTAGGAAATAACCAAAGGTGTCGACAAAATTGTTGATTGGTACTTGAATGCAGGTAGATGATTTGCTATAATGTAGACTAGCATGAGAATTCATCCAAAATGATAGAGTAATGTTTAATGACATAGTGCATGAAGAAATGAATGACCCTAAAAAAATGGTTAAGAACCCAAGAAATTTATTTGACGGATAGAAGAGTATTTATGAGCAAAGGTAGAGAAATGGTTATGTCAGTAGACTCAAGGAATCTATAAATGAAATGGTTTGGTCAGTGATGTAATGCACAAAACAAAAATGCTTCAAAAATAATGCTTCTATGTGGGGTTGTTTCAAATTTTATCTATGTTGGGATCATTTCCGCGAGGCATTCAATACACCAAAACAAAGAACAAGTCAAGGAGTCGAATATAGTGTTAGATTACAGTGTGCATACCATTCACAGGAGATAAATGTATAATAGAAGGATCATTCAATAAAATGAAAGCACAAATTATAGAAAATGGTAGAGGATGTCAGTTATGCTAAAAATAGAGTTGACATGATCTGAAAATGCTATGGCTTGGCCTACACTCTGATACCATGTTAAACATATACATGGAATGCACATAAGACATGAAAGATAAGCATTGGATGCACTTACTTATTAACATGATATACATATTTATACAAGTCTGTTGACCCTTGGTTTCACATTCCAAGTGGTCTCTTGAACTTCCTACAACCATTCAACTTCCAAACCAACCCTCAGAGGATTAGGTGTCCAAGATATTGTTTGATTGTATTTTGAACATTTATTTTGATTTTGTTTTTCCTTTTAACCATGAAATTTCAAATACTTGGTATCATGTCCATTTAAACAACAACCAAATCTTGAAGATGAAATTAGTATTACACGATATTAAATGGAATCCTTATAACTATTTTGTGTTAAAATATTTTCATAACTATCAGAAATTTTACTTTCATTTTGTTAATTGAGAACATGTTGTTTATATACTTGACCAATTTCAAGCGTTAGAAAATGAAATTTTTTTGCAAATAAAACGACAATGATTAAATATCACAACTCAAATTATTTGTTTACATGATTTATTTACAACTTGAGATTTTTAGCATATGTAACTTAGTTGGCATGATTGTGCCTAAGCTTTCCCTAAAGGTTGAATACTAAGTTAATAAGGTGTTATTTTCTATGGTTACATTTTATTTAAAAATTTTGTACAGGTCATATGTCCACATAGTTACCACTATCACCCAATTGAAGAAAACTTGTTCGAGTTTCTTGCTTGTATGGGGAAAAATGGCTTTGCCATTGTCGATGTTGAGGTATATGTCATATAGATTCTTTATAGTCTAATTTAGTTTATATTCTAGTGTTTATTTTATTTCATGTCTTACACTCTACATTGTATCTTCTTTTGTTTTCAGAAAAGGAACTCATTATTGATGGTAAGAAGAAGGAATTAAAGAAAGAGGAGAGAAATAACACGGGAGCGACAAATGCAAAAAGAGAGAGAGAGGAGAATTGGTCTAGTGATAGCCTTAGAGTGAAAAGCCCGCATAAGACATGCACATATAGATTGATGGTAAATTATTCAGAGTTAGTGAATTTGCCTGCAATTCCTTGGAAACACAATGATAATATTTTGAATTGATGAAGCATCATTTCAAGTGTAAAATATAGTCCAACCAATATTAATATGGAAATTAATATTGTAATACTTTAACATTTCATATAATATAATTTATGTGGTTGAAATTATTTACAATTTCACTTGATTTTTTTTAGTATTGTAATCAACATACGCAACTTTGTGTTTCATATTATATGAACATGCACATTGTATGACATTTTTTAAATTTAGTCGCAAAATCATACTAATTAATTTATGTTTATTAATAATGAACACATAAAATCAATCTAAAACTACTAAATTAGTAGTTTATATTTTGTAATGATGAACACAAATAAAATGAATATATGACTAACTTATTCATTTATAATAATTATTAATGGAAGTAAATGAAATGAATATGAACTACTAAATTATTCGTTTATATAATTAATATGAAACTAACAAAAAAACATAAATGACTACTGCAAATGATAAGTTTGTGATTACAAATGATGACTAAATTTTGCATATATACACTATTAGTAGCTAATTTACTGTATCTTATAACATGACTAAAATTTAGTCATATTTCTTTGGTCATTAATTGGTTTCAGAAGATGACTAAAATTTTCATATATGACTATTAGGAGCTAATTTACAGTATCTTATAACATAAACAACATTTTGGTCATGTTTCTTTGGTCATTAGCCGATTACTTGGGTGATCATATAGTAATATATTTTTTTATATATTTGATCATTAATTGTGGCAATTAATGACTAAATCATTAACTAAATTAATGACCAAATTTACGACTAAATATACTAATAGATGATAAAATTGATACAACCAATTAATGACTAATTTAAAAACCTCTAAAAGTTGGTCACGTTATAATACACTGTAAGTTAGCTACTACTGGTCACTGACTAAAAAATGGTTTTTTATATGAAAAATTTAGTCATGTTTTTAGTAACTCATTAGCCATTTTATACTAGTGAAATCCTTTTCCATTTCATTTTCCAATTTCCTTAGCCATAATAAACCAAAGTGAACATCCACTAGGATGTTTTTTCCCACCATTCATCTTGGAATACATGTCCCATGACCTTGGTCTTATATTTTTCTAATTGGATTTTTAACCAAGGTTGTTACAAAACCCTCCCCCTTGGGGGGACATCATCCTTGGTGTTCAATGACACATACAAACCATCAAACCGCTGAAAAAAAACACACATCCCATGGACCTTTATAACATAGTTCGTTGCAATATTTACGATGACCACTATTGAAGATATGACAACCATATCGTTTAGTGGAGATGTATAACACATCTCATTACATTATTTACAATGATAAGCACATATACACTTGCACACATTTTCTTCATCCAAAAAAAATGATATTGTCTAGGGATATTTATAAATCTAGCTCAATACAATGTTTACAATAATATAAACATATACATATGCACATTTTCTCAACCAAAAAATAGAAGGATATGACACCCGTATCAGCAACAAGGGAATCCAGAGGATCATACATGCACCCTCAAAGTAATACCAAGATCCACCTCCTTCTTAGGAAGTCCAGAATCCACTGCCAAAGTCAAATATGCATCCAATGTGTTATCAAAAATAAAATTTCAATGTTTGAATGATAGGTTCATTAGCATATTTTTCATTTGTCTAGTAAAATTGGTTCATAAAATTGATGAAAAATCATGAATTATTCATTATACTAAGTCTAGAATACTCCATTGGTCATGTCATCATAGTCAAATCTATCAAACCCACCAAATGTCTACATGCATTGCTTTAAATTTAGGTAATGGCCACCTGTCTGATTTTTCTTTATTCTACAGTGAATATAACTATAAACAGGTTATTTTCGCTACGGACTCACCTGACCAGTCCATAATGAATCTTCTAGATTTATAACGGAAAACGTTGCAGAATCATGTTTTTTTGTACCAATAAAGGGTATGATGAGGTGTCAAGTTTTTATAGGTTTAGGGTGAATGTGAGGTCACGTGATCAGTTATTATAGTCAGTCAAACATGTTTAATCATAATTTTCATTCATCATTACATTTCACTACTCACATTTGTCATTATCCATCCCATATTTGAATTTCACCTTTTTAAATTCACCTCCAAATCTCCTCTCTATCATCCTCCCTTCAACCTTTGCATGCATCTGTTGATTATCATCCTTGAAGAGTCCAGCTCCATCGCAAGCAGCTTGATATTTAATTTGTCTCTTTGTGGGTGTCATAGCATCAAGAAGGTAGTGTAATATTAAGGAATATGGCCATGAAAAAGAAAAAAATAAAGGAGGCTCCTATGTAAGATACGAGCCCATGGATCTCAAGTTAATCAATGAATACCTTGTCTTTGAAAATATTTTATAGGTAAATTTGGGCATCATCCCCCAAGACCTGGTCAAAATTGACATCATCCCTAGGACCAATGAAATAGGGTTTATCATTCCCTTATATTTCAGTTTCTATATACCCTAAGAGAAGATCATTTCATTCATGGCTTCTATTGTGTGATTTCCAAGGTTTGAAGTATATGTTATATCACCTACTGACTCACCAAATCTCACCTGCAAGGGACTAACTGCGTTGCAGTGCCAAATTCTCCATGAAAGGGTGCACTATAGTGCACTTCCTAACACTCAAGGGTGCGTTGGTCACCTGGGAGTAGAATTCTCATTGTTCCAGGAATATTCACATGGCTAGTGCCTTATAGAAGAGTCTGTATGTGTCAAAATACGAATCCAAGTGTCCATATAACACCTCTGAACTTGTAAACATGCTTTCCCTATTATTAGAAAGTCATTCATTGAGAAACTACCATCATTTTCCCTATAAATTGAGCACTCATCCTAGTGCTAGGGATGGAATAATTTTCGTAAAGTTATGATGTTGGATTCTCATTTGATAAGAGATTGAAATTATTGATATGTTGCTGGGTTAATGTTGGATGTGATGAGCATGGAATGAAGCTGGAGCAGGTTGAAAAAAATTTGATCCATTGGTTGTAATCTCCCCCTTCTACTCTCTAATAAAGATTCTTGTTCATTTTCCCATATATATCTCTCTATTTCTTGTGCAATGTATTCTTGAATGATGTATGTATTTCAGATCTAATTGATTTGATTTTAGTAAGATAAGTAGATATCTTGTATACTGCATGTTTTTTTTTCTCTGTTTTTGTTTGCAGGAATCGATCTAGCAACTTGAGTTGGATTCAGAGTGATGAAAACAACGACAGAAGGTTAAGGAGAAGTGAAATGATCACAAGTAGGCTTATTTCCCATTTAGTATATCTGATTTTTTTAGAGAAAATAATAGTTATTCTTTCCTATGTTGTTCTAAGTGACAAACACCATGCTTAGGGAATTTGGTTTATATGTAGATCACAATTCTGTATAAGAAATTTTCAACTCCAATAGGGAGTATCCTATCATTCCTGGTGTGTTTTCCTCTATTGATCCTCATCAGTAGCATCTAATTTCAGTTATCAATCATTTGAATGAACAAATTACATTAGAAGTGTGTATCGTTGCTTGATTTTCAATCTTAGTTGTGCCCAATGCACTGTTGGTCAAGACAGAGTGCACTGCAGTGCACTGTCTCCCACACAGGGGTGCTCTGTAATGCATTACCTCCCCTTAGGGACTGTGTTGGACACTCAGCCAACCAAATTCCATCTAAATTTTTCACTTCTTTCAGTCTCAATCATTTTTTTGGTGTATTCTCAGATGTCTGATACCTCTTAGGGACCAGTAAACTTTCCTGATTCTTCCTCCTTTGAAAAGTAAATTCGTTCAATGTCTCTTTAGTTTTTTTCTTTATCATTGGAAAATCAAATTCAAAGTATTTTATTTCTACATTAGATCAATTTTTTTTTTGAAAAGGAAATTGTTGTTTCACTCCTCGTTTCCTGTAGGAAAAAATGTTGTTCCATTCTTTATTTTTCCTAAGAGAAATTGTTGTTTCATTCCTCGTTTCTCATAATAAAACACTTGTTTAATTGATTTATGCATATATTTTCCTTTATTTCATTTACATTAAAGGGACCTGAAAAGAAAAACATGCATGTGCATATAGTGAATTGTGTGTGTTTCCTAGGAGCAAGTTAGGAAAACTTCATTTATTTTGTGCTCTTTGTTGCTCAAAAATTGATTTCTCTTTCCCTTTAGTAGCTATAATTTTCATTGAAAAAGATAAATTGAAAAGTTTTCTTATCACTTAGTTTTCATTTTTAATAATTTCCATTACATCACGCGGTGAACCTCAAAGACAAACTTTTAAACAAGATCAACATAAAATTTATCTAATTTTACCTAAGAAAGCATTGGAACATTAACGATAACATTTATAAGGTCTAGGCTAGACACGTGTTTTGGTGTCGTTAAACATATCAGTTGACATTAACTTGTCTGCGATACATTCCGAGTGTGATACCTCACTCCATGTATGTAAGTATATCAGAGCTCGTCCACATACCTTCAGGTATATAGGGCGGTGTTCTAGTACGAAAAGTATAAGGGGGTGCTCTTACTATGCAGTTTCGCATTAGACATTGCTAATACGTACTTGGGCCTCCATGTACCTTCGAGTATAGTTGGGAGGAACAATTTAGGTTGCTATCCATCCATAGGCAACAGATTTAGCCGCCTTGTAACTTGTGATACACCGAACATAGCATTCGGGGAGATTGTCTGTCTGTACTTCTTGGTTCGCCAGGAGGTATTCTGCAGTTCACATTTACTTGGTAAACCTTTTGCAGGGAAAATTTTATGGATGGGAAATTATTTTGAAGTTTAAAACATTGGCGAATCTCACTAGTCCCTAATATGCAAACAATAAAAATTTTATTGATATATTTGTAAAATTATTCAAATTTATAATGATTTCTATATACTCTCTATATAATGTTTGGGATTTTTAAGTTAAAATAATTTTATGTTATAAAATTTGGGCGAATCATTTTTATAAAAATGGAAATTGGCGAATATATATATTTTTTTTTAAACATGCAAAATTAGCCCACCTGCGAATATTAGCCCTTAAAATTTTCCATGACCTTTTGCCTATAATTACCTTTTTATTTTGTTTATTTGTTTTTGTCATAAAATTAATCAGTCATCATGGAAGAAGAACATCCCTTTCCCCGTAATTCACATAGAAGAGCACTTAAAGCACCTTTACCACTATAATCCATTTCTGGTCGGCGAAGATGACATCGTTCTACCGAACCTAGTACTATCAGTACCTCTGGGGTGACATCATCCTCACATATAATAGAGTCATCTCGATTTGTTTCTACAAATCCTGGTTCATCTACTGTTGTCAAGATGGAGTCCTCACATCTACCAGTGGTCACAATTCATCCAATGAGTGATACCATACCTCCCGAACCCGACGTTGTTCAACAGTAAATTTATCTGGATCCCATCGTTATTTTACCAGAACATCTATATCTCAAAGTCAAACAACCGAAAGTTGTTCCTATATCAGTCACTTCATAGTTGACCATAGCCATTTAGTCTCCCATATCGCGAATTTAACCACCTGAAATATATCTCAAGCCTGACGGTGAAATTGTTCCACCTGGTTTGATCTCAATTGAAGAAATACCATAAGACAAAACACCTTGAACTCTAACTCATTTTGGGGAGGAGCTTTATCTTTACGAGGCTTTTCCTCAATCACCCCACACTGATTTCTTTGATCCTCTATCTATTCGAGTTCCCATAGATCCTATTAGGTATACATTGGGTCATATGAACATGGGTGAGTCGACATCTTTGGTTGTACCATCTATTACAGTTGTGATAACATCTATTGTTTCCACCCCGTCGATGTTCACCACATCACCAGAGTCACATTTATATGGTGGCCCTTCCGTCCCACCTGGTTACCAATATTTAATAGGAACCTTCTCTGGTGCATCCTCGAACCCATGGACTTCTCTGGTATTCTATCTAGTACATATCTAATGAGTATTGAATGGCTTTTTCCTTTATATACATATTCAATGCAATGTCAAGCCAGTCCATCTGGGTATATTCCATCCAGAACAATTTCAATTGAACTCCCGACATTTTGAGAACAATATATTCCATATTATTATACTCCTCATGATGGGGGGAAACCTATGGTCACCCATTTTGACAGTTCTTTGTCATTATATGGTCACCCTAATGTTCGAATGATTGTTTTTCAACGGTAGCCCACTCTACCCATCCAACCACAAACAATTGTGCATTCATATCAACCGGTTCAACCTGTTGCACCCACATCTACTCCACTTGTTAATACATCCTTACCCCTGTTACAGGCTCTAAGTGTTGTGCCTCAACTATCTCAGGTAGGTCCTTCAACCCAATACCCTCAAGTATTGGGCCCTCAGACTCCAATTCCTTTGGCTGGTTTACAACAACCACTTGTATCCAAAATTATTTATTCACAAGTTGGATTACCATATTATGGGATGTCATAGCCACAAAAGGGTTTTACCTATTCACAACCGGGTCCAAGCTATTCTATTTTGGGCTATAATATTAGTGGACAGACAACTTGGCAGCCACAAGCGCATATGCCACAACAATATTTCCAACAAGTAGCATACCCAGGTTTTTTTCAATAGAATCCCCAAGCATTTTATTATCAAAACAACCCCTATATGGGTTACCAGCAAAAAATTGCTTATGTTGGTGCTCAAAGGCCTGTTTCTCAGGAAATTCCATCATACCTTGGCTATGCTACACCTAACTTAAATTGATAGTTTCCCTTTTTTGCAACTTTAGAATTACCTTATTTAAACCAGCTTACCAACGATCCAATCAGCTATGCTCCTTGGTGGTCGGTGATACCACATAAATTACCCTCAGATATTCCTATGTTCAATGGAAACCCTGGGAAAGATCCATCGACGCATGTTATGACTTATAATTTTTGGTTTTCATATAACTCCCTAAACGATGACTTCTTTCGACTACCTCTTTTCCAATGTACACTCACTGGTCCGGCTGCGAAGTGGTACATTAAGTTACCACGAGCTTCATTTGATAGATTCACCACTTTAGCTACTACCTTTCTGACCCACTTCCAGTTACCCATACGATATAAAACTAGAATGGAACTCTTGAACAATTTTAAAGAGACTAATTCTACTCACATTTTTTATTGTATTCATGAGTTGTGTCATCGTCGTAAAATGGTCAAGACATTTTTTCCTGATCAGCTTCTTGCTGAGTGGTTCATTAAGTCCTTGCTGCCATCTATCACTGAGGATGTGGCTAAGGGTGGCGACGTCACTGAAAAGTAATTCATTTCTCATTCCCAGTACTAAGATTTTATTTACACTTAGTTTGGCACACTCTATGATAAAATTCCCAATGCGTCGCGATCTAATTTTATTATTCCTCCTCCATCTAAGGACTCTCATGTGACAACGATATGATCGGTTCTGCAAGAACACATCACTCTATTGCATCTGATGCTGCATCTTCTTCTAAAATTCATGTCATGTCATCTAATCAAGGAAAAAATGACAAGCAACCCGGAAGTAAGAAAAAGGGTAAATTGAAGAAAAATAAAAATTCAACCCCGCAAGAACGATCATCTGATCAACAAAATAGAAAAAATCAGACACCTTGTTACCCTTGCATAATCTGTAATGTGGAGAACTTTTTTTGTGACTTTCCTTGCTTAACCGAAGTCTCAAAATTAATTAATACCTCACCTGCATCCATCGTGTTGAATGATCCATTTCCGAATCGAGACACAAATATGGTTACTACGGATCCAGCTTGTAGTTCCCAAAGTGCTTACGCTATTTGTCACAAAGCCAAAAACTGATGTTTTGGTGTCAACAAAAAAAAATATTATGGTAGTCAGGATAATAATGAACCTACTACCTCAACCATGAATCCTTCTACGGAATCTATTCCATCAACTACTATTCTTGAGTTAACAATAAAGCCACCAAAGGGAGTCGTCCATAAATCGACATTCAATCCTTGAGCCTGAGCTTCTCAAAATTATAATATACTTGAATATTTGGCTCAATCCCCTTCATCTATGTCGACACTTGAGGTACTTGAAATTTTTCCCTCCCAGAAGCAAGCTTTGTTGTCGGCAATTGGTGGAATCGATTCGAAAAATTCCAATCTTGTAGTCTTAAATCATATGGCCTATATGCCACAATTACCAGTAGAATTGGAATTCTCCATCCAGGTAAATGTTCTTAATCACCTCATTCATCATACTATTGTTGATGAGGGAGCATCTACCTGCATTATGTCTCTAAACTGATGGAAGTCACTTGGCTCACCGGGCCTATCTCACTCGTCTATGGTGTTGAATGCTTTTGACAGACATACTTATAATCCTTGCGGTATCATTAATAACATGCATGTTGAATTAGGGGAAAAAACAGTGAATGTTGAAGTTGATCTCTTTGACGGATCCCTTGACTACAACATTTTACTCGGAAGACCATGGGTATTTTCTATGAAAACGATCGTCTCTACATATTTTAGAATGATTTCCTTGCCACATAAAGGTGTTATAACAATCATAAATCAGCTCTGCTTCTTTGCCTCCAATTCCCAGGTAACTAGAAGCATTATGTTAGTTCACAAACCCCAACTAGCACTTCAGAACATTAGTGTAGAAATATTAAAGGATTCTTCCCTAATGGGAGCCTTTGCATTACCTCCGTCGCCGACGTCGGTTGAAATTGCAAGCATAGAGACCTACAACATGATATCTTCCACTTTATCTAGCTTAAGGAAGATTATGGGTGATTCTGAAGTTGTTACGTTGGATGAATTTTTGTTGCCCAGCCCAATTGAGCTGGCATAAAAATAAATCTACATGGCTTGGGTGGTGAATCAGAAATCATCGGCGTTGATCATTTGGGTCGATCGTTTATTAGATTTTGGTACTCCATCTGATCCTTTTTTATCCACTTTCTTGAATGATGGGAGCATTGTGGAATCCATGATTCCAGAAGGAGAACCATGGGATGATCATCATCATCATTCCCATCTTGAGGATTAAAAAGAAGAAAATCTTATTGAACTATATCACCCATCGATCAAAACTTTATTTTTGAATTCTTTTCCCATTAATGCAATATAATCTGAGTGAAATTTATCAAATATTGAAGAAACCATTTCTATCGATATTTCGACCAAACCTAGCGTTGTAGAAAATAATCATGTTGGCATGTGTTGTTCTCCATTAGAACTTGAAACTTATTGCTCTCTCTTTCATTAATTCCATGATATATTTGCTTGGTATTACGAGGAAATTCTAGGCATAGATACTAGTATCATTGAACACACCAGTAAAATGTGCCCTGATGTCAAATCATTACATGAACACCTTCGTCCTATTCATCTGAAGAAGGCCGATGACATTAAAGCAGAAGTTGAAAAACTTTTGCATACTAGTTTCATTTACCCTGTTCCACTTACTGATTGGGTTTCCAACATTGTTCCTATCATGAAGAAACAAGGGGAAATCAGAGTGTGCGTCGATTATCGGGATGTCAATCTTTCTTGTCCAAAAGACAACTATCCTACTCCCTTTATCGACCAGATTATTGATGATTGTGCTGGATGTGAAATATTTTCGTTCATGGATGGATTTTCTAGCTACAATAAAATCAATATCCTCCAAAATAGTATTCATCTATCCTTGGGGCACATTATCTTATCATAAACTCCCATTTGGTTTAAATAAAGTTGGGGTGACATTTCATAGAGCAATGGATTATGCTTTCAATGACATCAAACACATTTTTCAACCTTATCTAGATGATTTACCTGCGCATTCATGAAACCAGACTAATCACCCGATGCATTTGAGAGATATATTTCTACGCTGCCGACACTAAAAAATAGACCTCAGTCCACATAAATGTTTGTTTTTTTTTTGTTCTTGTCATTTGTTAGGATTCTTCATCTCAAAAGAAGGAATTCGAATCGACCTAGTGAAGGTCCAGGCTATTCTTGATTTTCCTACGCCATCAAATTTTCTTCAGTTACAGAAACTTCAAATAAAGGCTAACTTCCTAAGGATGTTTATACCCAGCTATGCCGAATGGCTAAAGGATTTACTCGTCTCTTGAAAAATGGTATTCCATTCCATTTGGATAAGGTTGCGCAAGCTTCTTTTGATGTTTTCAAGGATACTCTTGGATGAGCGTCATTAATGTATCCCCCTAATTATAAGAGTGATTATTACTTATATATCACCGCGGATGATATGAAAATTTCTATGTTATTGGTCCAAGAAGAAGATGTGATAAAACATCTGATATATTATTTGAGTCGTAATCTCAACGATATGGAAGTGAAGTATTCATACATAAAAAATATCGCCTTGGCATTTGTTCAAGATTTCTAAATATTTCGCCATTATATCATGTTCCATAAGACCATTATCATTTCGGATTGAAACCCCATGAATCACATTCTGTCACATCAATTTTTTGGGGGGGGGATATTCAAAATGGGTTGTCATTTTGCAAGAATTTGATTTGGAACTCATCAAATCCATGTCAAAAAATTCTTTATTTTTCGTTGGGCTTCTCTGTGACCTTCCCTCTGATAGTACTGCTACTACATCAGAACCATAAATTATGTATGAGTCTCTGTTTCTGATCGTATCATCTGATCCTTAGTAGGGGGATTTTATCATTTATCTCCAAACCTAGACTTTTCGGCCCAATATCTCTCGCTCTGAACATCGATGTATTCAATACCAAGCCAAAGATTATCTGATCGTTTGTGATACACTTTAGCATGGTGGTGTCGATAATATTTTAAGGAGGTGCCTCACTCATGAGGAGGCCAAGAAGGTTTTAAATGATTTTCATGTTGGGGCTTCTGGTGGACACTAGTTTGGGTACGTTACCGTGTAGAATACACTCTGCACTAGTTACTTCTGGCCTACCATATTTCGTGACTGCATCCTCATGGTCATAATTTTTCATGCGTTCCAGATATTTGATTGTAAATTCCACAAACCGCCAGAGCCCATGCATCATGTTATCGCTATGGGATGATTTTCAAAATGGGGCATTAACTTCATGACCTGCAACCCTCATTCATCCGAGGGGCATGGTTATATTATTGTCACAGTATACTACTTTACCAAGTGGACTAAAGTGATGCCTACATTCAATAACACAAGCAAAACAACTGCATTATTATTTTTCAATCTTTCATTTCATGGTTTGGTGTTCCACAAGCTACAGTCACAAATCATGGTAAGCATTTTTGAAATCACCTAATGTATGAATTGACTGCCAAATTAGGACTGTCGCATGATAGTTATACTCATTATTATCCACAATATAATGGACAAGTTGAGGCTATCAACAAGATTCTTAAGTTACTGCTTCCACGAATGATAGGAGTTCATAAATGAAATTGGAATTTGATCTTGTACTTGCCTTTATGGGCATACCGAACCTCAGTGAGAAATGCAACTAGATCTACCCCCTTTCAATTGGTGTATGGTCTGGAAGCTATCTTTTCTATCCATTGTGAAATACCATTGTTAAAACTCATTGTTGACTTGTTACCTGACACCTCTACTAAAGAAGTGCATATTTTTAACCTCATCCATCTTGATGAATTATTTCATGAAGCCACATTGGCCGACAAAGCGCATAATATATGTATAAAGGCGCAATACGACAAACATAGCTAGCCTCACATCTTCTCAAAGGGTGACCTAGTCTTACTTTATGATCAGGAAGCTGATGTAATAGGTACAGGGAAATTTGATTCGTTAATATTGTCAAAAGAGTTCTTGCTAAGGGTGCCTATGAGTTTATAGATTATGATGAAATTCCATTAACGTAGCCCCAAAATGGGTTGTACCTCAAACGTTACTATGTTTCACCATGAGCATAGTAAACTTTTGTATTATATTGTATATATGCTTTTGATTTGCATTTACTATCTGAGTTTGTTTTTCTAGAGTTTTCTTGAAGTTAGTAATCCGCTTTACATTTCAACATAGATGTATGAATCTTTGGAACCATTCATTGGATATGTTGATGGTGCTAGTCATATTGCATAGAATCTATCCTCTACAGCGTGGGCCATTTTCGCTCCGAAGGGCGAGTTAGTGAGTTTTAAAGGGATTTGTATCTGTCGATCTAAAAACAATATCATTGAGTATAGTGTGTTGATAAAACTTCTCTCTGATTCCATTTCATTTGGTATTAACCGCATTATCATTAGGTTAGACTCACAACTTGTTGTACTGCAACTTACTAGCATTTATACAATCAGAAATCCAACACTACATTGTATGTTCCTAAGAGTTTGACTTTTGGAAAGACATTTTGATTTCATTCAATATCAACACATTTCCAGAAATTTGAACACATTAACTGATTCATTAGATAATTATGTTATAAACAGACATTTGCAACACATGTAAAGACATATTTTCCATTCACATCACATAATTGAATAGGATTATGCAATAAACATAGGAAAGCAGTGAAAGCAAATAGATATATAGTTATAAGGTTTTACAAAATTTGTGCCCAAGACACATTGGTCATCTGACCTCAAAATGTATGCAAAATGTCAAAGTAAACTAGTGATGATCATGATAACAAGATATTGATCTAGCTATCCTACACAATAACTGCATCCAATGGTTAGGAACTCCAATAGTGTGGCGTTGTAGTCTCATCGGTAAATATTCGATCCGGAAATCTAGAATCCCAAGACTCAATCCCTCTATGTGTTGTTATATCTCAACAAGAGTCTCGGTCATATCCAAATCTTGAAGGACTTCTCTCCTGACAGCCCTCTCTATTGGCTTATCTTCACTCTGCTCTGGCTAACCCACTAGTCGAACTCGACCTACATCTTCATACATCAAAACTTTAATTTAGTCTTGGGAAACATAAAAATATAAAAATATGTATAAACCTTCGAAAAATCAAAAAACATGTTCAAAACATTCTTACCAATTGCACTCCATTAAGCGTTGTTTGGTAGAATCAAGTCTGGATCTCCTCGAAATTCTACGCCTGCATATGCATAATCATCGATGGCAATCATATGTCATCCAAACCAGACGAAGAATGCAGTCTAGAATAAGATGGTCGATTGACTAGCATGTATAGCCATCAATTCTACCCATCTCTACATCCTTCCTCCCTTTGCCTTGATCAGTTTCTCTTTCATCTGAAAGAGGATAACTTCATCCCATTTAAATATTTTTGGTTTCAAACACT
This sequence comes from Pinus albicaulis, assembly GCA_034641835.2. Classification (NCBI taxonomy): domain Eukaryota; kingdom Viridiplantae; phylum Streptophyta; class Pinopsida; order Pinales; family Pinaceae; genus Pinus; species Pinus albicaulis. The sequence continues at coordinate 826,145,537 of CM076580.1, forward strand.
CTAGTTCATACTACATATATGATCGGTTTCCACCTATAGTGCAGCAAAATTGGCAAGCTTTGCGATAGTGAATAGGATGGTCCTCAAAGGCAAATCACGTACATCGTGTATGTTTATTTTCCCATCCTTACTAGGTTCAGTCCCATGATGGTAGTGTTGCAGTATGTAATATCTCACTATCTCTCCTCCAAGAGTAGAAACTGAAATAGAAATGGGTGAACCTTGCCTTAATAATCTTGTGAGAAAATAAATATCCTCCACTAATATTGGGACCACTTTGACCCCAATGTGGAAATCTTGTATCATAGGATCCCATGAATGAACAAGGAAACTCCAATAGTTCCATTTACTGCCTCATACCCAACAATCTGAAGTACTTTAGCAACCCACGGTCTCTAAGGGCTCTTGCTGTACCCGGATCATTTAGGGAAATCATGTTTTTTTCTTCATGTTCTCTTTCCCTCCATGTAATCGTCATTTTGATCTGATGAATACCTAAAACATAATCATATGACTCATTAGGACCTGTTTCATGTAAAAAACTAGGGAGAATTTGGGCACACAGCAAGAAACAAAATGGAAATTACACCCAACGCACCCTAGGTCAAGGGACATAGTGTTGCAGTGCAACTAGCCTTCAATTTCAATGCATTACAACGCACCTTTTGACATTCAAGGGTGTGTTTCCCTCTTAGCATACTAGATTTAGCCTAAGGGGCTCAAAACCCTAAAAATTTACCATGAAATGCAATGAAAATTATACTAAAGGAAAGAGAAGGTTCATATCTCCAACATGCATCGAATGACGAGGAAAATCACCCACATAATCTATCACAATCAACTTTTGAAGTTCAGGGAAAAAAATTGGTTGAGAGCTCCTATTTCTCAAATGGTAATTTTGGAATGGTAAAAATGAATGGTAAAAACTCTATTAATTAGTCAATTTTATTATTTCAAATCATATTTAATGTTGTGACTATGCTTTTTACTCATTTTTTCTATGAAACGGGTATTTTTAATTTGTTTGATGGTGTTTTGACTAGGTTTTACAGCTGATACAATAGATTAGTTGTGCACACTTATGATTTGACCACAAAGCATACTTTTATCCTTATTTTTTGAACTTTGATAAAAATGAAAAAGGAATTGAAGCGCACTTGTATCTCTTTTTCGAGCTTCGATAACGGTGAAAAAGGAACCCCTGGAGCCTTATTTTAGCTCTTTCAGACTCTGATAATGTGAAAATATTGTCCATCACTTGTCTTTTCGAGCTCGCAAAAGTAAATTAAATGACATCTACTCAGTATAAGTTTAACCCTTTTCCGTACTGAGATAGATTATTTTGGACAAATGAAAACCTTAGTGGAACATGGCTAAGAGGTTTTCTCAAGTATCATTTTACACTTTTTTAGACCTGAGTGACAAATTTATGAAAAAGGACTCATGCAGTTTTATTTTGTCCTCTTTTTCAAACTCTCTAAACATGAAAAAGGATCAGGTTGTCACTGTCGTTAGGCTCATTAAAACATAAAATAGCAATGGACATGTCAATCATGGAAAGAATCAAGTTTCATTTATCACTAGACTCATTAATTTATTAAATAGTGATGCATTTTTCTGAAGGGTTGAATTATATATCAAGCATATGTTACCCTCGTCAAGCTTGTTAAAAAATAAAGAGGTATTGGTCGACAAATGACCGGGGAAAATTTGGGAAAAAGAACAGAACACGTTATCGTAGCAAGTCGCTCTTGAACATGACAATTTCACTCCATCATCGTGACTTTTCAGTTGGGTAATCTTCTTGATGGTTCATTCATACCTATGGCTCATCATACCTTCACTTTGGTTTTGGGTCAATGTTACCAACTCATCTCAGTGTCGTCGATATGTTCAAGGTAAGTCATCTAATGAATCCTCATCCTTCTACAATACTCATAAACCTTCATTTTCATGATAGTCATCCCTGAACATTGCTATATCAAGTCACATTTTGTCTCTGAAATTAGTAACTCTAATTTCACGATAAAGTGGCTTCCTGTCGACAATAACTCATCATCCAGGAAGTTTACTTAGAAATATCTCCCAGTACCCTGAGGTTTGTTACATCATCGACAAGTTTCTCGCTTCTGGAACTTTGACTGAAATATTTTGTTTGGCGTTCAACATCAAATCATCTATTCACGCCTTGGAGATTGTACTGCAATACCTTAAGAGCCATTAATATCAATGGTGGTTTTCTCACATCTATTAACAGCTCACATCATTGGCTGGTAATTAGACGATGTCTACCCATGTTCGACTACAAATCAAATATTCGCATGGTTAGACTTGTACCTGAACGATCGAGTGAATGAGATAAGAAGACCTCTGATCTGGTTTCATCCATACAGGCTACAATTTCAGGATTTTTGTACACATCATCTGTACGATGTCTTTACATACAGATTGTCATCCGAACATGGGCCTATATCTGTAGGCATGTCTACATTGGGAAATATTCCAAAGTAGATGAATTTCTAAATTATGTACATGTTATTAGATATTTTATGTGTTGAGCATGGGAATGCCTCCATCAGCAATTCGTGATCAATATTAAAATATCATGATGCAATTTATTGTAATATTGATGCAAGTCACCATCTGCTTCAGTTCCGGCTCATCACATCGTAAATCATCTCATCCAAATATTATTATTATTTTGACTTCATGATTTAGGGGGAAGTTGTTATAGGTCAATTTGGGCGTCATCCCCCTTGACCTGATCAAATTGGATGATGCAGGAGCATCCTTCTTAATTGTCATTTTGTATTTGGGTGATTTAGCGGGTGATGTTTTTTTTAATTATTTTATAAATTAGGCACATTTTAAATAAATTGAGAGGAAATCTGAGTGTGAGTTTTATCGTAAATATTCTCTTAATAAATTGAGAGATATGAGTGGAGTTGGGTTGTATAGATATTTTAGGGATTATAAACTCCTTAAATGGAACTTAGTTGATTCAAAGGAGGGATAAAGCTATTTTAGAATTTGGTTGAGTTATTTGTGGAGGAAATCATGGATTCAAATTAGTCCACAATTATGTATAAATATCAGCTTTGTATGAGGATGGAATATAGATAGATATAGAAAATGGAGTAGGACAGAGGAAAAAATGTAGGGAAGGATAGTGTGCCAGTGTGAAGAATGGTGAGGGCCAAGAAGTCAACAATTGTAATATTTGGCCAAAATGATTTGAATCTGAAATTTCTTGTTGTTATTATATGCCAATATTTTGCTTGTGTTCGTTTCTCTCTTCATATATAGTTGTATTGAATCTAATTGGTTTTTATGAAGATTTTGATGAGTATTTATTTGTAAAAGGAACACACACTCTATTCTATGCAATTATCTGATTTGTGCAGAATTTCTGCATCATTTTGGTATCAAAGCGAAGATGCCTACTTGTTGTGGGAGTAAATTGGTTGCGAAATTGATATAGTTATTATTATAGCATTCCATGTATTCACTCTATTCCATGTTTTTTGTTGTTTATTTGACACTGCAATTATATATATGCGTGGAGAAGATAACAGCGTGGGTGGATCCTTTGGTGAGTTGTTGATGTTTGCGGGATCTCCTCAACATTCTTGGTGCCTTGCTACTACTCAAGTTAGCTACATGGTTTGTTTGTAATTTACTAGTCTTCTATCTACTGTCGAATGTGATAAAGGCTTTGGATTCTGGACCACTGGTTTTTTTAATGTCATCGTATCCACTGGAGGTGCTGGAGTTGTGGAACGCTGAGCAGTGGCACCATTCTCAATGAAATCCTTCAAGTTCGTTTGATAAGGCTGAAGGCAACATTGGAGGTTTGTTGTGTTTGTTGCGTCCTGGTAACGTTGTTTAGTTCAATCGCCATTGCGTTCAATTGCTACTAAGTTTAGAGCGTTGGAAAATTGATGTTATATGGAAGCACCAGGAGAGGTGTTCGAGTTCAATGGAGAAGAGCAAGGATACGATGGTCATAAGGCTCGATGTTGAAAGTTGTGTGATAGTTGAAGAATTAAGTTCGAATAGTGATGCGTGAATCAAGCAGAAAAATATTCGAAGGCCTTGAAGCATGTATTTTTTATTTGGATGGCTATCAATGACATCTCTATAAGCTAGAGCTTCCATCAAGAAATGCTTGATCATTCATCTCTCTAGTTCTATTTCCACCTCCTATCTCATCTCGTGCTCTTTGGAAGTTCGATGTTGCTTCATATCATCACACAAAATAGTGTGTGTAATTTTTCACTGTGCACAAATTTATTAAGGAGAATCACGGATCTATAAGCATGCCATCTATTTCTGTGTGAGATGAATGTAAGTTATTAATAAGTACAAGTTGATGGAAGTAATGCAACATTGAAAATTGGGATAGTATGTGTGAAAGGACTGTGACTGTCAAGTTGATCGATTTATTAGCGCTCGCAGTTCTATATTAATGACATATCCAGACCACTTAGTTTTATTTTTAAACTGGAAATCCAGTAGTCAGATATGAAAATTCTGATAGTGCTACAATAAATTTCTTAATCAATTTGACATCTACATGCTAATAAATTTGATGGACTAGACCGCTGCGCAAAACCCATGACCAATTTTAGTATCTCAGCGTCAAAGAGAATATTTTAGAGTGTTCTGGACAACCGGCGCCATGTGTAGCATTCACGCAATGTTGACTACAATCGAAAATATCCTTTCGTGGTTCTGCATGGACTTGAGACGTATTGTGAAGGGTTGAAAGAGATATTTGAGAGCATTGATTGATCCACTGCTCTTGTGGATCTATACACGAGGAGCCCTTCCTAACCTGGCTTCTATGGATGAGGATGAGTTGCAGAAATTAGTCTGAAACCATGGAAAATTTACTCACTTCGGGTGGCTCCTCAGTACATATAAAATAAGTGAAAAACGATAAACATGGACGAGTTGCGAGTTGAAGTCAAAGGCAATATGAATATGCAACGAATTAAAATGTGGTTCGAGCGCATTTGTGGCATATCGTTTTGAGGTTGTGATAACTGAGATCTACATGGAGGAGCAAGCCTGTAAAGTAGCATCTATTATTTCCATGAGTTAAAGATCATGATTGATCATTTCTTGTAGCGCATTTGAAAGTTTTCACATTGTTCTGTTAAAAATATAGTGTGGTTTATTTTTTTTGCTGCCAAAGAAATATGCTGATGCCACCATGTTAAAAGAAGTTTTTGGAAAATTCCTATGAAGGAATTGTTTTTGTGCACTGAAGAGAGACGGTGTTGCATGAGAACCATCACTGCAAAGAAGGAGCTGCATGGAAGTGCAGGAAAACTGTCTGCGCTAAGATGGTGAGCGTTTTGAAGAGGTTATGGTATATTGTTTTGTACAATGTCGCTAAATGGCATGCAAATATTCACAGTGATAAGAGTGACATAGAGGCATGAAGTCTGGAGAGTTGAAAAGGTTTATTAAATAACCTTGAAGGGAACATAAGGTCTGAAAATTGATTTTCAAAAGGTATTTTAAATGTTGAAAATTAAATGGTTTATTTTATTTCATCATAAAATAAATCTTGGGAAAAGTGGATTGCATTTCGATTTAAAGGCTTAAGTATCATATGAGTAAAAGAAAGTGATAATGGGAGATGATATAATTAGTGACTTATGATATTATCATAAGAATGAAGTATGAGAGATAATTGGTAGATTGAATATTTTACATCATGAGAATGTATTAAGGGTGGATGTTCATTGGTATATTGTATAACTTGAATTAGAGTCAAAATATCCACTACTGTAATTATCAGGTCAAGCTTTGAAGTCAAATAAGATGTTAAGATCAAATGAAGAAATTTGGATAGCTTGAGTCAAATTAAACTATTGAGTTATTATACAAAAGGGTGCATTTTTCATCCAAGATGAAGAGTTGATGTCAAGTTTGGAGTCAAGGAGTCTTAAATCAAGTCAAAGGTTTGAATGTAATTGGGTGCATGATCGGCAGAACCCGACACTGAAAGATTTTGGTCATTATAACACATGAAATATTGCAGTTGTTGTTTGCAGCAAAGAGGAGCAAGAGGATTGCCCAGAAATGATTCCAAGACAGAGAACCAAAAGAGACCAAGCACTAGAAGAGTGCTTGCATTATTGGATGGCAAGTATGAAGGCTTGCTGAAAAGGGGATTGAATGAAATCCACAAGTGAACGGATGAAGTTTAAAAAGGAGGAAAAAATGACTATTGATAGTCATTTCAGAGGTTTTGTGAAAGACCACAACAAAATAAGGAATAAGGAATATTCCAAGGAAAATGGCATATGGAAGCAGTTGACTGATGAAGAATATGAGAGGGAGAAGGCTGAGATAGCAGTTCATCTTGAGTTATTGATGGAATTGTTGCATAGAAATAAGAAAGACCAGAGACATGGTTGGACCATAAGGAAGAAAGTGAAATGGCAGAGACTACAAGCTAATATTAATCAGCATGTAAATATGCAGTTAACAAAAGAGCTGAGAAAGTTTGAGTAGATGATGAGTGTGCAACTGAGATGTGAAGAACTCAGAGAATCTGAGTTTGAAATGGAAGTTTCCATTTGTGGACCAGAACAGGGTGAAATTCTGGGTGAAGAGGATAATGAGAAAGATCTCATGGACTATTGGAATAGTCCAAAACAATTTGAAGATATGTTGACAAGGGAAGCAGATGAGGCTATGAAGTCTTGTATTTTTAAATCTCATATTTTGTGCATGTTTGCAGGATGTGTAGAAGATGATGGACAGTCTGGTAAAGTTTTCACAAAGATGAATAAAGCTCTTGAGGTGAAGTATTATGGAGAATGCCTTTTAGAGGAGGAAGGTGTTGATTTATTGCTGCAGAAAGAATTCATAGATGAATTCCTGTTTGGTGTAAGACATCCAGTTGAAGCTATTATGGAGCATAAGCATAATGAAAATGTCGTAGAGATATTCCAAGGAGGTAAACAAATGAATATGTTTAATGAAATTGAAGACAGAAATTTTCAATGTGATGATACAGACAATGGGATACCTCAGGAGAATTTCTAGAAGAAGAATGAAAATGAGAGTGAAGATTGTGATGAAATGCTAGAAATATTTCACAAGGAAATAAAGTTCTTGGAATGATGGCTCAAGGAACCTGATAAAGAAGAGATTGCAGTTTCCATGCATGATAAGGAGGAAATGTTTCTAAATTTTATAGAGTTAAGTGAATGCTTTGACTCTTCAAATAATAATGTGGTTGTAGGTACAGGAGGTGACATTAATAAATATGATGTTGAAATCAGAGGAAATGAGCAAAAATTATTTGAAGATTGAAGCGAACAAAGTTCCTTCTCAAGTTAAATATTCCAGAAGATTTGAAATATCCGAATATCCATGAGGATACAAATATTATATTAGAAAGTATGATGAATGAATTGATTGAATGTTACAAATGAGGCCTTCTTATATACCTACGCAGGTGCCTCTTCACGAAAGGTCATGTCTTATCAGACGTGACCTTTCAGCCTAATTACTAATTAACTAATTTATCATTTATCTACATTATTTATTCATTACATTGCATTCCCCTCAAAAATCTTTGTCCTCAAAGCTTGTCGATGAAAGGCCTCGATTTATTTTCTTTCTACGAACATCTTCTTGTCTTAGGCCAGTCATCCTTGTTGATACAAGTTGATATGATCCTCTAAGTGACAAACAAAATTGTCGTACTGAGAACAGATCGAACCAACCTAAATCAATCTTCTGTGGAATCTTACGATGACTGGAAACTGGTGATGATTCGTTAGTATTCTTCAGACTATCAGCGTGTTTCTGTTTTGAATACATAGCTCGGCTGAGTTGTCTGCTCCCATGATTTGGATGTCGATAGGGAACTTTTTCGGTTTGACTTTGATTTTCTTTTGGCAAGGATGTTATTGAGTAGGTTACAGAACTTTCGCTTGAAATGTTCATCGCCGGAACTACAACATCTAAGTTTGCATCTTTTGCAACTTGCTTGTCTTCTTCTTGAGTTATGACATTTACTGCATTAGTACTAGTTTCTTTCTCTTCAACTTGGATTTCTACATTCGATGCTTTATTTTCGACAAGTTGTTGCACCTTGTTTTCTAATGACATCTTGTCTTTCTTCAGCTTCTTAATTTGCGTTAGTAATTTGTCGTTGTGGTCCCTGAGGCAAGCAACTTCTTCATTCTTATTAGTGGTGATTTTGTCAATTTCCTTTTGCATATTTTGTATCACCTTTTTACCTTCTTGAGAAATTACCTGCGAAATTTCTTGTACATCTTCAAGCGTCACGGAATTTGGCTTCAAGTTAACATCTTGTAGCGTTATCTTCTTTTTTTTGTAGGTGAATGTCAAAAATTTCTTTTTCGTATTTAGGATAACTGAACCTAAGGTTTCCATCCACGGTGAACCCAACACAATATCACTATTATCCAAAAGTAAGGTTTTCATGGTAAATTGAGAGATAAAAGTATAATCCCCAATGTTTAGTTGTAGATTTTTTATGTCATATTTTTTCTTGTCAAAAACATCTAATTTTTCGATTATATTTGACTCAGGAATCACCAACTGGTTGGCAATTTTAGGTTTTATATAATTTTTCTCTTCAGCGGGTGATATAGCAATAGTGACATCTTTCCCTGCGATACTTCCTTTAATTTTAAGTAGCGCTTTAGGGTCGATAGGTAGCGTTTCTAATTCTAAAAATCGTCCTGACTTCATTTTTGTATTAGATGTCATTTTGCTTGTTGAGATAAATATTCTCCAACTTCACCCTTTTTAACTTATAATCTTAATTTTCCTTGGTTTTGAACTTGTAATAACTTCAAAATACTTACTTTTTTTTTTTAACCTTTTTCTTTTACTTTGTAGAAGTATCTTAAATACTAAAATACTCCTTTTTAATATTTTTTTCAATGTTAATCAACTTGACGTTTTAAAATTCTTACATGCCTCACCTCTCTTTTTTTTTCTTGGCCCTCTTTTTTTTTTTTTTTTTTTTTAAATTAAATATATATATATATATATATTAATAATAATATTTTTTTTTGTCCTTTTTTTTTCCAATGATAATTATTGATGGTTCAATATTTCCCTTTTAATAGCTTTATTAAAAAGTCACGACTCTTGAATTAAAACGCACCCTTTTCTCTTCCTTGTCTTAATGGTGTATAGAACTCCACAATAAAATTATCTGTTTAATAATTTATGGACGGTAAAGTTGATGGAATGTAAGTTTTCGTGACCTGTGGCAAGTCACAACATTTGACTAACCGATAGACTTTTCCACGGTTTCATTTATACCAGAGATGCAACAGACAGGTATGTGTTGGAGATGCAGTTGTTGATTCTGATGTATGAGCCTTTGGGAATGCGTTTGCGATGGCTAGGTTGTGTCAACGGTCAGCGGTGGCAAGTGTTTGGCGATGGGTCGGAGTCACGACAGTGTGATTGTGGTGGGGAATCTTCACAAATTATTGATGGAAATTTGTCAGAAATTAGCTGTTACTGCTTGGTATCGAAATGCAGGAAAAAATTGTTGAAATTTCAACACAGGCTAATTCGGCCCAATTAAATCTGATCCTCTGATACCAAATGAAGATTTTTAAGGAAAATGACAATTGTGAGGGGCAGAATGCAGAATGGTGGCAGTGGAGAGAATTGTTGCACCGTGGTGGACATGGCGGCTGTATATCGCTGTTAAGGATGATGCCACAGAGAAACGAGAAGCAGAGGGCGGAATGGCAGTGGATGCTTGCACAAATTCAACCTTTAGTTTACAGGCAGCTCAGAGAACTCCGACATCAGTGATAACTTGGTGGTCGCAGTGGTCGCGGTGCAATACAAATAGCAGCTGTGCAATTACGTTGTAGGTAGCAGTGTTTGGGCAGGTGGCGATGGATCGATCCGGAAGCAAAGGGGGTCAACAACTTTGGATCCTCCTGGTGCTCGATCGCGATGGCAACGAAAGCCAAATGATTGGTTGCAAAGGTTACAGCGATGGGTCGATTGTTTTTTTTTTTTTTTTAATTTTTTTTTTTTTTATTATTATATGTATTGATTTTTTATTTTTTTATTTTTTTTTTGTTTATAGATATAGTTTTTTTTTTACTCTATATATATCACGGATATATAACGACTTCTCCTTCTTTTTTTGATACGACTTCTTCTTTCCTTTTTTTTTTCTCTTTTTTTATATTCTCTTTTTTTTATTTAACTATTTTTTTTCTCTTCTTTTAATTTTAGTAACCAAAGGCCTCTGATGAATTCAACGATGGAGAAACTCCAAATTGTAGCGAAACGCTTCGACGGCAACGAAGTTGACGAATTTGACGGTCACAGACCTGGATCGGAGAGCATGGCTCTGTGCAATGGTTAAGCGACCTGAAGGCTCGAACTGCTCCGATACCAAATGAAGCGAACAAAGTTCCTTCTCAAGTTAAATATTCCAGAAGATTTGAAATATCCGAATATCCATGAGGATACAAATATTATATTAGAAAGTATGATGAATGAATTGATTGAATGTTACAAATGAGGCCTGCTTATATACCTACGCAGGTGCCTCTTCACGAAAGGTCATGTCTTATCAGACGTGACCTTTCAGCCTAATTACTAATTAACTAATTTATCATTTATCTACATTATTTATTCATTACATTGAAGACAGAATTTTTCAATGTGATGATACAGACAATGGGATACCTCAGGAGAATTGCTAGAAGAAGAATGAAAATGAGAGTGAAGATTGTGATGAAATGCTGGAAAATTTTCACAAGGAAATAGAGTTCTTGGAATGATGGCTCAAGGAACCTAATAAAGAAGAGATTGCAGTTTCCATGCATGATAAGGAGGAAATGTTTCTAAATTTTATAGAGTTAAGTGAATGCTTTGACTCTTCAAATAATAATGTGGTTGTAGGTACAGGAGGTGACATTAATAAATATGATGTTGAAATCAGAGGAAATGAGCAGAAATTATTTGAAGATGAGATGAAATATTAGGAGTAGAAAGAAATTTATGTCCTTAGATACATAAAGGAAACATAAGTATTAATCTAGCAAGATAAATATGAAAGCAGCCAGCAATTCAAAAGAGGATTTACTGAAATCCAGAAGGACTATGATGGGAGATTGGTGCTTGAAGCATCAAACGAGGCCGAAAGGTCTTGTATTTTTAAAAATAATAATTTTTTGATGAATGTACGTACAGCACCAGATGAGAAATATGTTACTATAGGGATATTCAATGATTATAGTTGTGATCAAGGAGAAGTCCTTGATTATTCTTCATTTTATAAAGTTGAGTTTTCAGCGCAATTGAAGATGGAAGCATCAGAAAAAGAGGAATTACTCTAAGGAATTGGAAAAAGTAATTGTTGTAGAGGCCGATGGAATCCGGTTAATAGAAAGAGTGATGTTGGTGATGCTGATGTAAAGCCAGTTTCAAATTATTTCAAAGCCAGGAGACTACAAGAATGGTTATTAGTGTTTCTACACCAGTCTGTATTCCCTTAAATAAATATAGTGTGGTATGGAAAATCGAGAATTACATTTGATCGTGTTCTGAAAATACTATTCTGGGAATTCTGTGCAAAATTACAAAATGGAGTTGATACTTTAAAAGACTAGCAGCAAAACAAATTTTGGAATTCTAGAGGTAGAAAATCATTGAGACTTGTGGCAGTCGCATTATTACAAAAAAATGATAGACCTCATAGATAGGAGTCTATGGAAACTTCTCTACATGGGGAGTCTGATGCAGGAGCATCCTGCTTAATTGTCATTTTGTATTTCGGTGATTTAGGGGGTGATGTTTTCTTTTAATTATTTTATAAATTATGCACATTTTAAATAAATTGAGAGGAAAATATGAGTGTGAGGTTTATTGTAAATATTCTCTTAATAAATTGAGAATATGAGTGGAGTTGGGTTGTATAGATATTTTAGGGATTATCAACTCCTTAAATGGCACTTAGTTGAGTCAAAGGAGGGATAAAACCATATTAGAATTTGGTTGAGTTATTTGTGGAGGAAATCATGGATTCAAATTAATCCACAATTATGTATAAATATGAGCTTTTTATGAGGATGGAATATAGATAGATATAGAAAATGGAATAGGACAGAGGAAAAAATGTAGAGAAGGATAGTGTGCCAGTGTGAAGAATGGTGAGGGCCAAGAAGGCAACAATTGTAATATTCGGCAAAAATGATTTGAATCTAAAATTTCTTGTTGTTACTATATGCCAGTATTTTGTTTATGTTCAATCCTCTCTTCATATGTAGTTGTATTGAATCTAAGTGGTTTTTATGAATATTTTGATGAGGATTTGATGAGGATTTCTTTGTAAAAGGAACACACACTCTATTGTGTGCAAGTATCTGATTTGTGTAGAATTTCTACATTATTGGACATCATCCCCATGACCAATGAAATAGGGTGTATCATTCCCTTATATTTCAGTTGCTATATGCCCTAAGAGAATATCATTTCATTCATGGCTTCGATTGTGAGATTTCCAAGGTTTGAATTATATGTTATATCACCTACTGACTCACCAATGCTCACCTGCAAGGGACTAACTACGTTATAGTGCCAAATCCTCCATGCAAGAGTGCACTTCAGTGCACTTCCCGACACTCAAGGGTGCGTTGGTCACCTGGGAGCGGAATTCTCATTGTTCTAGGAATCTCCACATGGCCAATTCCTTCTAGAAGAGTCCATATGTTTCAAAATTAAAATCCAAGTGTCCATCTAACACCTTTGAAGTTGGAAACAATTTTTTCCTATTATTATAAATTCATTCATTGAGAAACTACCATTAGTTTCCCTATAAATTGAGCACTCATCCTAGTGATAGGGAGGGAAGAATTTTGATAAAGTTATGTTGTTGGATTATCGTTTGATAAGAGAGTGAAAGTATTGATATTTTATTGAGTTAATGTTGGATTTGATGAGGCTAGAATGAAGCTAGATAAGGTGACAAAAAAATCAATTCATTGGTTGTAATCTTCCCCTTCTACTCTTTAATAAAGATTGTTGTTCATTTTCCCATACATAAGTCTCTATTTCTTGTGCAATGTATTCTTGAATGATGTATGTATTTCAGATCTAATCGATTTTATTTGAGTAATATAATTAGATATCTTGTATATTGCATGTTGTTTGTTGTTCTCTATTTGTGTTTGCAGGAATAGATCTAGTGACTTGAGTTGGATTGAGAGCGATGGAAACAGAGACATAAGGAGAAGGAGAAGAAAAAGAATCACAAGTAGGATTCTTTCCCATTCTACATATCTGCTTATTTTAGAGAAAATAAATTATTTCCTCTATTGTTCTAAGTGACAAACACCATGCTTAGGGAATTTGGTTTATCCATAGATCACAATTCCATATATCAAAAAGCTTTCAGCAATGTTTGATGCATGAAATTTTTCCAAAAGCTACAAGGTTTCCATGTCCAGGTCTCAAAATATTGTGTAGTCAATTTCATAGGTACAGCTTCGAAGGTGGGGGTGCTAAATTTTGTAGTGTCACCTAAGACTATTTCTCAATCCACAAAGATACCAAGGATGGGTGAAGAGTGGTTCAAGTCCACTAAGTTTAAGATGTAGAACTGTGATGAATTTATAAAACCTGAGCACATTAGAGCAAACATGACATCTAGAATCCCAAGGAGCTACATGAAAGGGAACTACTCCAAATTGTTGCTAGTAATCCAAAAATACTTCACTTGTGAGGGGAGATTCCATATGGTCTATCAATACCATTTTAGGCTCCTGTTGCACTTCATTGGTAAGAAGTCGCTAGATATTCCATTTTTCTTGTTTAGGAGACTAGGTAAAATGTCATACAAGTTTCAGGCTAGGCTATAAATAAATGATACCTTACTTTTCCATCATGGGTTGATCAAACCTCTAGTGCTAGAGGAGTTGAAAAAATTAAACAAAGACTAGGCCACCTTTATTTTTCTTAGTGGTTATGAGGTAGATTCACTAACACCCAATAAAAATCCAAAGTCAAAAGGCACTCCTTCAAGCAAGAGTGACAAAATTGTAGTTGAAACAGAGGGTGTGAATGAGGAGGAGATGGAGCCCATTATAGAGCCCATGGATATTGAAGTAGAGCATGCATAAGAGACATAAATTCCATGGCCTACACCTGCAAGAAGAAAAAAAAATATCAACATGAAAAGCCATGGAAGGATAACCAGAAGCCAAAAATTTGGGAAAGGAAACCTTGAAGATATTCTTAAAGCTATAGAAATTGAGGATACTCCAGTAGTCAGAGCTGAAAATTTTAAAGGAAATAAGAAGAAATATAAGGGTGTAATTGCTAAGAAGCTAGATTTTTCAGGGGAAGATGCAAGGCTTATATTTGAGCCAAGAAAACCACTCATCAGTATGCAACTTGCCAAAGGTGTCATGAAAAGTAAAAGGACAGAAGCTACTGAAAAAGGAAAGCAGCCTATCACAGAAGATATCATTTATTTGTATCCAGCAAAAGAGGAGATCATTTTTTAGAGGAAATGGAAAGATAAAATGGTTGAGAAAACTAAAGTATAAATGTTAAAACAACAGTTAAGAAAAGCTAGAGAGGAGGTTATTGAGACCAAATTGGAATTTCAGGAAGCCAACAAGATAGGAAGTTGATGGGGGGTTTCAAAGAAAAGGTAAATGAGCAACTAAATCAATATGATGATTCATTGACCAATGCCAACAAATTGCTGAAAATGACACTTCCTCTGTGAAGGGTAATGAAGCACACAAGAAAGAGAAATATATGGTTGCAAGTTGAAAGAAAGAAACTCAAAATCCAAGTAAAATAGCTAGAATAACAAATGGAGATGATACATTCAGAGTTAAAAAACAAAGGTCTTAAAATCACAATCATAAATGAACCTAAAGATATTCAACCTCCTATTGCCAAAGGTGAAGCTTCCAAAGCTTCAAGAGTAGACCAACTACATTTTTGACATTTTTGCATCATTCAAAATTAGCATTTGCAGATCCATAGAAAAAATTTTGAAGAAGAAAGGAATTTTTTTGAGTTTTCTACCAATTAGGCAAGTTTGTAGCAAATCTCAAGCTTGAAGCCCATATTCCACTACAAACTCATTGTAGGTGTCTTTTTGTTTAAAATCATAGATATGTTCAAAATCAAGGCGTGTAAAAATTTGTATTTAGCTCATTTGACATACAAATGAGTTCCAAATCAACAAAGGGAGCTAACAGGTGGTAGAGATAGATGAAATCAATTTGCTACAAACTTTCACTACAAAATTACCTTAAACTTCCCTGTTTCTACAGCGAGCAAGTTTTTGTAGAATTTTTGGGTTTTGATGGTCTATTGCAGGTAAGCCGGCCACGTGGAAAGCTTAAAGAGTATCAGAGAAATATTTTGGTGGAGGCATGGTATTTTACAAGGTTGTTCATCCCACCAGCTCATCATGAAGACAATAAGCATTTATCATGACACCACCTCCTTAAAAGTAGGAATACTAGTCTATTAACTTAGTGGGGGGAATTATGTTCTTGGTCATGGTCAGTGCCACCCAAGCACATGACTATTATCGATGTAAATATGGATTATTTTCAGTTAGTTGATGTAATAAATAGGTTTTAGAGTCCTAGTAGGTCTCTAAGTCCTAAATTTATTAGCTATGAGTTTTATTTCCATGTATTTTGCTTATTGTTAAGATAGGTGTCAGCAAAGGAGTTCGACGATCTAGCCATGTAGGCAGATCCAATGTAAAGTGACTGAAGCCTATTAATAGAAATCATTTTGAGGAATAGAGGGTTGAATGATGTTATTTACACTACCACTATTGTAAACATTTTCTGATCAGTAGTATACAGTGGTTGTTGGCTTTTTATTCACCTAAGATTCATCTGATGTTTTTATGAATACTTGTCCTATGTATCTTCTTATTTTTCCTTTAGTACTTTGATTTTTGATTACTTAGAATTCATGTTAATCATTCTCTAACTTCCTTAAAGAATTAAAGTACTATATATATGTGTGTGTATTTCCTTTTCTATAAGACATCTATATGCCTCAGCTTCCACAAGAATAACCATTGTTCTTAACACTGACTCCATAAGCCCAATGGTAGTGAATTCTATACATTTTTCACCTGCAAATAAACACATTTAAAACACTTTTGTCAGAGTTAGCCAGCTGTGAACTTGATTTGCATAATATTATCAATATCTTTAAGAGAGCCCTCTGAGGCTAGAAAGGCTATTTTTTAGCTAGAAATTAGTTTGAAAGAGTTACTCTAGGTTGTCTGGTGGAGTAGCCCATCTGTACCAACTTAGTGATAACACAATGTCCAGTTCTACAATATTGTGATGCTATCTTCTCAGTGAAAAGTTACTGGCTCCTTCTTCCATGGCACACTCCCAATGTGCATATGATTCCATATGGAAATTCTAATGACCAAAAATGTATTCCTTGGCCTTCCCTTCTCTTCAACACAGTCCCTCAGGGAATCCGGTCACCCCCTTCCGTGCAGTCGCTCACCTTCCAAGTTACGCGGACGTCCCCTTCTCTACTACACAGTCCCTCAGGCGACCCCTCCCTTGGCAAGGTTTCCTCGCATTGGTAGGTCCAAAAATTAAGGCATATACTTGTCTCAAAACCATCATACCAGTCATAACATGTTCATGGAAATCAATGGACACTATTGGCTACCAGTATCCCACAATGGTCCCGCTCCTGAAGTGCTTTACTAACATACTTATTCTTGTTCCAAATTATTTTCATTAATGATGCTCATTCTTGTAGTCGGTGTCAACCACCCAACCAAATTTTTCCATACTTTCATGTACAGAGAACGTAACTTCCATTAGATTCAAAATAAATTGAAATAGATTCAAATCATACCTCATCAGTAGCTCATAAACAAGGTACATTTGCAATCTTGTTCACTTCCTGTCACAACAAGTCAAACTAACTATTTGGTCAAATCATCATGTATAAACATATCACATCCATTTATCTCAAAACATAATCATCATAATCAAAATGATAAATCACATGTAAATATCATAAACCAGAATCATAGATCACATGTAATAATCATAATTCAAAACCATAGACCACATACATAATAAAACTGAAATAAAATATTGATACTTATCCTTTAATTGTTCCTTCGCTTCTACAATTATCCTTTGTCCTTTTTGTACACACACCAAATCAGTTGCCACACTTAGTAAACACCCAGTGCCTTTTTCTTTTCTTCAATCATGTACACATACACAATGTACATCATAACACATACATCCACACAGTGTACAACATGGCACATACACCTACACCCGGTGTACAACACAACACATACACCTACACCTAGTGTACAATAAAATATATATGCGTACATAGAGTACAACACAACGAATACACATGTCACAATACCATGACTACACAATGTGCATTCATAGTACCACATGCTCAAAATACAACATGTAAAACATGCACACAATACCACATGTACACCAATACCATATGTACAAGATGTACACAGTACCACCTGTACACAGCACCACCTACACAACATATGCACAACATCACATGTATACGACACCACCTATACAACATGTGTGTTAGTGTGTTTGGTGCACGTATGTACGAAATCACACCAACTTAAGGGGTGTGGTTTACCCTCTTAAGTTATTGGTCACAGGCAGAAAAAGAAGTGGAGTCAAGCAAGTTAATGGAACATGCTAGAACATAAAAATACTAGATAGAGAAATAACATGCATATTCAAACATTAAAATTAAACTAAAACTAAAACAAATAAGAAAAAATCTCTAAATAGAGTCAAACAACTACAATAATCCAAACGGTGGTGCTTACAACCCCTCTTATTGAGTTATGGTAGGAAATGAGGATGAAGCTTTAACCCACTTTCCAAGGGGCCCTTAGAACTGGGGGTTCTAAGTCTTGATGTAAGGATGTCTTTCCTTCCAAGCTTGCCTCGATGCAAAGTCTCCCTCTCTCTACTATGGTGGACTGAAGTTGTTGGATGGCCAACAATTGATTCCCCTCTATCTCTACTCCGGATCACACACTACTGGTATTGCTTGGGGAAATTCTGGCCAGCATAACAATGTGCTCTTCAGTTTTTCATCTCTTGGTGGCCTTTTATAGGATAATTCAAATCATCCTTCCCTCTCTTAGTACATTTTGGATGGTGACCCAAGAGAGGGGGATGATTCCATTGTGTGCTCCCTTGATGTCCTAAGGAGGCTTTGGTGGCTATCCTTAGGTAGCTTCAAGTGTGAAATCACTGTCCTAGAGTGTTCTTTTTGTGGTCCCATAAACTGACTTCCGCCACTCCCAGGATTGTGCTCATTTTGGGTCAAAAGGTGTGCAAAGGCGCTCTTCTCGAAGGATTTTTCACGCAAAATAATTTATGACTTGCTCAATTTTGATTTTTCGTCAAACCTTAGAGATTTTTAAATAATTTCCAGATTCTCTAATGTCTCTCATCCCTGTAAATCCTTCTACCTGACATTAAATAATGTCATATTTTCTTGTACAATTTTCCAGTGTTAATAGTTCCCCCTTAATGTGTGAGGTCTAGGAAGAATTTTATAGTCGAAATACATTATAGTTTCTTTTTTGTATACTGTGCGTAGAGAGAGATAGACCTGCACGTAGCTCGGAACTGGAGACACCCTGCATCGGTTCGAAGAACGACCATGTCCTGTGGGACCCCCGTAAGAAAACACAATACAATATATACAAATTTTCTATGAGGCGGGCATGTCCCATGCTCGTAATGTTGTAGTTAGTTAAACAAATCTATTTGATAGATACATGTTCTATCTGTGTCATTAATATGGTAGTGATCTGTTGGTTGATGACGATGATTGATGATGCCCTCAGGGGAATTTTTTCTTTGGCGATAGGTGGAATATGGTACCCATATGTGTAAACTTTGTATGGCATATAACTACACATGGTACGCATAGGTGTTGGCTGGGACCTTCCCGTGCAAGAATTTCTAAAAGAGATGCTTAAAAAGGCATGGGTCTTTGACGAATTTGATCAAAGTGCAATGGTTGTAAGGTACGATACCATCTTGACATGAAATCTTGCGTTGTAGTTGAATTGCAGGAGGATCGATGACATCTATGGGAATGATGTCTCCCATAGTGCCACCTGAGGATGCCCCTTTTATGGAGAGGGGTGATCTAAGGTATGGATTCCTTTTTGGAAAATAGGTGTTGAAGTCAACAAAAAGGAAGCCTCAACCGAATGAGGGGTCGCTGATATGAAGGGTCAAGACCATGGATGTGATGGGTTTAACATAGGAATGGTGGTGCGAGGTGACTAAAAACTTATGATGGGGATTCAATGGCCCAAGGTTGGAATATAATAAGCAGCTTGTCAGCAGTCATAACTATTTATGATGGTGAAATCCCTGGAGTCAATAGGACTTCCAAGGTGGGTATAAACTGGCTATGAATGTGATGGTGGCTTTGCATGAGGGTGTGATACTCCGACCAAGGGTGTTCAAGAACTTATGTCATGGGAGAAAAGATGAATGAGTGGGTGGGGGACGTAGTGAACTGTTTGTGGTCTTTGTACACTTACCAAAAGAATAAAATAATGGGTTTTGGTTTGTACAAAACACAGAGACAGGTGCCCCAAAACATGAGAGTGTTTGGTCATTGATGACGTGAGAAAGGTTTTTTGCTGAGGGTGGGAGCCCCATTGGTTAGTTTCATGTTTGTGGTTGATGAAGCGGATGAAAAATTATCGCAAATGGGATTATGCTGATGGAGGTATGGTGGGCCAAATGTGAGGTGCGATAGTGTGCTTTTGATCTGCTTGTACAACCTGACCGTCCGGGAAAGGGGTTTTATTTTGTATGGTAAAACTTGACCTTATGCATGGTGGATGGATGGGCATGAGGTGCTTCCCATAGTAACGTGGTATGGCCATGGCGTCATTTTTGCTGTGATATATGGTCTACTTTGGGTGTCGAGTGCCATGGAGGGGACGCTCTACCAACCAACGAGGATGTTTATCATGTGCAAGGCGAGGTGATAATAAACACGTTCAGATATGTGGAACCTATGGTTGATTTCTGATGGAGAAATGATGTCAGGATATGCAGAGTTTTCTAGGAATCTATCATGCTGGGGGTAGAATGATACCTGCTTTGGAACTTTCCGTGGATGGATTTGTGAATGGTTTGTGAGCTTTCCCGCAAAAACAACTACCTCAAGTGAAAGAATATTCTTTATCAAATATTATTAAAATTCATGAGCTTTAAAAAAGAAGATGAGAGAGGGTATACGTGTCGGCGATGAAAAATTATTTTTTCGGGAGTGTGAATGTGTGGCATCGTCTCTATTCGTTATGGAGTGATGATCACATTGTTTCTTTCGGTTCAGAGAATGGACCTTTTGATCTCTCACTATGGTCCTCAAATTTTTTTGAAATGGGCAATATATAGGTGAATATGGCCCTAATTCAATTCATTTGTACTTGTTTATTTTTTGAGAGGTCAGAGGCTTCTGTGGAGTACTTATTGTCGTTGTGGTCAGCCTAAGCACCAAGGATTACTGATATCATGCCCAGGTAACCTCCATGACGTCTTTCCCTTTAATATTATTAGTTTGAGGGTGTCGAGGTCTGTACAAACTTGCTTTGTACGGATTTTAAGTGATTTTTTGCCCTAGATTGCGCGAGTGATCAGGGTAAGGGAACCCCCTCCATGCGTATTTTTTGGGGTTTTGCGTGCTTTAAGTGCTCTGTTCCCATTTTTTGGCACTCCTATGGGAAATACAGGCATGCCTTGAGTGTGCATGTCTAAGGGATAGGCCCGCAAAAGGCTGAGGAAATTGTTTTTTGAATTTTTGCCTATTTTTTGATGTTTTTTTTCTATTTCTTATGGGTTCTTGTTTGGATGACAGGTTGTTGTGGAGGGAGTGAGATTTTCCTGAGATCTGTACTGCACTAAACACTGATGGTTAGGCACACCAAAAATTGGTGCAATGGGGACTCCTGAAATTTGTGGAGAACGAGCTTCTTCGGTCTCAGGACCGACTACTATGTTACTTGATCCAGCATTGACACAGGAGGTGCAACATGTTTGTGTTGCATGGGACCAACCTTGCTATCCATCCTGAGATGGATGTATACTTTATGACCGGGTTACTGCCTCATGGAGAGGCATTGCGCTATCCACTCCCTTCCGGGAGGGTGGATTTGGAGAGGTTCCAGGCACGTCATTGTGGTGGGGCGCCTCTTACGGACAGGTGCACCAGCATTGCATTGGTGACATACTTGGCCAAGAAGTGCGCTCTAGTAGCTATTGTGCGACTCGTAGGGTTGTTGGCTCCAGATTGGGCATTTGGTCTGCAGGTTAGAGTCTTGCGCTGGCTGAGGTCTAGGCACTTATTTGATTTTTCCCACTTCTACGATGACAGGATGTTGACGCAACTTAACAAGGTTCATAATGGATCAAAGCTATTTGCGTATGTCAGTATTCTATGAAGCATTATGTATGAGATGGTAGTGCTATTGAGACCAGTGGTGGCAGTGCCTCCTATGGGGCCATGGGAGCCTCGCATGAGGAGGTGGCTCCTGTGATGCCGCGAGGGGGTGGGGGTATGATGGGGCATTATTGGAATGCCACGACGGAGGCCTAGTTTGAGGTCAACCCCCAGATTTTTATTCCATTCCCATATGTAGGGATGGACTTCCGAGGGCTCCAGAGATGGGTCTCCCTCCTGGTTATGCTTGGGGCCCATCAGGTATGTTTTTATGTTTTCTATATTTATTTGAGCATATATGTGCTTATGCGTTTTGATGGTGACATGACATAGTTTTGGTTACTCTTGCAGATGTTGGTGAGGTAGGTTGCCCAATGGATCGATTGGTTGGCCATGGTCCTGTTCGAAGACCTCGAGGTGGTCATGGGGGGGCGGGAGGAGTTGTTGCATAGCTTCAGGGTGGTCGACCTGGTGGTGGTGCTGGCCCTTTAGGAGAGGGCAGCAGCTCAGCTAATGCTGAGGCTACGATCAAGAGAGCGCGTGCAGATGTAGAGGCGACATTGGCTGATGCAATGGTGTCTTGCAATGCTGAGCTGACTACTCGGGTGTCAGTTCTAGAAGATGCCTGGGGTAGAGTGGACCACTTGACCCAGGGGATGCCTTCTCGAGGTTTTTTGGATAACCTCGAGGAGGTCTGGATGGAGACAGTGATGGCTCGGGAGAGGGACTATTGGCCTATTTTACGTCGGGTGGCAGTTTCAGTTTTAATTGCAACTCCAGTAGTGGTACCGGGAGCAGTTGTGGGTCTAGGTGCCCCACCTGGGGGAGCACCGCCCTAGAGTCTACCTGTACATGGGGAAAGCACCCATTATGAGGATGTTGCCCCTATTTTTGAAGACTTTTTTTGTATCTTTAGGCTGGACGACGGGTCAGTGATAATATTTTTTGTACTCAGACATATACACCATCATATATATATATATATATATATATATATGAGAGATATTTTTGTGGCTCTACATGTTGTGTCACATGTTTCAGTTTATGGATGATGTTATGATGATGGATATCTACGTATTTGTTTTTTTATGTATGATGGTTTATTCGAGATTCATTCCAGTTTAGAATATTGTTAGCTATGCAATCAGTTGTTTGGTTTTGACTCCTTCGTACATGTGTAAATGTAACATAGTCAAATTGTCTGCTTAATATTTTTGTACACAATTATTTTCTAAATAGATTTGAATCTCTTGTCTCAAATGTTTGGTTTAACTGAAAAAATACTAACTGGAAATCGAGGTAGACATGCATATGGTGTATGCCCTGATGGAGGGCATCGCACATAAGTCTGATGATAGCGTCATATTCTGCCTGATTGATTGTTGCTGAAATGATGCACACATCATTTGTGTAGAATGGTGATCAGTCAGGGTGATAGATGACTCAGGAAGATGTTGCTAAACTGTGAGACCATCTTGATGCTCCATTAGCAAATCCAAAGTAAGGTTTAGGGTGGTAATACATGGCGGCACTTTGAGCGCGTTTCGTAATAATTATTTTGGTCAAAAATTTAAAGTGGTTGGGTTGGTGTATGTTCACTCTAGAGGAGGACCATCTTGGACCTTATGGGTAGAACTTCTTGAGGTAAAGGTCGTTGATGGGGTTGCTAAGGCATGCCCCATTTGGATCTGTCAAGATATATGCCCCCTCGAGGAGGAAATGTTTTATGATGTAGGGTCCTTTCCAAAAGGTTTCGAACTTTCTTGGCCCTAGGGCTTCTTTTACGACATCATAGCAAAGGACTAGTTCTCCCTTGGTGAATGAGTGAGGGTTGATGTGGCGATCGAATGATGCTTTTACCCTTTTCTTATGGGCCTCGTTGTGTTGTAGTGATTTTCATTGGCTTTCATTGACGAGCTCTAGTTGTACTAGGTGTTGTTCTAGAGGCTCGGTATAATCGAGGAGTTTTATAGTGGCATGTAAATTTGGGATCTCTCATTCTATGGGAATCATAACCTCAACCCCATATACCAAGTGGAAGGGAGTGAAACCAGTGGACGTCTTTATAGCCGTGAGGTATGCCCATAGGGCGGAAAAGAGCATGTGGTGCCAGTTGGTTTTATGGTTATTCATCATGAGTTGCAACATAGTTTTGAGTACTTTGTTTAAAGCTTATACTTGTCCATTAGACTGGGGGTATTATGGTGAAGCCAATTCATGGGTTAATCCGAGGTGGTGAGGTAGCTCCTCAAAAACTTCATTCTTGAAGTGTTTCCCATGGTCAGAGACTAACTCTTTGGGAACGCTAAACTAGGCAGATCATGTGGTTAAACAGAAATTGAGTTGTTGTTTCTGCGGTGTTGTCATATGTGGGCATGGCCTCTACCCACTTGGTGAAATAATCGACAACCACAATGATATATTTATGGTTTTCCTATGGTGCAGGGTTGAAAGTCATGAATTAAATTCCCCATTTACAAAAGGAGTCGGCGACAATAACAGGATGTAGAGGAGTGGGAGATGCTCTTGCTTTGTAGGCGACGCGTTGGAATCGCTCAAATCTCTTGGCTGCAGTTATGCAATCGTGAAACAGCGAAGGCAAAAGATATCTTGTCCGTAGGATTTTTGGGGTAGTGGCCTTTCCATATAGGTGTCCACCGCAAGCACCTCCATGGAAGTCATTAAGGGCTTGCTCCGCTTGTTCATGAGTGAGGCACCGATGTAAAATGGTGTCAATGCCCCGTCGGTACAAGACATCCCCCATAAGGAGATATCAGGGGGCCTGCTGGCGTATGCGCCAACGGTCATCTCAAGTGAGATGAGGTTTGAACTTTTGAGTTCACAGGAATAGGAGAATGTCTCCATACCAAGGGTCGTCGGTTGCTACAAAGAAGAGATGTTCATCTGGTAGCGAATCATTCACTGGTGATCCCTTGGTATCTCCTGGGAGATCCGTAATGAACTCTGATAAGGTAAACACCTTTTTGCTTTTAGGGGAGAGAAATTGTAAGTCGTATTCTTGGGGAATGACTATCCAGCGGGCGTACTTATGGTTCATTAGGTGGCGTGTGAGCAGGTATTTGATGGGATTAATATCTACGATGACCATAGTGGTTTTTAAGATGATTTAGTGGCGAAGCTTCTGGATTGCATGTATTAATGCGAGGGTAGAATTTTTTTCAAGCTATTATCTTAATGTTGGGCCCGATAAGGTTTTGATGACATAATAGATTACGTGTTCCTTCCCATCTAGGCCTTCCTGGATCAAAACTCCGCTAATGTGGACTCGGAAGCTGATAGATATAGGATATATACTTTGTCATAGTTTGGGGGACTGATGAGTGGTGCTAAAGTTAATGTTTCTTTCAGTGCATCAAACACTTTTTGGGAATAATCGTCCCATTTGAATGGGATTTCCTAGCGAAGAATACATAGGAACCCTTGAGCGCAAGTGGCATAATCTGGGATGAAGCATCTTAGAAAATTGGCCTTCCCCTACAAGATTTGTAGTTTCCTGAGGGTTCGAGGTGGTGGTACCTCTTTGATTTCTTGGACCTTTATGGGGTCCACACAAATCCCTTGCTTAGACATGATAAAACCTAATAGTCTTCCTGCGCTGACACAGAAGACACACTTGAGGGGGTTCAAGCATAATTTGTATTGACATCATCATTGGAATACCAATCACAGATCCTCTAGATGGTCTGAGCACTTCTCGGAGTGGATGGTTAGGTCCTCCAAGTAGGCTAGGATAAGGTATGCCAAGTCATGAAATATATAGTTCATGGCCCTTTGGAGAGTGGCTCCAGTGTTTTTTAGGCCAAATGGCAATACCTTGTATGTGAATGTGCCCCAAGGGGTGGTGAATGCGATTATGTACTGGTCTGTGTGGCGGATTTGGATTTGATTGTATCTAGAGAATCCATCCATGAAGGATAGAGCCTCGTGTCCTATGCAAGCATCGATGACCTAGTCGAAGAATGGGGTAGGATAATTTTCTTTAGGACAAGCCTTGTTCAAATCATGAAAATCGGTGCAAACGCATATAGTGCCCTCTTTTTTCATAACGGGAATAGGGTTGGAAACCCAAGATGTATAGGTGATGGGGTAGATAAACCCGACTTTGTGAAACTTATCGATTTCTCATTTTATTGATTTTTCCTTAGATGGGTGCAGTTGACGTTGTTTTTGGCGCACTGGAGGTACGTCAGGCCAAGTGTTAATATGGTGCTCCATGATAGTGGGACTAAGTCCAGAAATTTCTGAGTAGTCTCACGTGAAGATATCTCGATACTCTTGTAGAAATTTGGTATAAGAGGCTCTTTCTTTTGGAGAGCATGCTGCCGCCAGTGAGATTTATTCAACCTTTGCAAGATTTTGGGATATGTTCACCTTGATGGTAAGTGAGATGTTTGACATATTTCCTTCCTCGAACGCATCGAGCGTAGGATGGGGTTTTTGAACCAATTGACTTTCCCTGATGGGAGGAAATATTTTGATTCAATCGTGTAGATCTCTTATTCTTTTGTCTTGTTGGGACTGAACGTTTTCTTGGGGAGAAAAAGTGAATGGTGATGCATTGCATCCCATGGATAATCTGGCTCTATCATTACCTCTAGGGTTCTTCATATGAATGAAATAGGAAACCTAAGGGGGATTGGTACTGTGCAATTTTATGCTGAATAGGTTCAATCCGCACGAAGCTAGTTGAGAGACACGAGAAGGATTCCATCGTTGATGTGGTGGAATCAGACGCAGTTGATAAAGTGCAGACAGATTGGGTCTGCACTGTCATAGGTACAGATACTCTCATATTTTTAGTTGACTCGACACCTATGGTAGATGAGAAGACATCTCAAGTCATATTTCTGATACATGATGATATGAATCGCATATGGTGTATCGTTTCATCGATGTTAGGTGGGGGAAGAATCTCCCTAATTGGTTGCTTTTCAGCTGATAAATATGGGATGGATCTGCTCGTCACATCTTCTTGGGTTGTTAATTTTTTCATGGATTCTGATTCTATGTCATTTTCTTGGGAGAGGTGGACTATGGTTGATCACATATAGGCTAGTGTTGCGTGGAATCTAGGTATGTAGTGACAACGGCGCACTGGGTGGTTTTCACCACATATCTGACACAAATACTGGATGTCCATGTTGTCACAATATACTATATGGACTGGATACCACCGTTGGAACACTTCCAAAGCTATGAAATCAATGATGAAATGATCAATCTCATCATAAAGTACACACCTTTCGATTGGGGTAGAGGGTCTAGTGGGGAGCCTTTCAGGTGATCGGCGTTCTTCTTGGAGGTACAGGATGATACAAGGTTCATATCCAGCAGAATGGGTGGAGGGATCCTCTTGATAGGATCTCTCGATGGTGTGTAAGGCATCCCCATATCATAGGATATCTGGGAAATGATGGGCATAGTGCCCATAATTGCTATAGATACTGTATGCGTGATTGGTATGAAATACTTTGCCTTTACCTTTGGTGGCATGTTCCTTTTTATGGGAACGTGGCGTCATGATTTTTTCCTTTGAGTCGAGCAGTGGTTTTAATTCTTCCAACTCTGGGAAAATATGGGTAGTGTGACCTATTACATCATATATGGTGCAAACTGGTGATTCTTGTTGTATGGTGGGAGTTTCCAGCTTCTTTCCTCTCTTCTCAGTTTTCTTAGTCGTAACCATCGGTTTTGCAATGGGAATTTCCTTTGCAGGGATGTTTTTTACTGTTTCTTGAATGGGTGAGGCCTCCTCGAGACTGAGGGACTTTAACCCTATGGAAGTGATGTGTCTGGCTTCTATCCACGTATGGGGAATGAGATACCAAACTATTATTGCAAACGATATGTTTGGTAACACCATTGTTTCTAAAACCTGTTGGGAGACGGAACCAGCTGGGGGGTACAGGAAAGGGGTTTTGGAAGTGGTGTAGGCTAGAGAGGTTGTCGTGGCCAAGGACTCGGTGTCATTATCACTTGTGTCTGTGTCTTGACTAGATTTAGTGCTTGATGTGGACATCATGCACATCGGAGCCCCTCCGACATCAAGTGATGACTCGGGTATAATGAGGGGATCTCCTAGGAATAATCCTAGGACAGACGACGGCTTGAACTGGTCAGGGCCATATTCTTGGTACCATGAAAGTGTATCCGAGGATGTATCTACATAGGATAGAATTACATCGGTGTTTATTAAGGTTCGTTTCTCATTGTGCGTCAATTGATCAACAGCAATGATGCAGTCCTCGTAGGGGAACATCATATTGCAGAAGATGGAGGAGGCTATGGCTGACATGGCATACATATAACTCCAACCAAGGAGTATATTATAGTCCAAGTGAGCATCCAAGACTTCAATGTCTATAAGGACCATCTTAATGGCTAAGAATACTAGGATGTTTTGGTAGAGACTGACGGGGGTTGAAGGATGACCATCGTATGCTCTAAGCATGATGACTGGTGGTTTTAGTTCGGGAGACCCTAACTTCTTCCAAAAAATTTGTGACATGATGCACATGGATGCACCCTCGTCAATGACACATCAGTGAATGGTGATATTCTGAACTGACACTAGTATCTGAAAAGTGACCATCAAAGGAATCCTAGGGGTGGCTTTGTCTAAATCAAAATCCATTAGGCATGTATCGGCAGGGTCAATAGCGCCTAATGTAGAAAGCAATGCTTTCCATTAATTTGGGCATGACTTCAATACTTCTAAAGTTGACATAGCAGCGGGAGATTGGGCTAAATTTTCCATGATGCTATAATTATGGGCCACTTTGGAGTATTTTCCTGCTCGCCTGTTTGGTCCCTTGGCCATATTTGGCAACTGTTCAATAGGCATCCTTGAAATGGTCAAAGGTGAAATTGGTGCACTTCTACTAGCCCCTGGTACGTTGGTGTCTGGTGGGGTTTTGTAATTTCAATTTTTTTTTTGAAAAAACATCTCTTCACCAGTCATGTAGATTTTGTGGTTGTTTTTCCTGGAGTCGATGGGATTTTTTTGATAAGTTCTAATTGTCCCTTGATGGGGGAAAGGTTCCTGCATCATAGTTGTTTGCTGGGAATATTCTCCTTGTCCTCGGTTGCTCTGTAGCTTCTTCAGCTCAGGGAGATCGGGATAGTAGTGAGTGTAATGGTCGTACTCACCACAAATCGAACAAGAGTGGTTTGTTCGAAGAGGAGGCCTTTTTCTCTACTGTTGGGCATTGCTTGGCTCCCGGTTTTGATTTTGGTTGGAGTTGCCTCCAGCCTGATATCGTGGAGGGAATTTCTAGTTGTTGCCCCCCTGTCTAGGATTCCCTTTGGGCTTGTTTTTTCATTTTTTCTTAACCACGTTAGGAGGGTAATTCTCCTAGCTATATGATTGGTGTGGTTTGTTTTGGGAAGGCTGCACAAATTTCACCTGTGCATTGTTCTGCATAGGCGGGTCTTGTGCTAGGGACTGAGCATAACACGGTCCCTAGTCTCCACCTAGCTATTTGTGGGGAGCTCTTCTGTCAGTATGTCTATCTATGTACTGAGTCCCCCGAGCCGGAGGATAGGGTCCTCCATGGTGATATGACGATGCCCTATTGGTCAAATTTTTCTAATGCATATGATGACTTTGAAAACCATGTTGTGGTACGTTCTGGGTAAAATTATACGTATAAACGGGGTTTTGACTACTTATGCCTAGGTAAATTTGGGTTAATGACCCAATTCGACTGTCTTCAAACTTTGACAGGCCTAGAAATTCCTTATAAGTTTTTAGACGTGGGGCATTTGGCAGAATATTGTAAATATATCTTGACTGCGTATAAATCAGCTCGATTTGTTGAGCTTTACTGATGGCATCCTCTTCGGATACGGGCCTTTGTTGCACCACATCCTTTGAAATATCTACAGTGATAGTTTTCAGGAACGGGTATAATAGCACCCAAACGTCGATTTTGGCTTTACGTAAACTATGGCACCACCTCCATTCATGGAGATGGTCCAAGATATGGATGGCAGTGGTTTGTCTAAAGTGTGTCAGTAATTCCATTCCAGAATCATGGTGGATGGGTAACTGAAAATATGTTAGGAAAGTAGTGGCGAGGGCGCTAAAATTTCCATGTGTAGCAGAGGGCTACTCCACATACCATTTCACTATTACTCCTATTAGAGTGCATTGAAATAGTCTCAATCGAATAGTGTCATCAATGATACTATTCGATGAGCACCACAGGTGGAAAGTCATGACATTAGTACCTGGGTCTTCTACTTTCTTTCCTTCAAAATTTGGAATATCCGTAGGGAGCTTTATGGGCATGGGAGGCCATGTAGGGTTGTGTGCAATGGGGTCATTCATTATCTTGGTTAAATCTAGTAGATTCAACGAAGCTAAAAAAAGGTGACAGTGAGGTTTAAGCCATTCCGACTTGTGAAGACATAAATTTCTGGTTAGGAAGAGGATTTTTCTACGATGTACCCTGTTGTGTATTCGACTAGATTCCCGAATGGGTAGCACTCCTCTGCCCTCTAAGGGTTGTGGAAGGAGTGGTATATGGTGTGGCGTTGGGAGACTGACCAAGGTTCCCAAATAAGGATGCCCCAATAAAGGACAAACGAATAATGGTGGCAGTGTTTCATCTTTGACACCCAAATGGTGAATGTCCTGGAACCCGTCCCGGTAATGGGGGGAGGTCCAAAAGACATCTAGATCGATGAGGTCCTATTGGGTCCATTTGGGTGTCGACTAGGTCTGGCTTTGGAAATATTTGAGAGGATATATTTTATGATCACAGAAAAATTCCGATCGCATACATAAAACAAAGTGAAAATAAAATTAATTTTCCCTTTAAATTAATCCTATGTGATCAGTTAATCAAAAATATGGTTTTTGTTTTTTTGCGTATGATACTCAAATCCTAGAAGACCTAATCATCCTCACACACTCAAATCTAACTGGGCCTTGAGAATATATCTTGCGAGTGTTGGCACAATGTCCCATAAGAGCTGGCAATGCCCCCAGTCAGCCGAAGAAAGTCTACCAAGGTAAGGGTAGAGGATCTAGTTCTTGCCTGCATCGTCACCTATAGGAAAAGGATGCCCTAAATTTAGCCACTAAGTACCACCATCCCACGTGAGCATTCGAGTCTTGGGCTTCTTGGTAATTTAGCTAACAGTACCGAGTATTAGCCGGGTCAGGTAGCCCCAACTGATACAGCAGGCACTATGCCTAAGCCTAACCCCCTGTGAAACGAGTCTCTACTACACTCAGATATTCTTTACCATGGGCTGATAGGTGGATTTAAATCTCCCTAAACAGTAAAATTCAATGTTTCAAGATGAAGAATGATCAAGGTGGCTTATTGGATGCCTACTCCCTTGATCCTAACTTAAACTATAAATTATTTTGTGGCCCTGTGGGGACAATTTACTGAGTTTTGTTAAGTTAGTTTTAGGTGTCTTTGCTTTGCTTAGTGTGTGGATGCGTGTGAGAAAAGAGTGGACAAGCACATAGTTTGAATGTGTGGATATGCGATGATCCTTTGAAAAATCCCCTACTAAACTATGTTCTATTGTTCCTTGATCAAAAGAAAAACATGTGCGGATATGGGCCTCTTTCTATTTTTCCTAGTTAATCTATGTGATTAACTATAGGGAGGTGGTGAGTTGTGAATAAAGAGTGTTCATATGATTTCCTAGAATCACCGAAGGGTGAAAATTCAGTAGAGATTACTTGCTCTTATATAGACAATTCAATCCTGGTCCCGAGATCCTAGTGCAAACATTGAACTAAACTAATAAATTTTACACTAGAAAAAAGAAACTAGCTAAGCATGCGTGGACTTGGGCCACTTACTTTGGCTAATTATCTAGGTATGTTGGTACCTAAATTTGCAAAACATAAAAAAAAATTGGAATGCAAGTTGATTTTCCCCCCTACTTAAACTATATGTGAACTTTGCCAATATAAACTTGAAATAAAACTAACACCAAGCCTACCAAAAGTAGCTAAGATTGAGCTTTAGCAAGCTGTGGGGTACCTCAACCAGTGGTGGCAGATGTATTATGGGCTGCAAGGCACTTTACAAGGACAAAAAGATAGAAATATGGGAGAAATTTCTCATTTTGTCTTTTGCGCGTGAAAGGCTGCAACAGGTGCGATGTCTGCGCGCAAGTCAGCTCTGAACACGCGCCCTAGGCGCGCCTGTGTGAGGGAAAAGCACGAAAATTCCTAAAAAATTAATTATTGGAGCTTTTCTGCTTCATTCTGTCACTTGGTATCAACTAGGGACTGAAGGAAAAAAAAGGGGCAATTTCAGCCCAACTCCATAGCATAGATAGAGGTCTCTGCAAAAATGTACAACCACATAAACTTGGAAATAAACGTTAGTGGAGTCGCCAATCCTGTGTTAGTTTTTTTGGTGCATGTATGTATGAAATCACACCAACTTAAGGGGTTTGGTTTACCCTCTTAAGTTATTGATCACAGGCAGAAAAAAAGTGGAGTCAAGAAAGTTAATG
This sequence comes from Pinus albicaulis, assembly GCA_034641835.2. Lineage (NCBI taxonomy): Eukaryota > Viridiplantae > Streptophyta > Pinopsida > Pinales > Pinaceae > Pinus > Pinus albicaulis. The sequence continues at coordinate 826,177,604 of CM076580.1, forward strand.
GAACATGCTAGAACATAAACATACTAGATAGAGAAATAGCATGCATATTCAAACATAAAAATTAAACTAAAACTAAAACAAATAAGACAAAATCTCTAGATAGATTCAAACAACTGCAATAATCCAAACGGTGGTGCTTACAGCCCCTCTTATTGAGTGCTAGTAGGAAATGAGGATGAAACTTTAACCCACTTGCCAAGGGGCCCTTAGAACTGGGGGTTCTAAGTCCTGATGCAAGGATGCCTTTACTTCCAAGATTTCCTCGGTGAAAGGTATCCCTCTCTCTGCTATGGTGGACTAAAGTTGTTGGATGGCCAACAATTGTGTCCCCTCTATTCCTACTCTGGATCAAACACTGCTGGTATTTCTTGGGGAAATTCTGGCCAGCATAACAATGTGCTCTTTAGTTGTTCATCTCTTGGTGGCCTTTTATAGGAGAATTCAAATCCTCCTTCCCTCTCTTGGTACATTGTGGATGGTGACCCAAGAAAGAGGGATGATTCCATTGTGTGCTCCCTTGATGTCCTAAGGAGGCTTTGGTGGCTGTCCTTAGGCAACTTCAAGTGTGAAATCATTGTCCTGTAGTGTGATTTTTGTGGTCCCAGAAAGTGACTTCCACCACTCCCAGGATTGTGTGCATTTTGGGTCAAAAGGAGCGTAAAGGTGCTCTTCTCAAAGGATTTTGCTACAAAAGAATTTATGACTTGCTCTAATTTTATTTTTCCTCAGACCTTAGATATTTTTAAATACTTTCCAGATTCTCTAATTTCTCTCAACCTTGTAAATCCTTCTTCGTCTTTTCTTGTATGATTTTCTAGTTTTAACGATGTGTACACAATGTCACATGTACATTTCACCACCTGTACAACATGTACAAAATACCACATGTACATGGCACCATTTTCATGACATGTACACTACACCTCATGTACATAGTTCCAAATGCACAACATGTACATAGCACCACCTACACACATCACCACATGTACAACATGTACATAGCACCAAAAGCACACAACACCACATGTATAGTCATTCACGCAACACCATATGTACATAACACCACATGTAAAACATGCATAAAACACCATATGTACATATTACTACACATACAACATGTACATAGCACCATATGTACACATCATCACATATACAACATACACACAACACTGCATATCCAACATGCACACAGTATGATATGTACACAACACCACATATGCAATATGCATATAGCACCATCTATACTCAGCACTGCATATGAAATATACACGCAACACCATATATAAAACATGAACACAATATCATATGTACACAATACTAATGATATGCTACATGTACACAACACTACTATTGCATATCCTAAGACCACATTGTCCCTACCAAATGACCTTGCTTCTAATGTCTTTATATCCATGCTTGTCCCAACATGCCGCAAAGAACACTGCTTTCATTTCACTGATGTATCCCTCAACATTACCTGTCCATAGCATAAACATAGGCATAATACAAGCATATAATATCAACTCATATTCACATGATACTGACCTCATAAATTTATCAAAACTAGGAACCTCTTCATGCCATTCATCTGCATAAGAAATAATTCCTCCACAAGAATTATCCCTGAAAACCCTGTCAAACAGTGGCATAGATAAATAGATATGTAGATAGGTACATATATACATATAAACATTAGCAAACAAACAATCATGATCCATGATGACCTTATCAGACAACGACATGCATACATACATGTATACATATATAGACATCAGCATAATCATGATTACAACATAATTACCAGATACCATAAGGTCAAGATTAAGATAATTCCCTTTATCCATGCACAACATTGAGAAAAAAAATTCCCAGCATAGCCAAGGAATCTGATGCCTCATATCTATTTACTTTACCTTTTTGGTTACCTTTCTCGTATCTATACTCCCACCATCCATTTACCACGATGGACCCAACCAGTCCAACCTGCTATCATATTTTACCTTCTTCTACCCTTATACATGCATCGGGCTTCATCCCAGTCTTAGATTACCTCTCAAGTTCCATTCGACCCTTCCTGAGCTTCATTAACTTTCCTCTTTCCCAAACAATTCCCAAGAATCTCCAAACATAAAGGGCAATAAAAAGAAACAAACAAGAATAAAACCATGAAAACCAATAACAATTCAACACCACAAACAAAGTGGCATGATCATGCACCAGACAAGAAAAACCACAATCAATATCAACAAATCACAAAATAACGATAGCGCAAGACTAGCAACAAACATCGTGACTCAATCCCCATGGGTTCCCAATGCTTCCAAGGAAAATCTCAACCTAAGCCTTCTTCAAGATCTCATGGCGGTCTCTTTTGTCATGCAATCCCCTACATCATAATGTCATAAAAAAATAATTGTCAGTGTATAAATAAATATAATAATATATTGGTTACCTTACCTTAATGTTCCCACCACATTTCCTTGTAACTGAACACATCCATGCCATCTCTCAAGGGACTCCAATTCCTTTTTCTGACCTAGCCATAACTATAAACTAGCTAATAAACCTGTCAAATACGTGTTCATGAATATAGCATATATCCACATAATATCAGACAAAATCAAGGTTAAGAAGATTTCATGTATGCAAAGCACTCATTCGTTTGGAATTATGGTTTCCAAATGTATCCAAATGAATTCTTAACCAATTCCTTTCTTATACCATTTTCCTCGGTACAATTGAGTCTTATTATCTACTATCGTATGACCTAGCTCTTAGTTAGATAAACAAATAAACTATTGCCTTGTCATGCTAATGCCAAGAATGTTTCCCTACAACTGGTCATACATGTTAGCCACATATTCCAAAGATCAAGACATAGTATCTAGTAATTGAAATTAACCTTTCCCAAGACTATAAACCATGTCATAATCAACATTCAACTCATAATCATAAATCATAACACTACAACTAGCACTCACTTGCATTCAAGTACATATCAACTATCTCAGCACATAATGTAATGGTAAAACCATATTGAAATAAGATCATTCCTTCAGGAAATCTTATAGATGCATACTCATATCATGCACTGATTCAAACATTCAAGCAACAAATAGATGTCATAATAGACACCAAACACTCGAACACCAAATAAACGACATAATCAAACGTTGAAGCACCAAGTAGACGACATAAGAAAATTCATAACTTAATGAATCTCAGGGGAGGCTATCTTGTCTGCATAATCAATATATATTATAACTATATAACTTCATAACACATCAACTCAAACATAAATTAGGTCATGATCTCCATAACAGTAACTAGATAAAATGTCCACATCATAAACTCATAAAAATTTGTCATTCATGCATAACGATCACATATGCATAGTCAGTCTAGATTAGTAAAAGAAAATATCACAAATATGTCATCTCATACCTGAATGTCATAACCATAACCATATCCACATACCAATCCAGATCAACACGATACATATAACATCAATATATTAATGCAATAACCCTAATCATCAAGTTAACTAGCATATAAAAACAATGAGTTAACATATAACATACTCATGAAAAACATATAACATAATCATCAAGTTAATTATCATATAAAAATCAACAAGTTAGCATATAACATTATCATCAAGTTAACTAACATTAAAAAAAAACATCAAAAATGCATATAAAAACAAGTTACTAGCATTCATAACTATTCGATACATGTGCATAAGACCAGAATGATTAACCAACATTTATCAAACATGTGACCACAATAGCAATAAAATGACAAGAATATAAGTAACCCTAATGCTTATAATAACCATTAACCACGTACCTACATGCTGAAATACAAACCTATATGATGATCTACTCTTACCCCAAAGTTTAGTGTTGCAAACTCGCTCTAATAGTTTGCATCTCCTGCTATATCTTAGCCAACTTATCAGCACCATATCTTATGAACAAGATCATGATGACATAACTACATACAATGACCTCACAATTCATATATACCTTATTATGCATGCATAATAACAATAGACATTGACATGCATAAAAAATGCATATACAACTGACATATGTTCATGACAACACATCCCAACAACAACAACATCAGATTCTACATTGAAATACAACTGTAACAATGACTCTCACCATGCATACATAACAAGTACACATACACCCTTCATGCATGCATGAAAAATGGATTCTTCCCATCCAGTCTAAGTGTTGAACCATGCTTTCATATCACTTTTTGGTATCATATATCACATAGATAAAGGAAATAAGACACCACCCAAAGAGAACAAAACCTGCTCTGATACCACTTTGTAATGCCCTCCTCCCACATTTACCCAAGTTAACATGTTTGTTGGGTAAGAATGTGACACGAGGCTACTATGATCTGATTTAAATCCCCATGTAAAATTAAGGAAGTGGAACCGACACAACACAACCAATACGACCTTCTACACATGCTAAAAAACCCTTAGAAGTTATCCAACCCTTCCAGGTGATCAACCCCTGATACAACCTAAAATTTTACTTCATTAAAGCCTAACTTGCTCCCATGACATGGAATTCATGCAACTGGGACCCCCTAATCACTCCCACAACAAGGGAATGCTGCGATTAGGGACTTTTCCAGGTAGTTCTGTTCCTACGACCCCAAATTTTGTGCCACTTTTTCAGGGCTAGGACTCAAGCTACTCCTTGAAACTCCACGAAACTTCCAAAAATGAAAAGTAATGTTAGGTCCCTATATTACTAGTTTATTCCCTTATTGTTATTATTATAGCCCCCTTATTCTTACTATTGTACCGCTGTAACCCTAATATTGTTATTATTGTTCCCTTACATTGTTATTGTTAGGTCGGGTAGGATTATATTGTGGGCCCATGGACTCCTATATATTGAAGGAGGTTTTGGTCGTTTGTATCATCCAAGAATTGTTCATTTCTGTAATTTATTAGAGGTTTCCCCCTCGAAGTGGTTGATTTCTAAGGCATTGATCTCTCTTTTCTTCTATTTTTGGAGTTGGTTTCATAACATTTGGTATCAGAGCTTTGGATTCTAGGGTTTTTCTGCCCCAAACAGGTTATCGTGGAATTTTAGGTATAAATTTTTTTATACGAAGTTTCAGAAGATGAAATTTTTCGAGTGATAAGAGGAAATCCTAAGAAACGTCATCGCAAAAATTCAGAGCTTGGTTCACAATATTTTTGGAGATATGATCTGTGGAATTTAAGGCTTTTTGCAAGCTCCTGAATTTAACCTAAACAGGTCACCATGGAATTTTCGCTATAAATATTTTTTTACGAGGTTTCAGAAGCTGAAATTGTCACAGAGGGAATCTGAAAGCCTGAAGAACCTCCTGTAAAAATTTTAGATCTTGGTTCATTACATTTTTGGAGATACTATCTGTGGAAGTTAGGATTCTTTCAAGCTCCCAAATTTCATCTCAAAGAGGTGACCGTGGGAAAAACGTCATAACTCTCTCTCTGAGGATCTGATTGAGATTCTGTAAAAAGATGATGTAAGTACACGAAATTTAGTTTCCGTTCTATAAATTTTAGAGCTAAAAGAGGAAACAGTGACACGTGGTAAGTTGTACAAGTTCGCTCTATTGAACTAGTCCATAATTAGGTCATTGTGGGAGACTGGACATAACTTTGACTTGAAGAGTCCAAATCAGGTCAGGCCTATGGCATTCGAAAGAGGCTTCAGAGAGCTACCTCAAGGCTAAATTTGATATATTTAAGATCATAAATCACAAAGATAATTCAGCTTCAATATTGAGCTCCTCAAAAGCAAGAAAAAGGTGTGTTTTTTTTCGAATTACATAAGTCTCGTTTGAAAAACATTAGTTTGAATTTATTCCAAGGGAATATTGAAGCATAGATATCAGTATTGGGTTCTAAAATTCCCCATAAAAATAATTCAACACCCATTACACCTTCAGAAGGCTCTACTATGACTCATGAAGACGAAGAAATGCAACATGAGATGTCAAAATTACAAGAGCAAGTGCACCTATCGCAAAGAGCAACAAAAAATGAAATGGAAGTTTTGAAGAAAGGCATGGAAAATAAGATGGAGGGTTTGAAGAAAGGCATGGAAGCTAAGATGGATGACATGGAACTTGGCATGGAAGCTAAGATAGATGACATGGAATCTAAGGTCGATGAGAAAATCGAAAACATGAAGAATGATCTAAAAGTAGACATCGAAGGTTTGGCAAAGTTGATACAAGAAATGTTTCCTAATGGAGAAAAGATAGTAGAGGAAACTCATGATGAGAACAAAATAAATTTTAATCATGATTTCATAAAATCTAATGTTGGATGGAAGAACCACCATATTCCAAAGATGGATATGAGGAAGTTTGATGGCAAGGATCCTGTAACATGGATACTACAGATGGAGCAATATTTTGATCTCAATAATGTGCAAAACACACAAAAGGTACCCATTGCAACTTTACATTTAGAACAAAATACATTTGTATGGTATCGATGGCTTTTCTCCCGTGAAAAATTGTCACTTGGTCAATTTTTACAGAGGAAATGATATCACATTATGAGGATACAAAAAGCAATACCTTTTTTAGCCAATTGATAAATCTCAAACAAAAAGGTTTAGTGGCGGAGCACATTGAGGACTTCCAAAAATTGAATATAAGGGTAACTGATATTTCAGTGGAACACAAGATTTATGTCTTCATAGGGACTTTAAAGGATAACATCCAACATGAATTTCGAGTTTGGGAACCTGATTCATTGGAATAGGAATTCAGGTTGGCAAGAAAAATTGAATGTAAAATTATGGCAACAAGGAAGCCTACCACTCACATATATAAAGATGGAAGTGTTGCTACTCCTAGACTTCCACAACTACAAGGTTTACACCACAACAATTGGAATAAAAAGGAGAAAAAGGGCTTTGCTACAGTTGTGATAGCAAATACACTAAAGGTCATAAGTGTGCTAAGAAGAAATTATTTTACATAGATTGTGAAGAGGAAGAAGAAAATGAAGAAGAATCTTCAAAAGAAAAGGATATACACCAGGAACCAACCCTAGAAGAGGAATAAATGAGTCTGACCATATCATGTAATGCATTGGAAGGAATTACCACTACGCAAACTCTCAAGATAGAAGGACATATCAAGAAGAAAATGGTAATAGTGTTGATTTATTTTGGTAATACCCATAATTTTATTCATTGTAAGCTAGCCAAGGAATTGAATTGTTTCCTTTACCTAGCACCAGAATGTCAAGTGATGGTTGCAAATGGAGGAACTATAAATTGCTTTGGAAAATGCCATAATATCAAGCTAACCATGGGGGAATATGTATTGAATAGTCCAATGCTTTCCATTCTTATGGGAGGTGTTGATGTTCTACTAGGAGTACAATGGTTACAATCTTTGGGGATGGTAGCTTTTAATTTTCAAGAACTTTTCTTGAAATTTTTTTCAGAAGGAAAGGAAGTCGAATTACAGGGTATCGCAGGGAATTCGGGAAAGATAATAAGCTCTAATATCATTGCAAATCTTCTGAATAAAGAACAAAGAGGTGTAATTTCACAATTATGCTCACTAGAAGTTCCAACATCAAAATCATCTATTTCTGCAGATCTCCAAAAAGTCTTAGACAATCATTCCAAGGTGTTTGAAACTCCCAAAGTACTCCCACCTATTCATAATCATGATCATCATGATCATTCTTTCTCTGCTCCAGTAGTATTGGTGCATAAGAAGGATGGATCATGGCCCATGTGTCCGGATTATAGGGAGCTCAATAAGCTCACCATTAAAGAATATTTCCCATTCCTGTGATTGATGAATTATTGGATGAATTACATGGAGAAATTTATTTTACCAAGTTGAATCTTCACTCAGGATATCATCAAATTAGAATGAAGACTGAAGGTATTCCAAAAACAACATTTCAAACTCATGAGGGTCATTATGAATTTTTGGTCATGCCTTTTTGCCTTACCAATGCACCTTCTACATTTTAAGGGTTGATGAATTCCATTTTCAAATCCTTCCTTAGAAAATATGTCCTAGTATTTTTTGATGATATACTAATCTACAGCGGGTCTTGGAAGGATCATGTTAAACATGTTGATAGGGTGCTCAAACTATTGCAGGAGAAACAATTATATGCAAAAACATCCAAATGTTTCTTTGGAGTAAAGGAGGTTGAATATCTGGGTCATATTGTATCTCACGAAGGTGTTAAGGTAGACCCTAACAAAATTAAATCTATTAAGGAATAGAAAGTCCCCACAACCATAAAGTAGTTGCGAGGATTTCTCAGGTTAATAGGGTATTATCGCAAGTTTGTTAATAATTTTGGGAGAATAGCAGCACCTCTAAAAACATTATTGAAGAAAGATGCATTTTCATGGACTCCTGAAGCAACTAAGGCCTTTGAACATCTTAAAGAGGCAATGTGCCTAGCACCGGTCTTAGCTACGCTAGACTTCACAAAAAGCTTTATTGTGGAATGTGATGCCTCAGGAAATGGAATTGGTGTTGTTTTAATACAATAAGGAAGACCCATTACTTTTGAAAGTCGTCCAATCAAAGGAAATTATTTACATAAAGCTATTTATGAGAAGGAAATGTTAGAAATACTACATGCACTAAAGAAATGGTGACCTTACCTAATGGGAAGACACTTCAAGGTAAAAATTGATCATGATAGTCTTAAACCCTTTTTGGAGCAAAGACTATCTTCAGAGGAGCAGCAAAAATGGGTCACAAAGATGTTGGGTTATGACTTTGAAATAATCTACAAAAAATGGAAGCTAAATGTTGTTGCGGATGCACTCTCAAGGAAGAATTAAGAGGTGGAAGCATTGCTTTGTGCCATTTCTATTATCCAACCAGATTGGATAACCAAAGAAAGGGATGAATGGAAGAAGGATGAAGAAGTGTGGACACTCATTCAAAAGCTACAGCAATATCCTAGTACATCTGATACATTTATTTGGAAAAATTATTCCTTATGGTACAAATATCACTTATATCTTTGTAAGAATTCCCAACTAAAATAAAAGATTCTTTTGGAATTGCACACTTCTCCTTTAGGAGGAAACTCAAGATTTTTAAAAACTTACCACGGGGTGAAGAAAGAATTTTTTTGGGATGGCCTTAATCTGATATTCAAAAGTTTGTGGCGGAATGTTTGGTTTTCCAGCAAAATAAGGTTGAGACAATTAAGACCTCGGGTCTTCTACAGCCTTTATCCATTCCAAGTCAACATTGGGAGGATATTTCAATGGATTTTATCACAGATTTACCTAAGTCCGAAGGAAAGAGTGTCATCATGGTGGTAGTTGATAGACTCACCAAGTATGCACACTTTTGTGCATTATCTCATCCATTTAAGGCAAGTATATTTGCTACTACATTTATGGACACAATTCAAAAGCTACATGGAAACCCAAAGGTTATTGTGAGTGACAGAGATCCCATTTTTACTGGAAATTTTTGGACGGAGTTATTTTCTTGTTTGGGTACTCAATTATCTCATAGCTCATCTTATCATCCTCAATCCAATGGTCAAATTGAGATAGTGAATAAATTTTTGGAAGGATATATTCGTTGTTTTGTATCTGATAAACAAACATAATGGGTCAAATGGTTACCTCTCGATGAATGGTGGTATAACACTTCCTTCCATACTGCAACAAAAATGACCCCATTTATGGCACTTTATGGATATCATCCACCGTCCATCACATCATCTTTAAGAGAACATTCTAAGGTTCAAGCAGTGGAAGATCACATCGAGCATCAACAAGAAGTTCTCCAACTCTTAAAGGATAACCTAAATTTGGCACAAAATCGAAGGAAACAACAGTAAGATCAACATAGCAGCGAGAGAATTTTTGATGTAGGAGATTGGGTATTTTTACAGCTACAACCATACAAAAAAATGTCCCTCGAGAAAGCTAAGAACGATAATAAATTATCGCCAAAGTACTATGGTCCTTACAAGGTGTTGCAAAAGATTGGTACTATGGCATACAAATTGGAGCTTCCTACTTCTTTGCGAGTGCATCCAGTTTTACATGTTTCATGCTTAAAGAAGGTTATAGGTGAAAATATTCCTATTCAAACAATATTGCCAAAACTTGATGAGGAAGGAAAATTCATATTGGAACCTGAAGCGGTCACGGAAACAAGAACTTGACAACTATGAAATCGATCAATTTCAGAGTATCTCATCAAGTGGAAGAACCTACCCACTGAAGATTCTACATGGGAGGATGAGAATTTTATATAGAAGCACCCAAAGCTACTCAAGCATTGAGGAAAACGCTTTTTTGAAGGAGAGAGGCATGTTAGGTCCCTATATTACTAGTTTATTCCCTTATTGTTATTAGTGTAGCTCCCTTATTGTTACTGTTGTACCCCTGTAACCCCAATATTGTTATTATTGTGCCCTTACATTGTTATTGTTAGGTCGGCTAGGATTATATTGTGGGCCCATGGACTCCTATATATAGAAGGAGGTTTTGGTCATTCGTATCATGCAAGAATTATTCATTTATGTAATGTATTGGAGGTTTCCCCCTCAAAGTGGTTGATTTCTAAGGTGTTGATCTCTCTTTTCTTCTACTTTTGGAGCTAGTTTTATAACAAGTAACACATAAAAAATGATATAAATGAAAATATTTGAACAATGACTGGACCCCTACAAGCCATGACAATAATTTCATCAAACATGTCATAGTAACAGATCTGAGAATAGGGGTCTCATACTTATCTGAGAATTGCTAAGAAGCATTAATGCCTTATCACATTAGCTACATTATCATCTAATAGGTCATATATTCCTTTTTCATTCATTTAAAAATAAAAACATGATGCAAACAATACATCATCACTATCATAAAACATACTCATAACTAGCATATAAACATAAGAAATAACAAGGATACATCAACCATAATATCCACATATAAACCAGTACACTTACACATGAAATACCAAGTAAAAGTAGCTCTTAATAATAAATTCAAAGGCCAACAAGGTTCGAGACTTCCAAAAATCACCCGACCATAGATTGGCTTAACCAAATATTTCTTTTAGTGAATCACCCCCGTGTGATATTCCAAGCATGAATGTGGGATCTCATGAAACAAATCCAAACAAACTAAACTAGGGATTCCAGAGGTCAAACCACCTCAACCCTAAACCAGTGATTCCACCTCACTGTCAGGCATCACTAACCATCACCCAATTGGTCTCTAGTCAAGTTGTAAAGGGCTCCAAATTTTTTTTTCCAACCAAGGCTCTAGGCATGGTAACTCAACCGACAGTTGTTTTTGGGCTCTAGAGCGTTTGTCCAACCAAGGCTCCAGGACTAGTAACTCAACCCAAGTTTTTACAGGGCTCCAAAGTGTTTGTCCAACCAAGGCTCCAGGAACTAATAACTGAATCCATAGCCAAAGGAACATGAGAACCAACTAGGAAACAAAATGGAAAGACTCCCATATCACCACGACTATCGAGGAAACGGCGGGGTTGGGAAAACCTATTTTAAATCCAATAAATCCTCCATGTCAATGACATATCATAACTTGGAAACCACGTGCATATGCCATGCATGTCAAAACTAGTAAGGAAATCATAAATGCAACTCAGTACCTGCAAGAAAAACCCACTATAGCTCTTGATCCTAATGGCCTCTTGCACTTTCCTTCTCTTCCCTTTCCTTCTTGCTCCAAATCCAAAGTATGCCACACTCCTCTAAAAGTGCTCCAATAAAACTCAAGTGTCCAAGGGTATGATGGAGAGAATAGAAAGAGAGAGCTCCAAGCTAAAACTGACAATAAAAGTTACCAATTGATTCTCAAAAGCCTTATTATCAATGAGGACTCTGTTTTCTTCATTTTCTATTATTTTCCTTCCATTTCCTCCTCGCATGAAACATGTGACCTTTCACCTTCCTTTTCTCCTAATTTCCATTATTTTCATAAATAAAATGTTGATTAATTCCTCATGCATTTCCAAATCCTTTGTCATTTCCTTTGCCAATTTTCTTAGCCATAATAAACCAAAATGAGCACCCACTAGGATGTTTTTTCCCACCATTCAGCTTGGAATACATGTCCCATGACTTTGGTCTTATATTTATTTACATGGATTTTTAACTAGAGTTGTTACAATATATATGTGATGACCTTGTGTGCCTATTTATAGGATGTTTTGAGGCTAGAGTGCATGTGTGATTTTTAAATGGTCATCTAGTGCTAAAATTCCAATGAACCTCACTATATAATTAAGTAGTCATAATTGTATTTGTTAGTGTGAATTCTAATCGCAAGTGTACGAAAAAAACTCACTTTAGTTGTGCGTAACAAATAGCCCTAACATCAAAGATGCTTGTCAATTTCCTTAGATATGTAGTTAGTTGATCAGAATAAGTGTTACAAAATCTAGATCTATGTAGTTAAAAACATTAAACAACAAATAAAAGCAAGAGTTTCTCCATGCATCGAATGAACAAGACAGGAATGTTTTTTAAAGAATATTTGTATTATGACACTTGGGAAGGGAACATAGAAAGATGTTCTTAGTCCCCCTCAATGGGATGGGTTCTTGTATGTCCTCAGCACTTCAGATCTAGTATCTCTCTCTCTCTCTCTCTCTCTCGTGATGGTGTAGAAACCCAGAAAAAAAATGGAACTCAAGGGGAGATCACAAGCAAAAAGGTAGAAAAATATGACAATGATGGTGGATCAAAGTCAAACCAAAAGTGTAGATCCAGAGTGATATTTAGGCAATAAAAGGTAGTGAATGAATGGAAAAACCCTTCTATTTATACCAAAATATTGATTTATTCTAGATATTGGTGCATAATTAAAATATAATTAACCAAATCTAGATCCAACTTTTATGCAATAATGTATTAATTTTGTTGGAGGGAAAAAGAATTTGAATTTGGTCAAATACCTTTATTTGTAAATAATAAATAAATAAATGATTTATTTATTATTTTAAGAATGTGGTTGAGTAATAATTGAATAAATAAGGATTTATTCAATTATTTATAAATGATTTAGTCAAGTTTACCAAGGAATATTATTTAAACAATGTTTTAAATAATTATTCCTAGAACATAATAAGATAAATAGTGATTTATCTAATTAATTTTCCTGTTTTGGGTTAAATATGACCAAGAATATTAATTAAATTGTTGTTTAATTAATTATCCCTTGAGAAAAATCGAACAAATAAGGATTTATTTAATTATTCCTCATGGGGTTTCCTGTTTAGACCATAAACAACTTAATAAACTATGGACGACTAAGTTATTTTTCATAGTGAAAGCAATTTTACTAGGGTAAAATTGGTCTTACATGGTGTACTTTGCTCCATATAATAGTAACAGGTTAGATGACCAAAAATTTGTTTAACAGATTTCCCCCCAACATGCGAACGTTAGGAGCTAATCGTATGACCGAAGTATGTTGTAAGAGCTCAATCACTAGACACTGAAGGGGGAGTCCGAGAGAGAGAAATATAAGGTCAATTAAAGTGCTAGAGGACAAGACCCTGAGGAGGTGAGACTTACAGGTGTGACAAGTCTCTTTTATGAGTGACTACCTGTTCTACATGAGGCAGGGGAGGCATACCTATGCCCATCAAGATAACAAAGTACAAAGAATAATGCGTCCATCAAACAAGGGACTGAACTATATAATACATGCTGGCATAAACATGGGCCAAATAAAAACAAAATAATGGATCCCACATACATACTGTGCTTGGGAAAACAGCCAGGACTTGTACAATAATATCTGAGTACATGAGATATAAGTACAACCAAAAAGGCCCTATAAAACAGGAAAGGGATCTACAAATCTAAATGATACATGAAAAAAAAACGAGCACTGCAAGCGACTGAGGCCAAAACCATCAAATCTATGGAGTTGCATCCAATGTTGTAGCAGAGAATTCATCTGGGTATGTGGGGGGCTACCTGAAGGGCCACCCCCTCATGAGGTCTGAAACGTCTCACACACACTCGGGAATCATCGTTACAATATGTTGCATCACTAAACCATCAAGTATACAGATCTCGATCATGCCATAAGGAGATGCAGCTGAGAAAAAATCAAGTTAAAGGGCAATAAAGAGTCCCTTTTCCTGATATGAGGCACCAAACAAGAGTGGAAGCTAGAACCAAGGTACACCGCCCTCTAGACCTATCTTCTGGAATGATAAGCTGATGTCGACAGAACGAGATCTGCCATAGGTGAGGCAATAACGGATCCTTAACTAAGGCATGAGAGAAAATAGTAGAGCGACCGATAGACTGATACTAGGGATGATGCTAGAATGAGGGCTACTGAGTAGCGAGCTGACGATTTCCATTGTTAGATCATAAAGGGAATGGATGGCCTATAAGCTACTAAATCAACAGTAGAGGGGATAAGGGATAGTATGAATCGAGCCCAAAATGTGTGACACGAGAGAGAAACAAAGCAATGAAGGATGGAGGACTATAGCGGGATACAAAGGAACTCGAGATATATTCCATGGATGTGATGATGACTCAGCTCAGATTCTCTAACAAGGGTGACTCAATGATGCTACCACACAGAACAGCCCCAGTGGGGACCATAAAAACATGAGTACAATATGGTTACGCACGACAAAAATCAGCTTGAGCATGGACAAGTATGAAGGAAAAGTGTTGCCCCAAGTACAAGTGTTGCAAGTGAAGAAATTCGATTTTGAGGAATGGTGAAGTGATCCTTCTTGGAAAAAATGAGTTTGGGTGAAGTATCAAATCACAAAAAACTAAAGGATACCCATTTGAGAACTTGGTGGGAGCTTTCCAACAGTGCTGACAGTCTTTCAAACCAAGCTAAAGTTTGGTCGAAGTTGGCGGAAGAAAAATATGGAGTTTCTCTTTTAATAAGGCATTTTCCCACAAATTGGTTTCATTTGCAAGTGTAGCTATGGTGAATGTAGAGAGGAGAAAAGGCCCTAAATTTTGTGGCGATCATAGGGGACAAACGGACTGTTGGAATCGAGATCCGTCGGATGCAGGTAATAGGCCTAACCCTACTCTTTCATTTTAGTGGATTAAAAGCTTATTTTAGGAACCCATAGCTCAGGAACAGACCCCTGCTCTTCTTCACAGATGGGTCGCACTTTTTGGGGCAATATCTGCGACCTTGGTAGTAGGTTTTGGGTGGAAAACTGTGACCTATCCCAGGAATGACCTGAAAAGTGCGACCTATCAGAGAGAGGGATTTTGGTGATTTTTTTGGCTGAGAGCTGGGTTTTTATGGTTGAAAGCAGTCTTTTCTTTCTGTACACTGAAAAATATGATGGTTTTGTGTAGATATGGCAGATTTGAGGATCAACTAGAGAGAGAGAGACCTACACACCCTACGGTCGGAGATCCGAGAGGATCATGGCATCCGCACTACATTGGCCAAGTTTGGGGTCCTGAAGTTTGTGGAGAACCCTTTGATGAAAGCTAGAGAGCCCTTGTTGGCCTAGATTGTCAACTATTGGGATTTGGATCGTGAGATCTTTATAGTGTAGGGGCACCAGATCGAGTTGACTGTCTAGGATATATATTTTCTAATTGGTCTCCTGCCACTTAGGATGGTGGGAAATATGTAGCCAATGTTACCAGGGGGCGGAAAATTATGGAGTTTTTGGCGCGCCATTGTCAACTGGGTCTCCATGTGAAGGGGACACGGATACCGATAGGCGATCTAGAGTGGCTAGAGACCCATGTTGTGGCCATAGTAGTGATGTGGATCTTGGGCAACCATGCAGTACACCACATCACTCGAGGTTAGATGATGCTTGTTGAGAGTGTGTTGAGTGGGACCTACTATGGGTGGGCCCAAATAATTTTTCTGTCGTTGAAACGATAGTTGTTGCTATGCAAGTGGCAGGTGAACCATGACTGTGCATATGGCATAGAGTTTTGGTTGCTCTTATTTGAGAATATCTTGACTCTTCAGCCTCGCATACAGATCCAGGATGGGGGCCCGAGAGAGCCCAAGTTGCGTCGCTAGGGGCAACTACAATGCAGAGGGGGAGGTGGGGTAGTCGGACGGGTGTTCCAACCTGAGTTTTTTTCTCATTGGGATCAGATGCCACTATACATAGACGACTATCCCTATAGTGAGATGAGTTATCATGGGGACCCAAACTTGTCCCTGCCGCCAGGTCGAGCATGGGGGCCTGATGGTAAGTGGCAAGTTGATAATGTTTTATGTACATTTTAAAGTTTTAGAATTTTGTATAGGGTATTTAATCATTCACTTTTGGTATTCATATACAACACCAGTGAAATCGGTCGGGTATATGGGGTGGCCTGCAATATCAGGAGATGCAACACCTAGTGGGTCGATGGGTCCACAAAATGAGGATGCAGTCACCCTCCTAGAGGATATCCGTCGTAGATGTGAGAGGCTACTGACCAGTGTTTAAAAGTGTGGATGGAAATATATTGATGACCAGTACATAGAGCCATGTATTGTTCTACCCTCGTAGTGGTGAGGGGTCATGCAGCACATGGAAATGGCCGGACAGGGGATGCACGATCTATGAGCTATCGGAGCCGAGCCATTGACTCGAGATCCTCCAGATAGTGATTAGATGTAGGGGGCATGTGGTGCCCCCATTTTTGAGTTTTGTAACATGTTATGGGTATGTCATATGTATCAGAGTTGATGGAATATAAAACATTTTGAATGAAGCATATAATGGATATGCATCGTTATATGGTTTATTGTTATTGTCTTGTGTGAAATGTGTGTGATAAATGCCAATCTAGAATATTATTTGCAATGCTATCTACACAATGTTTTTTTTCTCTAGGTACATGATTGAATGTAATGATTTCAAATTCACGCATCAAAAGCTTCACTCATAAATATCTTCTAAAAAGGATAGGATTATGCACACAATAGACACCATTCAATTGCATGAAAAGAAGTAGGGAATCTAAACGAAAATGAAGGTGAAGGATGCAATGGGAAAAGGGAATTGGCTAATAAGCCTCTCACTACATCATATTCATCCTGGTTATTGGTGGCAGTACCAATGCATGCGCCGTTAGAGAGAACAAGCAAATGCAAGGGGGTAAAAAGGGCCCAGACTTCCGAGGCTAGATTCCAGGAGTAGGAACTTGCACCATCAGCATAACCGATATATGGTGTGGACGGGGGATCCATATGAAAGCTGCCACAAGATAACAAATGGGAGGATGATGAACAATTTTGGAAACCCTAACGCAAGGTAGAGATCAAACAAACACTGCTAGAGCGAGTGCTTTGGGTAGGACTTCTACCACCCGCACACTGAAAGGTAAGTGATGTGTGGGAGCTGCCATGGGGGAATCTTGTGCTCAAGTTGTGAAATTCACCATAGACACGGATGTTTCCATCCCTCTTATGGATGGGAAAGATGAATTCAGGGGTGGAAAAGGCTTCCATGATGTCTTCATCACAGTAGAAGATAGGGTGACTGGTGGAAGGGTAACCACAGGATGCAGCAAAGCTACCTAAGTCGTCATCATGAGAAGAAAGGTTCACATGTGCATCATCATGGGGGGTGATGGAAGAAAAAGAAGATAAGGGATCCACTAATGTTGAGCCCAGGGTGATCACTGAAGGGAGGTCAATTGAAGTAAAAGGGGAATTCCCAGAGGGATCTTCCACCATGGATCTCATAGATGATGATAGGTAGAGGATGGTGGTCGAACACTCCATCATCTCGACATTGAGAGGGGGAATTTCAATGGGAGAATAGGTATACTCAGCTTGGCCTGAAGCATACTACGCGACTACGGGAGAGGTAGACTAGTTCTGTTTAGTCTCGTACTTCCGAAATACTTCCAAATAGGTGCGGTAATGCTTGAGGTGGGGAAAAATATGGGTATAATGGCTATGGATATCACACAAATCATAGGGGTGGTTGGTGTGAACATTCTTGTGGTTATTGGATGGAGTCGAGGAAGAAACAGAGGCTTCAAGGACCTTAGACTCAGGAAACGCGACATTAACCATGGGCTTGATGCAAGGCAATTCAGTACAATGGTGGGTGGCATGACCGAAAATATCACACAAAGCACACGAGGGAGTACGCTTTGGAGGCTGAGGAGGAGAAAATTTTTTCTAGGAAGCCTTGTATTTAGGTGCCTTCTTGTGAGCTTTCCCCCCCTCACCCGAAGCTTTCGCAACAGGAATAGGTTCCTATTGAGGTGGCTAAGGCACAGAAGCAAAGGGAGGGGTAATGGCGACCAGTTGGACTGGGGTCAAAGTAGTATAAGGTTCGGGATGAACAGGTGGGATAGTGGCTTGGGGGTCAATCTACCAGACTGAGATCCCCAGGTTCATGTTAGGAAGAGATATGGTAGCCATAACAGGTACTGAAAATACTCGAGGAGAGGGAGCTAGAAACGGTATCTGACCAGAGGGGTAATGGCCAGGTGCGATAGCTCCAAGATGGTTAAGGCCAGGAGGAACCATTCTAGGAGGGTAGATAGGCTCATGGATAGCAGTAGCAGAAGAGGGGCCTAGAGGAGGGTGGCTTGAAGGCTGATTCGAGGTGTTAGGAGTAGCTTGAGCGGGGCGGGGCTACTGACTAGTCGAACTAGTCTATTTGAGGTCGGACCAAGATGATTGCATCATTAAAACATTCGACGAGCTGGGATCAAAGATAGGAGGATGGAGACCAAGGAATAAACCAAGCAAATAGGAGTATTTGTAGACCCCGGGTGAGAAACTGGTCATATTTTTGACTATTTTTTTATTGGCCACTGAAGATATGATGGGCTCAGGGGAGGTCTAAGACTTTGGTTCGTAATATGTCAATTGATCGATGGTGAAAATATTTCCATTGTGAGGTAAGCACATCTTATGGTGAACCACAGATGGGACATCATACATCGCATAAGTGTAGCTACTACCTAATATAATGTTGTAGTCTAATGGGGCATCAATGACTTCTACATCAACACAAAAGGTCTTACCCGCAAGAGTAATGGGACAATTGTGGAACATGCCAAGGGGCTCGGAGGAGTGGCCATCCCACGCTCAGAGGGTGATGGTGGAAGGGGCCAACTCAGGAGATCTAAGTTTCTTCAAAACTGAAGTGGACATCACATAGGTGGATGCCCTCTCGTCAATGATACAATAGGAGATGTTGGAATTTCGGATCTTGACAGGGATTTGGAAGGTGATGAAGGTGGGAAGGGGGGGATGTTCTGACCAGTCAACATCGAATACAATCAAAAAATCATCTGAAGTATCCACAGTGCCCATTGTAGTTAATAGATCTTTTCTTTGTGAAGGGCACGAATAGAGGACTTCTAGCATTGACATGGCAGCAGGGGATTGTGCCAAGTCATCTACTATACTATACGAATGGGTAGATTTACAAGAAGCAGTGTTTCGGTGTAATGGTCCCTTGGGGATCTTGTTATGAACCTCTGCCTTAGGCTGAGGGATCAGTAAATGACCATTGGGTGTTGAAAGAGGCTCTATGGGACCTAAAGAAGGGGCCTCAGGGGCAAACGTAGCAGGGGGCTTGTTGTCTTAATGGGACCGAGTCTGAAGGTTCAAATCAACAGTAATGGGTTGATCAGATTTCATCATGAGATTCTGGTAATTGGAGGTAGCAGATGGAGGAGGTTGAGTGGCCGCCTGAATTTCAGGGGGTTGGGTAGCCATGAATCCTTACTAAGGGAAAGGATTGGTAAACACAGCCGGATGGATAGGTGTAGCATTGGGAGGAACCGAAGGGGAGGCTTTCTATCCTTGGGGTGTTGCTTGAGCTTCCCACATCTAATGCATCTGAGGTAAAAGAGGACAATCATGGGTGTAGTGACCATAGACACCGCAATAAGAACAAGGTTTGTTCATGTGAATAGGCCTGTCAAGCTTGGGTTGAGTGCCATGTTCATGGGTTGTTGTATTAGGTGCATTTCCTTGGGGATTTTTTCCAGGATTATCTAGGGCAGATTGGCTTTGGTTTCCTTTCCTCTTACTTTTGGAAGTATTAGGATTAGTCGCACATTGTTGTGCATACACCTGGCCCTAGGGGGGTGGTGGTTTTTGTTGTAGAGGTTGAGAAGGCAAGGGAGGCTAAGATGCTAATGCTGAAGGAGCTAGAGCACCAGGCTGTGGATACGGATAATAAGGAGGTTGGGAAACATTGTGGTAAACAGGCTGGGAAAAAGGAGGAGGCATACCATATCATAGATACATGCTACCGGGAGGGAGAAAAGTGTCGTAGGAGTTGGCCCCTCCCTGAGGGAAATCATAACTCATGGGAGGATGAGTGTACGGATGAGAAAGGGCTCCAATAATACCATCGGTGACATGGGATGCCCCAGTGTGTTGTCACCACCGAGTTTAAGGAGATCAAGTAAGACGGTATAAACATAACTAGACTATGCATAGATCATGTCATATTTCAACACAATTTGGAGGGAAACTTCTTCGGTCTAAGGGAAATGAGATGCGACATATTTTCCAATATCAGAAAAAAGGGATCTAAGAAATTAGTCGATGTAGACACGGTCTTTGAAGGTAGGGGCTCAACATAGGCTCTTTCTTCTCAGCCATTCATGGACATGATTAGATAGGAGGGTTGGAGACGATTGATGGAAAGAGTTCAAGAGTTCGATATTGGTTTCATAAAGAATGGGAAGCTTGAAGTAAGACAGAAAATCCTTGGCATGAGTCACAAAATTAGTATGAGAGGAGGAGGCCTGGTTGACATAGCACTTTGTAATATTCCCAAATAGGGAATACAGCAATATAAGATAGATATTCAAGAAAATAATGTAGATCATCAAAGATACAACAAGAGGCCAATAAGGATACCTTTCAAATGTATTTACAATAGTAAAATAGATGTACAATGAGGCCCATAAGATGCATAACTAGAAATACAAGTCACCAATAGAAGAAAATCCTCAAAAAGAGGTGTTGCACCCATGTATATAGACTGAAAAATGCTTGACAGCATTCTTTTATTAGGTTGCAACAGCTATTTATTACACTTTATATCTAGAGCAAATCAGTGCATGAAAATTTAGATCTATAACAGATAAATACACTAGATAGGCTCCTCTTCAAAATCCCCTTGGGGTTTTTAGCATTACACCATGTACAACTTGTAGATCTGAATTTTAAGGCTACAAATCTGCTAAAATATTCAGATCTAGAATTGGATCTGATCTGATATGAAACAGGAAAATTATCCCTCCAATGGATCTCCAAAATGAAGGTCAGATCCCCAACACTTGAAAACCAACTCTCCAGATGGTATGCCAAAAGACCCTGCAACAGCACCTACAGGAATAATGCAGATCTGGAAAAAAAACTACATTGTAGGGTTTAGAATAAGTTTGGCCACATGCCAATATCTATAAATGATGCTCCAATGATCCAATAATCTCTTGCCAATGGGATAGAAGCCTTACCCACTAAAAAGGAGCACTGAAATGGTCTATATCTGAGTAGATCTAGCCTCCACTTGCTACAACTTTCAAAGACAACCAAACCCTCAACAGGATCTGCGTTGTAGTTGGAATAAGAAGCTTGGCCTTCAGCCAGATAGTGGACTATACAATGCAAACTCTTCCAAGAGGCCTCTCAAGGAAAGAGGTGGGATTCCCGATCAGGAACACCCAGTGTCAAACAACATTATTCTCGGCTAAACAAAAAGAGAATGATATATGTCTAAATAGACAATATATTCAGAAATCTGATAATCATCAACAACCTTCTCATGCTACCATCCTCTTCATTTTATAAGTTAAGATCTTGCAAACCCTAAACCACCTTCAATGAAAACACTCGTTTCACACAAAGAAGCTCCATTTAAAACTTCGATGTGCCTCATTGATGGCCACTCCTCTAAGACAGCACTGTAGATTTGGTCAAGGTTGACCCAGTCACAATATCCATCCCCTTTTCACACCTAAGGGTGCTTGCTTAAACAGCCAATACTCAGCGTTTTTACATTTGGCATTGATTATTATTTATTAGGAGTTTTATGGACCTCCTTTACACTTTTATTCTTTAAAAAAAGAAATAAAACAAAAATGAATATTCCAATTAGCTTAGGACTAATTGGGAATATTACAGTCCTCCCCTCCCAAATGTTTCTTGTCCTCAAGAAACTAATAAGGTGAATGTTGCAGCCCTTCTCCTCCTCCATTGCTGACACCAAAATGAGATAAGCTTCCTCCATAAGGTAAGTGTTCACCAATCCATCCCTCCATGAATTGCTCCTCCAAAGTTCTCATGAGAAGCAAATAGTCCATCCCATAAGCAGACAATAGTTCACATGAAACAAACATGGTTTTCCCAATGTCCTCCATGAAACATGTAGCATAAATTACATGGAGAATATTCATCCCATAGGGCACATACATACCTTCCCTCCTTCCTCCATACACCCCCATAAAAATTACAAGCACATCATCAATGTAGGGGATCAAAAAAATATATATGCAAACAGAAATTAGTGCATATGGAGGTGTGTCATAGTCCCACATGTGGAACCAGTGCAGTGCATCTCTTGCCTGCATCAAATCTAGATGTGGTAAGTGGTTTCCCCACCACTTACTTATTACCAATGTTATCTCACTATGGCTGAAAGTGTGAGATATATTTGGTGTGTTAGGAAACCACCCATCATGATAAAAAATCTCCCTATGTCCTCCAAGGGAGTGGCCATATTCATAAATAGTTTTGGCCCAAGGTTGGCCATAAATTTTATAAGATACAATACTCCTCCTTGGATTCATGGCCTGCATAAACATGGTGAATGAATACATATAATCGGAAAATAAAATATGATTTACATGAGTGTGTTCTTCACCAACAATCCTCCTCATACGAATGGAGTGGTGCATAGATTTATCTCCTCTCTCAAAAGAAGGGAGAGATGGCTGAAATAAATATTTCATAGAGTCATGTAGCTGTCCCAACTCCACATGGTTCATTCATTCTTGAAAATTCTGATGTAGTTCTCCTTTAAATCCTTCCTAATCAAAGCACCTCATGATGATGTTGTAGATCTTCATGGAATATTTGTGGCTGAAAAAAAACTCCCCATAGGCTCTTTGTAGGCTCTAGATAAGAATATCCTACCATGATGATAGATGACTCCTTCTTGGACTAAATAGCCCTCTTCATGCAGTTGGTCATCAAGTATCATACAAGTGTGAAGATCCTTGGAATAATCCACCAACCGTTGGGATTTCCAATATGGATCTAAACTCCCCATCACTGACAGCGCTAATGATGTATCAACTAAAATGTCTATCATGTGGATGATATTTTATTTTACATCTCCCATGCCAAAGGTATATGTTTGAAGTTAATTCCTTCCCTTCTTCTCCTCCCACAGTGCAGAATCAGAAATGAGAGTGAGTGATGATGATAAGGGGAGAAGATCTCCCTCCTCCTTGAGCCTACCCAAGACTCCCAGCGTTGCATCATTGTCTTCCAATGCTCCCATACCTCCTGGATCTGAATTGTGGGCATCATATTGTGATACATCTCCCACAAAAACTAAATCAGGTGGCCTCCCAGGTGTTTTTCCACTAGATAATAATGTCCCATGCAGCAATCTCATGAGCATGATAGATGGGACTGTAAGGTCCTTGCTTCCACTGTGAAAATCCATCTCTTTTCTTTGTATGGAAGTGGTATGTGAGGGATATGTATGCATGCTTTTGATAATTTTAGTTTCACCACTCTTCTTTTCCATCCATTCCATTTTCAAAGCCTCCAAATCAGTGGTGACTTTTCCCAATGTAATCAGGCATTGAACACCCAAAATCACATTGGTGTCAGGTATGTCAACCAAAAATAAGTGATCAACCAATGCATAAGTCCCCATAGTGATTGAAATTGATGGGACATAATGCATGCATTTCATTATTCTATCTCCTGGGACCAAAACATATAATCCCTTAAAAGCATCGGTGGGTATTGCCCTCCTTTGCACTAGTTGGGAATCAATGAAATTGTGGGTAGCCCCACTATCAATCATAACATAAACCCTCTGATTCAAGATGGAACCTTGAAATCTTAAGGTCAAGTACTTAATTACTCCTCTCAAATATGCAAGAGCCCCTCCAATAGGAGCAAATGCTCCATTCCCATCTCCTAATGGTGTTGGCTTTCCTCCTGCAGTGTCAGCATTGTGACCTCTTCTTGGTTCATCTTCTTCTTCCTCCTCGTCATCTAAGAAGACCTCTATGTAATGTGCTTTTCCAGCAGCACATCTATGTTGAGGTGTCCATGATTCTTGTCAAGTGAAGCAAATATTCCTTCTTCTTAGATCTCTCTAGACTTCATCATCAAGAGGCTTCTTGTAAGAGCTCTCCTTGGAAGGAGCAGCTTTTTCTTCCTTTCCCTTTGAAGGGAAAGAGGGCTTATGTTGAAAGCTTGCCTTTGGTTTTGGTAAGGAATCTTGAAGGTCTGTATCCCTTTCAATAGCATCATGCAGGGTAGTGGGCTTGGTAGATTTAACCAACCCATGAAGAGGTTCATCTAAACCATCAATGAACATGTACACCCTTCTTCTTGCAGACAAATCAGGAACCATAACAGATAATCTTAAAAATTCATAAATGTAAGATTATGTATTACCTACTTGTTTCAACTTTGCAAGGCTCATGAATGGTTCCTTTGGATCTCTTATATCAAATATTTCCACCAGCCTTCTAGTGAACTCTAAATAAATAGTCACATTAGAATGACCCAGTGTAAACAAGCCATGGAATCACCAATCATGTGCTTCACCTTCAAAGTGCAGCACTGAAATCTTGATAGCCTCCATCTTTGGAACCTTGTTCAACTGAAATTAGATGTCAAGTTTTTCTACCCAAGATTTGGTAGAACACTTGGATGACCCATCAAAGTTAGGTAAAAAAAATATACCCATAGAGTGATGTCGATCATGATTCTGAATGAATCCACCATCTCTATGATGATTCCCTGGTCTTCTTTTTTCCTTTATGTGAAAAAACTCCTAAAAACTCAAGTTATCTTTGAATATCTAAGTTTTTGACTCATATTCTTCAAAATAGTCTTCAAGGGATTCATGCTCTTGAAACCCTTCATTTCCCACAGAAAAAAAGGTAGGCATGGTAGAGCGTTGGGAAACTTGTGGTTGATGCATTGGTTGATTATTCCAGTGATGAGACATGCCAGAGCCTTCTCCAAGATGGAATCTTTTAGGGGATTCTTTGATTCTGTACTTTATCATCTCTTTGATTTCTCTAGCAAGATATTGCATGGCTCTAATAAGGATCTTAGGAAAATCCTTTTCTTCATCTTCATCTCCAGATAAAGGGGCTTTACCCTTGTTGTTAGGTCCCTATATCACTAGTATAGCCCCTTATTATTGTTAGTGTAAACCCCTTATTGTTATTTTTGTACCCTTGTAACCCCCATTTTGTTATTATTGTGCCCTTAAATTATTATTGTTAGGTCGGCTAGGATTACATTGTAGCCTGAGGATTACATTAGTGCCCCATGGACTCCTATATATAGAAAGGAGGTTTTGTGAATTGTATCATCGAAGAATTGTTCATTCATGTAATGTATTGGAGGTTTCCCCCTTGAAGTGGCTTATTTCTAAGGCGTTGATATCTCTTTTCTTCTCTTTTTGTAGTTGGTTACACAACATTTGGTATCAGAGGCTTGGGATTCTAGGGTTTCGTTGCTCCAAACAGGTCATCGTGGCATTTTCGATATAACTTTGTTTCTACGAAGTTTCAGAAGCTGAAATCTTTAGGGTACGAAGCTGAAATCCTGAGGAAGATTTTCTAAAAATTTCAGAGCTTGGTTCGCCATATTTGCGGAGATATCGTCTGTGGAAGTTAGGCCTTTTTTCAAGCTCCTAAACAGGTCATCGTGGCATTTTCGCTATACAAAATTTTCTACGAAGGATCAGAATCTGAAATTTATATGGTACAAAGCTGAAATCCTGAGGAAATGCTTCAAAAAATTTCATAGCTTGGTTCGCAATATTTTTGGGGATATGATCTGTGGAATGTAGTGCTTTTTCAGGCTCCTGAATTTCATCTCAAAGAGGTGATCGTGGGAAAATTTCAATAACTCTCTCTCTGGAGATTGGATTGGAGTGCCGTAAAAATTGGTCGCAAGTGCACAGCCTGTAGTTTCTTGGATATCAATTTCAGAGACAAAGAACAAAACAGTGACACGTGGCAAGTCGTACAAGTTCGCTCTACTGAACCAGTCCAAAATTAGGTCATTGTGGGAGATTGGACACAAATTTGTCTTGGAGAATCCAAATCAGGTCAGACCTGTGGCATTTGAAAGAAGCTTCAGAGGGCTACTACAGGGCTGAATTTTAGATATCGAATATTTTCAATTACAGAGATAATTCAATTTCAATATCGAGCTCCTAAAAGCTAGTAAAAGGTGTGTATTTTTTTTTCCGAATTACATAAGTCTTGTTTGAAGAATCAAGTTGAATTGATTCCAAGGGCAACTTGTAGAATAGATATCAATATTGGATTTTAAAATGGCCCCTAAAAAGAATTAAACACTCATTAAGCCTTCAGAAGGCTCTACTATGACTCATGAAGATGAAGAATTGCAACATGATCTATCAAAATTACAAGAGCAAATGCAACAGTTTTCACTCTCACAAAGAGCAACAAAAAATGAAATGGAAGTTTTGAAGAAAGGCATGGAAGTGAAGATGGACGGTTTGAATAAAGGCATGGAAGCTAAAATGGATGGCGTGGAAGCTAAGATGGATGACATGAAAGACAACATGGAAAACATGAAGAGTGATCTAAAAGCATACATGGAAGGCTTGATGACAAGCTTAAAACCAGAAATGATTCCTAATGGCGGAAATATAGGAGAGGAACCTCCTGATGAGAACAAAATAAATGTTAATTGTGATTTCATAAACTCGAATGTTAGCGGGAAGAACCACCATATTCCAAAAATGGATATGAGGAAGTTTGATGGAAAGGATCCTGTAACATGGATACTACAGATGGAGCAATATTTTGATCTCCATAACGTGCAAAACACACAAAAGGTACGCATTGCAACTTTACATTTAGAACAAAATACATTTGTATGGTATCGATAGCTTTGCTCCCGTAAAAAAATTGTCACTTGGTCAATTTTTACGGAGGAAATGATAGCACATTATGAGGATACAAAGAGCAACACTTTCTTTAGCCAATTGATAAATCTCAAACAAAAGGGTTTAGTGGGGCAGCACATTGAGGACTTCCAAAAATTGAACATAAGGGTAACTGATATTCTAGAGGAACACAGGATCAATCTCTTCATAGGCACTCTAAAGGATAACATCCAACATGAAGTTCGTGTTTTGGAACCGGATTCATTGGAGAAGGCATTCGGGTTGGCAAGAAAAGTTGAATGTAAAATAATGGCGACAAGGAAGCCTACCACTCAATTCTATAAAGAAGGAAGTGTTGCTACGCCTAGATTTCCACAACCTACAAGGTTGACACCACAACAATTGGAAGAAAAAAAGAGCAAAAGGGCTTTGCTATAGTTGTGATAGCAAATACACTAAAGGTCATAAGTGTGCTGAGAAGAAATTATTTTACATAGATTGTGAAGAAGAAGAAGAAAATGAACGAGAAGAGGATATACACCAGGAACCACCCCTAGAAGAGGAAGAAATGAATCCGACCATATCGTGTAATGCACTGGCAGGAATTACCACTCCTCAAACTCTCAAGATAGAAGGACATATAAAGAAGAAAAGGGTAATAGTGTTGATTGATTCAGGTAGCACCCATAATTTTATTCATTATAAGGTGGCCAAGGAATTAAATTGTTTCCTATACCCAGCACCAGAATGTCAAGTGATGGTTGCAAATGGAGGAACTATAAATTGCTCTGGAAAATGCCATAATATCAAGCTAACCATGGGGGAATATGTATTGACTAGTCCAATGCTTGCCATTCCTATGGGAGGTGTTGACGTTGTACTAGGAGTACAATGGTTACAATCTTTGGGGACGGTAGCTTTTAATTTTCAAGAACTTTTCTTGAAATTTTTTTCAGAAGGAAAGGAAGTCAAATTACGGGGTATTGCGGGGAAGCCAGGAAGGATAATAAGCTCTAATGTCATGACAAAGCTTCTAAAGAAAGAACAACGAGGTGTAATTGCACAATTATGCTCACTAGAAGTTCCAACATCAAAATCATCTATTTCTGCAGATCTCCAACAAGTCTTGGACAATCATTCCAAGGTGTTTGAAACTCCCAAAGGACTCCCACCTATTAGTGATCATGATCATGCTATTCATTTGATTCCAGGAAGTGTTCCTCCAAACATCAGGCCTTATAGATATCCTTACTTCCAAAAGAGCGAAATTGAACGTATGATTGCAGAAATGTTAGAGGCGGGTATAATTCAACCTAGTCAAAGTTCTCTCTCTGCTCCTGTAGTATTGGTACACGAGAAGGATGGATCATGGCGAATGTGTCTGGATTATAGGGAGCTCAATAAGCTCACCATTAAAGACAAATTTCCCATTCCTGTGATTGATGAATTATTGGATGAATTACATGGAGCAATTTATTTTACCAAGTTGGATCTTCGTTCGGGATATCATCAAATTAGAATGAAGACTGAAGATATTCCAAAAACAACATTTCGAACTCATGAGGGTCATTATGAATTTTTGGTCATGCCTTTTGGCCTTACCAATGCACCTTCTACATTTCAAGGGTTGATGAATTCCATTTCCAAACCCTTCCTTAGAAAATTTGTGCTAGTATTTTTTGATGATATACTAATCTACAGCAGGTCTTGGAAGGATCATGTTGAACATGTTGACGGGGTGCTCAAACTATTGCAGGAGAAACAATTATATGCAAAAAAATCCAAATGTTTCTTTGGAGTACAAGAGGTGGAATATCTGGGTCATATTGTATCTCACGAGGGTGTTAGAGTAGACCCTAACAAAATTAAAGCCATTAAGGAATGGAAAGTCCCCACAACCATAAAGCAGTTGCGAGGATTTCTCGGGTTAACAGGGTATTATCGCAAGTTTGTTAAGAATTATGAGAGAATAGTAGCACCTCTAACAACATTATTGAAGAAAGATGCATTTTCATGGACTCCTGAAGCAACTAAGGCCTTTGAACGTCTTAAAGAGGCAATGTGCCTAGCACCGGTCTTAGCTACACCGGACTTCACAAAAACCTTTATTGTGGAATGTGATGCCTCAGGAAATGGAATTGGTGCAGTTTTAATGCAGGAAGGAAGACCCATTGCTTTTGAAAGTCGTCCAATCAAGGGAATGTATTTACAGAAACCTATTTATGAGAAGGAAATGTTAGCAATACTACATGCACTAAAGAAATGGCGAACTTACCTAATGGGAAGACACTTCAAGGCAAAAACTGATCATGATAGTCTTAAACACTTTTTGGAACAAAGACTATCGTCAGAAGAACGACAAAAATGGGTCACAAAGATGTTGGGTTATGACTTTGAAATAATCTACAAAAAAGGAAAGCTTAATGTTGTTGCAGATGCACTCTCAAGAAAGAATGAAGAGGTGGAAGCATTGCTTTGTACCATTTCTATTATCCAACCAGATTGGATAACCGAAGCAAGAGATGAATGGAAGAAGGAAAAAGATGTATGGACACTCATTCAAAAGTTGCAGCAAGATCCTAGTACATCCGATACATTTAGTTGGAAAAATGATTCCTTATGGTACAAAGATCGCTTATATATTTGTAAGAATTCCCAACTAAAACAAAAGATTCTTTTGGAATTGCACACTTCTCCTTTAGTAGGACACTCGGGATTTTTAAAAACTTACCACAGGGTGAAGAAAGAATTTTTTTGGGATGGCCTTAAATCTGATATTCAAAAGTTTGTGGCGGAATGTTTGGTTTGCCGGCAGAATAAAGTGGAAACAATTAAGACCCCGGGACTTCTACAACCTTTATCCATTCCAAGTCAACGTTGGGAGGAGATTTCAATGGATTTTATCACAGGTTTACCTAAGTCCGAAGGAAGAGTGTCATCATGGTGGTAGTTGATAGACTTACCAAGTATGCACACTTTTGTGCATTATCTCATCCATTTAAAGCAAGTACAGTTGCTACTACATTTATGGATAGAATTCAAAAGCTACATGGAAGCCCAAGGGTTATTGTGAGCGACGGAGATCCCATTTTTACTGGAAATTTTTGGACGGAGTTATTTTCTTGTTTGGGTACTCAATTAGCTCATAGCTCATCTTATCATCCTCGATCTGATGGTCAAACTGAGATAGTAAATAAATGTTTGGAAGGATATCTTCGTTGTTTTGTATCTGATAAACAAACACAATGGGTCAAGTGGTTACCTCTTGCTGAATGGTGGTATAACACTTCCTTCCATACTGCAGCAAAAATGACCCCATTTATGGCACTTCATGGATATCATCCACCATCGATCACATCATCTTTAAGGGAAAATTCAAAGGTTCAAGCAGTGGAAGATCACATCGAGCATCAGCAAGAAGTTCTCCAACTCTTAAAGGATAACCTGAATTTGGCACAAAATCGAATGAAACAACAGGCAGATCAAAATCGTAGCGAGAGAAGTTTTGATGTAGGAGATTGGGTATTTTTACGGCTACAACCATACAAACAAATGTCCCTCAAGCAAGCTAAGAAGGATAATAAATTATCACCAAAGTACTATGGTCCTTACAAGGTGTTGCATAAGATTGGTTCTATGGCATACAAATTGGAGCTTCCTGCTTCTTCACGAGTACATCCAGTTTTCCATGTTTCATGCTTAAAGAAGGTTATAGGTGAAAATCTTCCGGTTCAAACAATATTTCCAGAACTTGATGAGGAAGGAAAAATCATATTGGAACCTGAAGCAGTCATGGAAACAAGAACTCGACAGCTACGGAATCGATCAATTTCAGAGTATCTCATCGAGTGGAAGAACTTACCCACTGAAGATTCTACATGGGAGGATGAGAATTTTATACAGAAGCACCCGAAGCTACTCAAGCGTTGAGGACAACACTTTTTTTGAAGGAGAGGGGCATGTTAGGTCCCTATATCACTAGTATAGTCCCTTATTATTGTTAGTATAAACCCCTTATTGTTATTATTGTACCCTTGTAACCCCCATTTTGTTATTATTGTGCCCTTAGATTATTATTGTTAGGTCGGCTAGGATTACATTGTGGCCCACTAGGATTACATTATGGCCCCATGGACTCCTATATATAGAAAGGAGGTTTTGTGAATTGTATCATCGAAGAATTGTTCATTCATGTAATGTATTGGAGGTTGCCCCCTCGAAGTGGCTTATTTCTAAGGCGTTGATATCTCTTTTCTTCTCTTTTTGGAGTTGGTTACACAACATTTGTCTTCATTGTCATTTGTGTAATCAAGATTCTTCTTCTACCTTCTCTTTAGATACCTCTTCTCTCTGTCAGTAAGAGGTTCTTCATCTTCATAAGACATATTGGATTCTCAGAAAGCACAGGCTTTGCCAAGATGATGCTCTGATACCACTGTAATATTCCCAAATAGGGAATGTAGCAATACAAGATAGATATGCAGGAAAATAACATAGATCATCAAAGATACAGTAGGAGGCCAATAAGGATACCTTTCAAATGTATTTAAAATAGTAAAATAGATGTGCAATGAGGCACATAAGATGCATAACTAGAAATACAAGTCACCAATAGAAGAAAATCCTCAAAAAGAGGTGTTGCAACCATGTATATAGACTGAAAAAAACTTGAAAGCATTATTTTATTAGGCTGCAACACCTTTTGATTACACTTTAGATCTAGAGAAAATCAGTTCATGAAAATTCATATCTATAACAGATCCATACTCTAGATAGGCTCCTCTTCAAAATCCCCTTGGGGTTTTTAGCATTACACCATGTCCAAATTGTAGAACTGAGCTTTAAGGCTACAGATATGCAAAAATATTTAGATCTAGAATTGGATCTGATCTTATATGAAACAAGAAAATGATCCCTCCAATGGATCTCCAAATTGACAGGCAGATCCCCAACACTTGAAAACCAACTCTCCAGATGGTATGCCAAAGTACCCTACAACATCACCTACAGGAATAATAAAAACTGTGTTGTAGGGTTTAGAATAATTTTTTCCAAATGCCAAGATCTGAAAATGATGCTCTAATGATCCAATACTCTATTGCCCATGGGATAGAAGCCTTCCCCTTGAAAAGGAGAACTGAAATGGTCTAGATCTGAGTAGATCTAGCCTCCACTTGCTATAGATTTCAAAGACAACCAAACTCTCAACAGGATCTGCATTGTAGTTGGAAGAAGAAGCTTGGCCTTTAGCTAGAGAGTGGACTATACAATGCAAACTCTTCCAAGAGGCCTCTCAAGGAAAGAGGTGGGATTCCCGATTAGGAACACCCAGTGCTAAACAACATTATTCTGAGCTAAATAGAAAGAGAATGATATAAGTCTAAACAAAAAATATATTCATAAATTTTATAATCATCAACAACCTTCTCATGCTGCCATCCTCTTCCTTTTATAATTTAAGAGCTTTCAAACCCTAAACCACCTTCAATGAAAACACTCCTTTCACACAAAGTAGCTCCATATAAAATTGTGTTGTGCCTCATTGATGGTGACTCCTCCAAGACAACGATGTAGATTTGGTCAAGGTTGACCCAGTCAAAATATCCAGCCCCTTTTCACACCTAAGGGTGCTTGTTTTAACAGCCAAGATTTAGCCTTTTTACAGTTGGCATTGATTTATTATTTATTAGGAGTTTTATGGACCTCCTTTACACTTTTATTCTTTAAACAAAGAAAGAAAAAAAAAATGAATATTCTGATTATCTTAGGACTATTACACACTTGGAAGCTTCTCCAATAAGCGTATGCTAGAAAAATCAAAGACAGACAGATTCATCTGTGATGGAGTTAGACGAACACCACATGTGGATAGAACGAACATGGTTGGTAGGATCCTCTCCAGCAAGACCTTCAAACTTGGGGATGTCTTAGGGGATCTTGGTTGGCATAGTAGGCCAAATAGGATCATGGTGTATGGGATCATTAATCAACTAGTTAAAATCAGCAAGACTGAGTCCTACCATATAAGGGAGAAAGGGAGCAGCCGAAATAGTTCCTGTTGGGGCCCCACTAGTGGTATTCCCAACATTAGGGTCGAGGCTACCACTAGTGTTAGGTCTTAAACCATACATGGAGAAGGTGACAAGAGGAGAGCCGAGGATAGAACCAGAAGGGGAACCTGATGAACCAAAAGCAGAGTCGGAATGGGGACTCGGTGGAGAACGAAGTCTAACCCTACGCGGAGGATTAAGTCTTCCTACCGAAAAATAAGGATGAAGGCAAAGAAGTCTTCGGGATAAACTCCTTGGGGGCACAATGATGGAAAAAAAATATGGATCACATAAGGAAGAGAGACCAACAAGGGCAAGGAGGTGGAGGGTCAAATGATTACAATGTCAAAACAAGGGCAGGGAGGTGCAGGATCAATTGATCATAATGTTATATTCTTGGCCTGGCGGTGTAAACCAGATGCTCTTCATTTAGGGTGTGCATGTATGTGATAAGTGTGTTAATTTTAATTAAGCCCAAACATGTGTAGAGAAAAAATAAAAAATATGTTGTATAACTATAAAAAAAATTTGAAAATGACAATAAAGGAAAATGAATATGACAGAAAATAAATAGCTAAATATGCATCAATTTAAACCCAATGAGGAGGGCTTCCCAACAACTAGTTTATGGGTGGGCGAAATCTAGTCAAAACACACAAAATTGCCAATGGATCTAAAGTTGGGAAGGACAGGATTCTAAAGGTCAGATCTGCTAGAAATAAGTGTAGAAAATAGAAAAAAACCAGAGGGAAAAATGTTGCAAAAAAGGTGGCGAAAGGCTACAACCTAAAGGAAAACGGAGGGGCCCCTCAAATAGGACCAAAAACAACTAAAAAGAGGTGTTTTGGATGGATGAATAACCAATCTGAAATGGATCTAAAAGTACAGGTTCATATCTAAAAAATGGTTGAACACAATGAAATCTCGGAAGATCTGCTTCGGCTAAACTCCTAAAAAGGTGGAAGCGTATTGAAGCCCTAAGGGGCTTAGTTACTACTTTGACAAGTAAAACAAAGTAATTATAGATCCAAGATGGGTGGAGAGGGAGGTCAGATAACCCTGAACAGTAGCCTAGAAAAAACTAAAAAAATCATGGAAAAACTCCCGCAAAAAGAACAGGTCGCAGGTTTAAGGCTATTTTCTACGCCCTGAAGGTTAAGGTTGCAGGTTATGGCCCAAAAAGTGTGACCTACACTTCCGGCCATCTCAGGAGCAGGTTTAAGAAAAAAGTGTCGTCTCAGCTGCGGTTGATACCTATCACCTGCACAATAGGCCTAGAAACAGACGGAAGTTAGAATTTTTATTGTTTTAGGGTTTTAAAGGTTAAAAAAACATCAATAAATGAAAAATAAGAAGTTGAATAAAAACCCTAGGGGTTTAAGCGGTTGGCCATGCAAGGATCTAAAATATGACAGCGGTCGTAATTATAAACCCTTGTGGAATCGCTAATTGTTAGTGTGAATTCCAATCGCAAGCGTACGAAAAAAAACTCACTTTAGCTGTGCATAAAAAACAGCCCTAACATCAAAGATGTATGTCAATTTCCTTAGATCTGTAGTTAGTTCATCAAAATAAATGCTACAAAATCCATATCTATGCAATTAAAGACATTAAACAGTAAATAAAAGCAAGAGTTTCTCTATGCATCCAATGAACAAGACAAGAATGTTTTGTGAAGAATTTTTTTTATTATGACACCTGGGAAGGGAACATAGAAAGATGTTCCCAGTCCCCCTCAATGGGATGGATTCTTGTATGTCCTCAGTGCTTTAGATCTAAGATCTCTCTCTCTTGATGGTGTAGAAAACCCAGACAAAAATGGAACTCAAGGGGAGCTCTCAAGAAAAAATATGACAATGATGGAGGATCAAATTCAGACCAAAATATAGATCCAGAGCGATCTTTAGGCAACAAAAGGTAGTGAATGAATGGAAAAACCCTTCTATTATAACAAAATATTGAGTTAGTCTAGATATTGGTGCATAATTAAAATATTATTAACAAAATCTAGATCCAACTTTCATGGAATATTTTATTATTTTTGCTGGAGGGAAAAGGAATTTGAATTTGGTCAAATCCCTTTATTTGTAAATAATAAATAAATAAATTATTTATTTATTATTTTAATAATTTGGTTGAGTAATAATTGAATAAATAATGATTTATTCAATTATTTATAAATGATTTAGTCAAATTTAACAAGGAATATTATTTGATAGTGGGAAACCTAAGCTCTTGGAGGAGAGCAAGATGGCTAGGGTTCACGCACGCAATTTTTCTCCTCGCAGCAGCCGCTGACACACTCTCGCTCAGCCCTACAACTCATGGAGGCCTGCTACCAAGATTTCCTAAATCTTCTCTCTTGTCAGGCTGTAGAACAGGCTTTGAACACAGCCATGAGACTGAAACGGCAACAAACGCAAGAGTTAGTCCATTCAAACCCACCTCATGCGGCGTTTCTCCTCCCTCTACCACCACCGCCTCGCTTCAGTCAAGTCTGGAGGCACTATGAGGCCAGAAACTAGAATGGCCTTTGAAGAAGTCTCATCCTGAATGCAAGCACTACGGTGACAGTACTCCATGGATTCAGAAGCTTGGCTTTCGGGCCTCTTCTTGCACAGCTCTTCGCACCGCCAACCAGATAGCGGACCTCCATCCCTCACAAGTCTATGCAGCCTCTGAAGGTAGGATCCAAATGAAAAGTAACCCCTCAGCAACGTTGAAGACTCTTCGACTGATATTCACCAACGAGAGAAGCCTAGATCGCTCCAGCCCGTCCCAAAATCTCAATTGGTCTTCGATCCTCCGCGCAGCTCCAATGTTCTCATGTGAGGACCACCATCTCTCTTGGGGATCTGATAACAGCCACAAGGTTGCACTATGTAGCTACGCACCAACAAATCCCATCTCTCTGGCCTCATGGATGCGTTTGGGAAAACGAGGAACCCTGGATCCTCCTTCCCCTTCTTTCTAGATCAAAATCTCTCTCTTATCCGACAAAACCTTGCTTCTTTAGGTTCGTTCAATAGATCTGGTGAAACATCTCTTGCATGCCATACTTGAAGCCTATCTTTCGCTCTCATTTTACAACATAGAAAGAGATTCCACTGTGGTTTTAACCCTCAGGTTGCGAGGAGGGGCAGACAGGAAACCATCTTCTACCCCAGCTGTTACAGAGCAATTTGTCACCGTCCCTACAATCCCCATCCCGCATATTGGAGGGTTCATTCCGTGACCTGTGAGCATAGTTAAGACTTGAAAATACTTTCATTGCATCCCTATGAAGATGAGCTTTAATTGCCCTGAAGACATCTCCCTACAAAAAACCCTAAAAATAGCTCTTTTTCCATTGGCGCGGTTCCATAGTTCAGCCCTCGCGCCAAGAGGGAAAATCCTCCAAAGAGGGCGCGCCAATTGGCGCTCTGTCATAGAGCCGCACCTGCGCCAACCATATTAAGAGGTGTTTTTAAAAAATAAAAGGCGGAAGTTTCATCCTAACAAATTCCTGGATTGATTTCTATCTTGAGTTGGGAGGTTTGGCTACGGATTTCCATAGAGAGGAAGTGGTTTGCCACCTCTCATGGAAGCTTCCTTGATGATAGGGCCAATCCCATAATTATAGGGATCCCAACTTCCCTTCCTCCTTCTATAAAAGCTTGCCCATTTCCCTTGCAAGCTAGTTCCAGAATCTCCAAGCTCCCAAGAGCTTTCATGCTGCAAAAGCCTTCTTGATTCCCTAAGGCCAAATCCAAGCAAGGAGACTATTGCCAAGTATCCGGAGAGAGAGGCTTGTCCCATCCTTGACAGGCTTTATCGAGACATGTTCTGCTGACGACCCGCCAAAGGAGAATTCGGCGTTGAAGCTTTGGTTGTATTCTTCTTTTTGACTCATTAATATTAAGTGACTATTGGTTATGGTTCCACTCTTGTTCTTGATCATGTTCATGAGTTATGTCCTCTTCAACTGACATATAGTTGTATATACTAGATTTTATGCTTACGTTTGTGTTGTTTCTTGCATGTGCAGGTGTCCGATCACGGAGATCGTGAGGATTGTGATCTTCCAGGGCAAAGGAATGGGAGCACCACCTCTTCTACAAATGACAGCGTTGGATTCCAGGTAAGCCTTCCTCGCAAGTTGGTTTATTTAAAATTAGGGACCTGCACTGTAGCATGTTTGATTGTTGCTAGACCCGATCTGGGCTAGTAGGGATCACCTCTGTCCGCAGATGGGATTTACCTCCTCAACAATTTGGTGACTCCACTGGGGACTCAGCTTGTTGTTTGATTTGTAAACTATAGACAGAGTTTGAATCACAGCCAGATAGCCTTCGAAACGATTTTGCTCTGCATTAGCGGAGTAGATCAATGCTACTTCAGTCAATCTCCAGTTTGGTTTACGGACTGAACAACTTGGAGTTTTGTCTTCTCTTTCCGGTCAACTTCTTGGTCTTTCTTGCTTGGTCAGCTCTGTGGGCTGGATTTTTCCTGTTTTTTGGCTTTTTTTTAACCTTGTCATCACTTGTCTGTGTCTGAGATTGCTTGTTTTTACTTTTTCCATAGTAAACTCGGTTGGCGCGCTTTTCAGCGTGACAGTCGTGCCCATTGGCGCAGGCTGCCAATGTATCACCCACGCCATTGCGTTTCTGGCGCTAATTTCAAGCTCACAGTTGCACCAATCCTGTGAGCTATTAGGGTTTGCTGTGTTTCATGCTTTCTGAGGCTGACTTGTGATTTTGATCTTGTTTTTTCGGCTGTTTGAGTGCACTGGAGCCTAGTTTGACTGGTTGTAGCCTACTTCCTTTGGTTTTTTTCCTATTTCTTTCGATTTTTCATACGAGCCCTAGGGCATCTAGGTGCCTTTGTGAGTCGAGCCTCCCTTGGGAGTTTTTTGGCTTTTCGTTCATTCAGTCGACTTTGGAATTGCTTCCTTGCATTCGTTTGACAGTTTTCTATCATATTGTTGCGTTTTTGAGTGACTGATTTCATTTTCATTCGAATTTCGCTTTGCTTCATTTTGGGCCTAGATCACACGGCTCATTGGTGTCTTTGGGACTTTTCTTGGTTTTGAGAGACTTTTTGTCGATTTGAGATCTGATTGTTTGTGCCATTGAGTGAAATTTGTTGGTTTTTCTCTCTTAATATCATTTCTCGAATTACTTCTTATTTTTTTTGGGTTTGTTTAGTGCATCTAGCTATCAAACATTGAAAATAAAAAAAATCTCTTTTTCTTTTGGTTGATTAGTGCAAATTGAAATCTTTTCGATTTTACTAGTAATTAGTGAATTTGAAAGAAAAGTTTTTAGTTTCATTAGTTGCATTAGAGATATCATTGATTGTCTTCTGATCATTTTGTTTGTGTAAAAATCTTTCAACTCTTCCGTAGCTAGCTTTCATCGAACGAAATGATGTACTGTGGCATGTAGTTTTTCATTTAGGAGATTTTTGAGGCAGCACATTCGTTAGGGCCTAGAAACTGAAACGTAATTGAAGATCAACTTTAAAATCTACTCAATTTACACTAAGGCAGCATTGAAATCTAACAAAACACATTTAGAGGTCTAGGCTAGAGACGTGTTCCGGCGTCTTAAAACCTAGCAGCTTTCGTTCGCCTTTTGGCTTTAGACAGCACTAGTACGGACTTGTGCTCCCCGTACCGTCGCGTATCTAGTGCTCCCCGTACCGTCGCATATATAAAGGGAGACCCCACTAGGTTTCAATCCTTTATCCACAGGAAGCCGAGTCTGCCGCCCTATACCCGTGATACACCGAACACAGCATTCGAGGAGATTGCCTGCACATACGGAAAGTCCTTGGTTGATTTCTTTTTCATTATTGAAACCAAGGTGTATATTGCAGTTCACAGTTATTTGGTACACCCTTTTGCCTAGTATTCCTGAGCAGTCATTTGATCTTTTCTGACTCCCTAAATTTGAAAAGATCACCAAGCGCTTGTCCTTTCATGCTTGTGTCACATCTAAAAGAGATAGAGTCACCTTTTTGACCGTTTCTCGACTCTTAAAACATGAAACGGTGAAGTTTCTTATTTTTCAATGTGGTAAAAAAAAATTGATCACCCACGATTACACGCCTTGTTAGACTTCGCTTGTTGACCGTTTGATCGTGTGTCTTGACTTTTTTTCAGCCCGTGTGTGTGTTTGATCTTTTTCTCTTGTCATTTCTGCCACAGTGGCGGAACCCCCAGTTTCGTCTAATGGTAGTCCTTATACGAACGATTCATCAGAGGTTTCACAATCCTCTGCTGAACCACAGCAGCCCACTGTTTCCAAGTTTCTTGACGGGGGACCGGTTCTTTCTAAGCAACCCTTTGGGGGACCAGTTGAGTTCGATTAGCCCTTTTCGGACCCTGTGTCTAAATTGATATTAGGAGTTGATTTCCTTTCTCTTACATCGGGTTCGCCTTTTATTGCTACTGTATTTCCTCCTAGTCCTCGCCATCTATTACGAGATCTAGCGGCAGGGTCAACCATGAGTGATTCTGGTGAGGAAATCCCAACGTTGGGTGAAGACTATCAGCTCTTCCCATGAAGATTGTTTCCGGGAGACAACTCTGAAACAGCTGTCATGTCAACGTCCAGTCCCTCATTACCACTGGGGTACAGGTCTTTGGGTCAGATCATTTCTGCCGCAGCCTCTATGGGAGTGTCAGCTCCTTCTCCGAGGCCAGCTGCTCCTTCACCAGGGGTGTCCCCTTAGACACCCGTTACTTCTGTATCCATCCGGCCCACTGTCTGCATGGCCGCATCTGCACTCGTTGTCACGGTACCCTCTGCCAAGGCTATGTCGTCTCCTGAAGATGTATATTTAGCGACTGCTATACCGGAGAACATCTCTCCGGAGGAGTATCAGTTCTCCCTGCAACAACCGAACCCCGAGGTTGGACCATCCTCCCAAGATCCCAATCGCTCGTACTTTTCGCACTATGCATAGGATGGTATGCCCGTGTATGCTTTTCCAGGTCAGTATGATGAGAACGGGGACATTTTGCGTCTACCCACTCCTGAGGCTTACCTCCATGCTCAAGGTTTACCTTATAACCAGGCTTATAACCCCCAAGGGCAACCTTTCCAAGGCCAACCTTCGGGCCAACCTGGCTATCCTTATGACCCACAGGGGCATCCCATGCAAGGCTATCCTGCGGGCCAGCAAGGGCCATCGTACGGTCTGCAAGGACAGTATTACAGCCCTTCCGGTCAACCCGTCCAGCCTTAGCTGGGGTACCAACCGGGACCGCTCTATGGTCCTGGGGGGAAAATCTAGCCTTCTCAACCTATGCAACCGCAGTATCCTGTTGTTTCTAACGTTGCATATCAACTAGGACCACCCTATAGTTCTGCAACAGGTCAAACCGGTTAACAGCAAACACCTAGCCCTATTCCTCCACCAGGCCAACTGGCCCATCCAGTACAACCTGGTGTTCCGCCTCCAGGACAACCGGCCCATCCAGTACAACTTGGGGCTCCTTTACAGCCAGGTCAACCTGCGCAACCGGCGCCGCCTGTCTATCTAGGTCAACCTGTTCACTCAGGTCAGCCCTCTCAGCCGGTTCAACCTGTTCATTCAGGGCAGCCCGCTCATTCCATTAGCCCAGCAGCCGATTCATTCAATGTCGTAGCCAAATCAACAGTTGCGCCCTAGTTATCAGGCTCCTCAGGGCTGTTATTATCCTCATGGTCAATCTCAACCAAATTATAACCAGTCCCGAGGCTCTCAATATTATCCTCCTCCACCCGGTTCTACCTATACTCAGCAGCCAATTCCAAATGCTGCTTACACTGGGCCGACACATAATCAGGGTTCGTACTTTGGTTATCAAGCCCCACACACTGGTTACCAGCATCCAAATCAGTCTGGTTATACAACCTATACCCCTACGGTCAGAATCCTATGGGACAGAACCCATGGGGGCAAGGATATTCCCAACCATTGTGGAGTACAGGTACCGATCCTCATCCTGGGCCTGGCATGCTGGTCAATCCGCCATTGCCGTTCCTGGCCACCTTGGAGTTACCAGATGTTTCAAAATTGACCAATTATCTGATTTTGCATAATCCGTATTGGCCTCCGGTTCCTAACAAGATACCAGGTGATTGCCCCAATTTTGAGGGTAAAGCTGGAGAGGACCCCCAAGCGCATGTGATGACTTATCATCTTTGGTTTTCATTTAACTCTTGGGTCGATGATTCAATTCATCTGCACCTCTTCCAGCGCACTTTGACTGGAGCTGCTACTAAGTGGTACATAGAGTTATCCCGTGGCATCTTCCAAGATTTCAATTCCTTAGCCATGGCTTTTCTGACGCACTTTCAGTTACCGGTTCGTTATGAAGCCGGGACGCACCTCCTGACTTCTCTGAAGCAGGATAAAGCCACTCACATTTCTGATCACATTCATGAGTGGCAGCGCCATCGTAGACTGATCAAGTTTCATATACCTGATCAAATACTAACTCACTGGTTCACCACCTCCTTTGTGAATAAAATCGCCCAAGATATTGTGATGGGAGCGTGTGTGACGGAGGAACAAGCCATTGCGCATGCCCAATATCTGGATCTTGTATATTCTCAGTCCAGCACGCTTTATGATATCTTGCCTGATGCCCCATGGTCCGAAACCTCTAAGGCTCCACCTACCCCTGCAGTGGATGGTGTCATTGGTTCTGTATCTCAGAATTCGAAGAAGTCTTCGAATGGGAAGCAGAAGGCTAATTCTTCCAACAATACTCCTGCTAATTCCGCCCCATCAGATTCTAGAAAAACCGTGGAGGTGAACGTCGTTCAAGCTAATCCTACAGATAAAACCTCCAAAGGGAAAAAGAAGGGCAAAGGTAAATCCAAATCTGACGCCCCGAGGCCAGAATCCAAATCTCGTACTAAG
Organism: Pinus albicaulis; assembly: GCA_034641835.2. NCBI lineage: Eukaryota > Viridiplantae > Streptophyta > Pinopsida > Pinales > Pinaceae > Pinus > Pinus albicaulis. Next base: position 826,219,735 of record CM076580.1, read on the forward strand.
GATGGTTCTCAACGTAAGCCGAAGTACCCCTGCCTCATTTGTGAAGGAGACCGTTATAATAAGGATTGTCCACAACGATCCGAAGTTAGTCAACTTCTCAAAGGCTCCAAAGGGACTCTGGTAGTTCTAAAAGAGCCATTCCCGTCTCAGCAGACCCAGATGGTTGAACAACCATCACCATCTGCACCATTTGGGTCCCAAGTTTTCATGATGAATGGTGCTGCACCTATCTCTATCACTACGCGTTCGAAGGATTACAACGAATCGCGGTAGGCACCTGGGAAGGCAGTTGTGGATGGACCACCTCCCCCACCTATCTCTGGTTCGTTGGAAATCGAGAAGCCTACTCTTGAACCTGTTGTGAAGCCACCTTCTAAAGGTGTTCTTCGAAGATCTTCTTATAATCCATATGCTTGTGCCGCTCAACACTACGATATTGTTGAATATTTGGCACAAGCGCCTTCTGCTATGTCTGCACTAGAAGTTCTTCAAAGTTGTCCTTCGCAACGGAAGGCTTTACTGTCTGCAATCGGTGGTATTGATCCCGTCGATTCGAGTCTTCTCACCTTCGATTTAGAGAATTTCACTCCCCGACTTCCACATCAGATCACTCTTGTTATTAAAGTCAGGATTAATGGTCTTAACATCCATAGGGCCATCATGGATGAAGGTGCTTCTACCTGCGTCATGTCATCCGCTTGCTGGAAAGCCATTGGCTCTCCAGCCCTTTCGTCCTCTCCTAATGCCCTTGAGGCATTTGATGGTCAGGAATCCAAACCCCTGGGTGTTCTCAAGAGTTTAGCAATCACTTTACAGGGGAAGACTGTCAACGTAGAAGTAGAGGTGGTTGACGCCAGGCTCAACTACAATATACTTCTTGGTCGCAGCTGGACTCATGCCATGCTCTGCGTGCCGTCCACCGTCTTTTGACTTCTTAAGTTCCCTCACGAGGGCAAAATCGTCACGGTGGATCAGTTGTCCTTCTTCACCTCCACCTCCGAGAACAACGTTCCATACGTGGATCAGATTCTGAATCCCCCTGACAGTGTAGGACCCGATCTCTTCAAAGACCCCATCCTCATGGGTATTTTTCCTGCACCACCACCGCACACCACTCAAGTTAACATGATTTCCAGGTTTGATGACCCCTGGCTCATTCCTACGCTTGAGAAGGTGTTTGAGTTTGGAGAATCAATTCCCTTGACTCCAGTAGAGATCAGCTACTGTGAAATTGTTGCCACATCTAATCCTCCACCTCCTCAACATGCTCCTTTGAGCATGCTCTAGACGTCTACTCTCAATCCCCTGGCTTGGTCAGGCCGATTCACCTAATCCTCTCAAGGAGACTTTTCCTTCCGATGAAGCCATCATTGAAACTATGTCTCTTAAGGAGCTGCCTTGGGGCGATGAACATCATCGCTCCTCTTTTATGCCTAGATTTGGGGCAATGACAGATTTTCTGGAATGTTATGCATCTTAGGTTCCTACTCCTCCTCTCCAAACGCCCCTCTTGACGCACGAGGGTTTTTCGGAGGGAAACCTGAGTAACATCGCTCAAACCATCCTGATCAACATCTCCGTTAAACCGGGGATTGTTGAGAATATACACGTGGGAGTGACTTGTTCTCCTGATGAGATTCAAGTCTATACTGATCTTTTTAAAGAATTCAGAGATGTGTTTGCCTGGTCCTACGAGGAAATTTCGGGGATTGATCCCAGTATCGTAGTGCATGAGATTCCAACCTATCCTGGTGCGAAGCCTGCGAGCCAACGCTTACGCCCCATGCATCCTCGGAAAGCCGCTGCAATCAAGGCAGAAGTTGAAAAACTTCTGAACGCGGGCTTTATTTATCCCATCCCCCTCACAGAATGGGTTTCCAACATTGTCCCTTTCGATAAAAAGCAGGGTACTATTAGGGTCTGTGTTGATTACTGCGATATTAATCGCGCCTGTCCGAAAGATAACTATCCCACTCCGTTCATAGACCAGATTATCGACGAATGTGCCAGAAGTGAGATTTATTCCTTGATGGATGGTTTCTCAAGGTATAATCAGATCAATATTTCACCTGAGGATCAACACAAGACTAATTTCATCTGTCCGTGGGGTACTTTCGCATATAAAAAACTCCCATTCGGCTTGAAGAACGCTAGAGCCACTTTTCAGCGTGCAATGTCTTACGCTTTCCATGACATTCGCCACATCGTTCAGCCTTATCTGGATGACTTGCTAGCTCACTCAGCTAGGCGAGAGGATCACCCTGAACACCTCCGCCAGATCTTTCTTCACTGTAGGCGTTACAATATTAGGCTTAATCCTCATAAATGAGTCTTCTGCGTGGATTTTGGACGTCTTTTGGGATTCATAGTCTCCAAAGACGGAATTTGCCTGGACCCTTTAAAGGTCGAGGCTATCATCAACCTCCCATCTCCCTCCTCACTGTATCAGTTGTAGAGTCTATAGGGAAAAGCGAACTTCCTTCGACGCTTTATCCCGAACTACGCGGAGGTGGCTAAAGGATTCACGCGCCTATTAAAGCAGAATGTTCCCTTCCATTGGGACGAAATTGCTCAGCAGTCCTTTGAGAAGCTAAAGACATTACTGGTAAATGCTCCTTTGCTTCGTCCTCTTGATTACCGCCGCGATTTCACTTTGTATCTCGCCGCCGCGTTTAGCACCATTGCTATGGTTCTGGTGCAGGATGATGATGATGGTAATGAACATGTCGTTTATTATATATCGCGAAACCTTCTCGATACAGAAATGCGTTATGCTCATGTCGATAAGTTGGCATTAGCCGTAGTACACTCAGTGCAGCGTTTTCGCCATTACATCCTGTTGCGTACGATAACAATGGTTTCGGATTGCAACCCCATGACATATATTCTCTCTAGACAATTACTAGGGGGAAAATACTCCAAATGGATCGTTATCCTGCAGGAGTTTGACTTAGAGTTCTCCACTGCTAAGTCAACCAAATCACTTATTTTTGCGGATCTTATATGCTCACTCCCGACAGACTCCACTCCTTCACACTCCGAGGATCATATCCCGTACGACACTCTTTTCCTCATCAGTACCCGTGACCCTTGGTATGGAGACATAATTATGTATCTTCACACCTCCACATTTCAGTCTGAGTTGACTAAAGATGCCCGACGTCGAATTTGGCATCAGTCTCAACCCTACCGCATCGTAGGAGATAATTTATACCGTGTTCGAGTAGATTCGGTGCTCCGTCGGTGCCTAACCTTGGAAGAGGCTGAAAAGGTCCTAAATGACTGCCACAGTGGCACCTGTGGTGGACATATGTCCGGATATGCTACTGACCAAAAAATTCTGCGAGCAGGTTATTTCTGGACGTCAATATTCAAGCACTGTATCGTTGCAGTCCGTAAATGTCATGCATGCCAGGTGTTTCAGTGCAAGATGCGTGCACCGCCTCTCCCTTTGCATCTTGTTATTACCGTCAGCCCTTTCACGAAATGGGGTGTGGATTTTATGACATGTAACCCTCACTCAGCCAGGGGGCATGTGTATATCATTTTCGTTGTCGACTACTTCACCAAGTGGGCCGAAGCGATGCCTACACTATTTTTTGACGGTAAGACAGCTGCCCAATTCATATTCAACCATATCATTGCACGTTTCGGGGTCCTGCAAGCCATCGTTACTGACCACGGTACCCATTTCTGAGATTATATGATGGCCGAGCTGACTTCAAAGTTGGGCTTACGCCACGATAGCTCAACGCCATATTAACCTCAGGCAAATGGCCAGGTTGAAGAAGTGAACAAGGTTCTGGTTACTATGCTTCAACGAACAGTTGGTATCCATAAATCCAATTGGCACCTCCAACTGTTCTCAGCTCTATGTGCATACCGGACGTCTGCAAAGAGTGCAACTGGATTCACACCATTTCAATTGGTGTATGGTCTAGAAGCAACTCTTCCGGTTGAATGCGAGATTCCTTCGTTGAAATTAGCTGTGGAAATTCTACCCGACACTTCTGCCAAGGAAGATCATCTTTTGTATCTGGAACAGTTAGATGAAAACCGCCGCTTAGCTGCTTTAGTTATTGAAGCACAAAAGAAGCGGGTCAAACCTCACTTCGATCCTTTGTTGAAGCGGACCTCGTCCTCCTGTACGATCAAGCACATGACAAGCTTGGGGCTGGCAAGTTCCAACCTATGTGGCATGGGCCCTACATAGTAAAACATGTTTTGAAGAATGGGGCATATGAGCTTATAGATTATGAAGGAGTTCCGTTGGCGCAGCCCAGGAATGGGTTGTACCTAGAAAAATACTACGCTTAAAGTCATTTTTGGTGTGGTGTGTGTACATAGGTGTGCTTTTTTCATTTGTGTGCATGTGTGGTGTGGTGTGCGATGTAAACATATTTCTTCTGATCGGGTCTTCCTGATTGTGCAGATGTCCATTCGTCTGTTTGTTGGTTTCATGGATGGTGCCTCCCGCAGTACCAGGAGTCTGTCTTCAGCAGCCTGGGTAATCTACGATCCTGCTGGTGAGTTGGTCAACCTGCAAGGTGTGTGTCTGGGACGTACTACAAATAACATCACGGAATATAGTGTTGTATTAGAATTATTAACCGAGGCTGTAAACCTTGGTATCCATGAATTTCTTGTGTATCTATACTCACAACTTGTAGTATTACAACTAAACGGTCATTATTCGGTCATAAACCCATCCATTTTACGTCTGTATCTGCGTATTCGCTTACTGGAAAGAAATTTTGACTATATTACATATCAGCATATACCCAGGCATATGAATACATTAACAGATGCAGTAGCTAATTTGGTGTTAGATAAACATTTGCGCAATTTGTAAATCATCATCACATGTAAAAGGAAAATCCATCCAGAAATAGATATGTATATATATAGATATCGAAATGTTTACATAGTTTGCATCGCATAGAATCAAAAAATATATATGTTTGTCCTAATACATCCGGAGACGACATGTCTCTCAAAGAATATGCATGATAAAAACCCCTAGGAGTCTAATCCGCATGGTGCTCATGATAGCATGTAACTGCACGCACTAAGCATCTTAGAAGTCGGTGGAGGCGACTAGGCACTCCCACCGTATGTCTCTGGTACGCCATCGGTACATCCGCCAGCCGGGCGTAGTCTGGGATCCCTCGGGCAATGCCCTCGAGATTCTGGATTAACTCCCCCCCCTCTACACCGTCTGCCTGAGGATCAGGTGCGGGAAGACTCCTCTGCGTGATAGGAGACATACCGGCTGGTCTCTCTGGGCCCACGTCTGCATACATATAAAATGTGTCAGGATGAATATGTATTAACAAAAAATCATAAAACACAAAAATCAAAAAGAGAAGAGGTCATACCCAACTCCTCGTCCCAATCATCTCCCTCCAGCAGTGGGAGATCTGGATCACCAGTAAAATCGGTTCCTGCATATGGCCAGTCTTCCACTGCGATCAACTGACGCCGCAACCACCCAAAAAAATCCGGCCTCCAGGACATCTGTTGGCCTCCTCCAGCTCTGGGCATCAGTGCTGCCCAGCGAGCCATTCTTGGCTCTCGTGGAATCGGCTCAGCTACTATAGCCCCTTGGCCCTGGAAGATTGGTAATCATTCTAGAATGGAACCGTAGCCGAACTGTTTTAGTTTGGCCTGCTTGCACTTCGTGAGCTGTCTCTTCATGTTTATCGTCACTGTTGTGGCCCAGTAAAACAATAGGGGAGTCATACACTCTGAGGCTAACAAAATTTGGGCCTTTATGGCCTCGTGCGGTGCCTGCGACTCCGCAGCCCGCGTGATGGTATGCAGCATCACTCTCAGTGCCAGATCAGGAATGGTGTGGATGTCCACCTTTCCACTTCCTGATCCCAGTTGTGCCCCTCGGCACACTCATGCCATCACTTGCTCTATTTTCTCACCAGACAGTCTGCTCCCTGTCAATATGGGTACCGGACCTCTGCGCGATAATCCGGTTATGAAGTACACGTCAGCAACCTCCAGTTCTAACACTTGATCCCGCAACTTGAATACTTGTTCATCTGCATCCCACATATTGATCAAGTACTGTAGAAGCTCGGGCTGAGCTCGTAAACAGGGCGTCAGGAAGAAATTTTTTAGCCCACAGTTCCTGAGGGCATTCATGCAAGTTTCATTTTCCATGGCTTGTTCATCCTCTTCACCGTGCTCTCTCTCTTTCCACTCAATAACCATTTTTCTCGGTTTCCTACATCAACACGGACACGAACACTTAATTAGATCTCTGATGAGCTTCAAAATCCATCAAAATTGATTAAAATCTCGATTTTTTGGGCGAAAATTTGGGTTCCACCGCTGGCGCGGCTGTTTCCTGAACAGTCGCGCCAGTTGGCGCGAGCCCTTTGCATATAAAAGCCCATTGGCGTGGGTCCGTGCCCGATACTCGCGCCAATGAGCGGAGCCCTAAAAATTTAAAAATTTGCCACAAAAGTCTAATGCATGATGGAAAACTATTAAAAAATGGATTGAAATGGAGTACAAGGAAGCGCCTCTTACCTGGAACTGACAGAACTCGGAATGGTAGCCCGGATCGGTCGCAATCGCTGTCAGAAGTTCGCACTCCAACTGGACCACTGCTGCTCTTTGGTGAGGTAAAAAGTAAAAAGTAATTCTATTTTTACCATTTGACATATTTATAACTCTTTGAACTCAAAGTAGGTTTTGAAAGTTATTTTTTCTGAATATTTTAATATATTTGTGTGCAAAATGGGTTTTACGCTCGCCTTTTTGTGCAGCGACAGGTCTTTCATGCAACTTAGACGGTGAAACGAGTTGTATTTTATACTTTTTCAGACTCAGTAAATACACGAAAAAGTCACTCTAGAGTCATCTTTCAGCTCTATTCTGACTCTCTAAACATGAAAAGATTGTTGAGGCCCTTGTCATTTCGATCTCGTTAAAGTGGACAAGAATCAACATCTACCCAGTATACATTTAACCCTTTTTCGGGCTGGGATGGATTATTTACGAAAAAGGAATACCCTAGCCTATCGCAACTAGGAGGTTTTCTCGGATATTGTTTTCTACCTTTTCGGGTCCGAGGAACTATCTACAAAAAGGGACCGCTGGATTTTACTTTTCTGCTTTCTTTTCAAACTCTCTAAATATGAAAAGACGTCGAGTTCTTCCTTTGTCATACTCGTTAAACCCTGATGACATTGGACTCAGTCGAAATGACGTTATCCGAGTTTCTCCTTCCTAGGGCTCGTTAAACGTACTAGGATGGATTCGCCCAAAGGGCGGACTTATATTACAAGCATATGCTATCCCCTTCAAGCTTGTTATAAAAAATAATTGGGGTACTCGCCAGAAATGGTGGGGGAAAATGGAACCAGTATCATTGTCGTGTCGGCAGTATGTCGCTCTTGAACATGGCACTTGTCTGCATTCGTGTCGGGTTGGGGACATCTCATCTCATTCTTCACTTGCCTCCATGGGTTTGGATAATCCCTTTTGACCTCTCATCTGCTCATTGCCTCGTCACCATGACCTCTGATCCGTTGATGTCAAATACTGCCAAGTCCACTGTCGTGCCGTTTATATGTTCAAGAGAAGTTGGCCTCTGCAAATATCAACCTTCCTCTAATTCTCATACGATCTTGATTCACAACAAAAACATCATGTTCCTCTGTCTCGTGTCGATGATGTGGGAAACATTATGGCCCACCTTCGATCAAGGTCACTTCTTGTCGACTTCAGTTCATTATCCAGGAAGTTGGTCTAGAGACTCCTTATGGTACCTTGGAGCCTGCATGCCTCAATGGCAGGTTCGTCGCATTCGACGTGAGGTTTACATCATTGACCTCCGATCGAGTGATTCTGCGGGTGTTTGACGTCAACTCATTTATTCGCACGCCGTAGATTGTACCTGTAGTACCTTGAGGGCCATTGTCATTATTGGTGGTTCCTCTCGCGTCTGTTAACAACTTTCATCATTGGCTGGTAATCAGACGATGTTCTTGCATGTTCGACTTCAACTCACATATTCGCATGCTTGAACTTGTACTTTGTTCGGGTCGAGATGGAGCGCAAGACCCTGGATTGTGTCTGTTGTAATCCAGGCTGCGATATTGTGGATTATTATGATTATTTGCATGACTCACTAATTAGATGGCTGCGACCATACCTGAGTCTATTTATCAATCCTCACTGGATGGCTGCGTCCATGCCTTGGATCTAGATTATTGTAAACTCTGTTATGGATGGTTGTGCCCATACCACGTATATATATCATGTATCTGAGACATCAGTTGTACTTCACTCCGCAGGTTTTCCGATGGCAGTGTTTTCAGTCGGCATGTTCTCGTAAAGCATTTCACCACTCTCTCTCTCTCAGGCCTCATTCTTTAGGGGGCATCTGTTACACAACAATTTGTCATCGTCCCTGCAATCCCCATACTGCACATTGGAGGGTTCATTCTGTGACCTATGAGCATAGTTAAGACTTGAAAATACTTTCATTGCATCCCTCTGAAGATCAGCTTTAATTGCCCTAAATACATCTCCCTGCAAAAAACCCTAAAAATAGCTCTTTTTCCATTGGCGCGGTTCCATAGTTCAGCCCTCGCGCCAAGAGGGAAAATCCTCCAAAGAGGGCGTGCCAATTGGCACTCTGTCATAGAGCTGCACCCGTGCCAACCATATTAAGAGGTGTTTTTTAAAAATAAGAGGCGGAAGTTTCATCCTAACAAATTCCTGGACTGATATCTATCTTGAGTTGGGTGGTTTGGCTCCGGATTTCCATAGAGAGGAAGTGGTTTGCCACCTTTCATGGAAGCTTCCTTGATGATAGGGCCAATCCCATAATTATAGGGATCCCAACTTCCCTTCCTCCTTCTATAAAAGCTTTCCCATTTCCCTTGCAAGCTAGTTTCAGAATCCCCAAGTTCCCAAGAGCTTTCATGCGGAAAAAGCCTTCTTGATTCCCTAAGGCCAAATCCAAGCAAGGAGACTATTGCCAAGTATCCGGAGAGAGAGGCTTGTCCCATCCTTGATAGGCTTTATCGAGACATGTTCTACTGACGATCCGCCAAAGGAGAATTCGGCGTTGAAGCTTTGGTTGTATTCTTCTTTTTGACTCATTAATATTAAGCGACTATTGGTTATGATTCCACTCTTGTTCTTGATCATTTTCATGAGTTATGTCCTCTTCAACTGACATATAGTTGTATATACTGGATTTTATGCTTGCGTTTGTGTTGTTTCTTGCATGTGCAGGTGTACGATCACGGAGATCATGAGGATTGTGATCTGCCAGGGCAAAGGAACGGGAGCACCACCTCTTCTACAAACGACAACGTTGGATTCCAGGTAAGCCTTCCTCGCAAGTTGGTTTATTTACAATTAGGGACCTGCACTGTAGTGTGTTTGATTGTTGCTAGACCCGATCTGGGCTAGTAGGGATTGCCTCTGTCCGCAGAGGGGATTTACCTCCTCAACACCAGCTTTCTCCTACAAGGATGCGGTCCATGCTTAGCCCTCCAAGAAATTTTATAAACCCTTTGAGGCTCCCAAGCCTTTTTTGGTTGAAAAACTGGAGGAAACCCCCTCTATAGAAATTTCCCACCCCACTATTGAATATCAACTTCAACAGTTTTCAGAATCAAAAATCATTTGCTTCTTTAATGATCTGTGGCCTCGCATAGCAGATCTCTACCAATGGATTCACTCAGCATGGACTAAAAACTGCAAGGTTTGATTTTTCTCAAAGTATTTCTTCGTAGTGGTGTTCACTTTCGAAGAAGACTATTAGAAAGCCCTAAATGGGGGTCCATGTTTTTGGGGAAAGGCAAGGCTATTCCTCACCCCCTGGTTTCTGGAATTCGATCCCTCTACGATAGTCACCACTAAGCTCCCTGCTTGGGTCAGGCTTCCAAACCTACCAACGCACTTATGGAATTAATCTATTTTTTAGGGAATTGGAAACACCCTATGCCTCTTTCTAGAAATGGATCCCTCTATGGGGGAGAAATTTTTATACACCTATGGAAGAATGTGCATTGAAATAGACATCAGTAAAGGTCTGTCTGTTCTAATCAATCTCAAATTTGGTGATCTCCTGTGGACTCAAACCCTAGACTATGAGAAGATCACCTTCCGATGTCTCCATTGCCATCAAACTAGGAACCTTCAGAACACATGCACCATCTTCCTCGCCCAAAATAATAAAGGCATCCACAAATCTAAATCTAAAATTGTAGATTTCAGATTTCTGTGGTGTAAGTTTAGAGTTTCTGGATTCAGAATCTCCATAGTGAACATTTTTGTGTCACCGTTTCAGGTCTAGAAAAAGACCCATCATCAAGACAAATCCTATAAAAAAGAGAGGAGGAAAGATATTATAAATATATATCAGGAGTGCAGGATGAAGGCCGACCAACCAAAAATCAACTGATATTTTTATATTAAATACATTAAATCTAAAAGCTGGAAGCCATGCGATCTGCCTCCCATGGATGACATTGAGTCCTCCAGCTCATATGAGGAGGAGTCCGAAGAAGAAGTGGAGGATACAAAACAAAAAAAGGATTCACCCTTGGCTGGCCTTGAGGTTCCCACTGTTTCTGTGACCACACAGAAATGTACTCATGAATCCTCCTCATCTAATTTGGATAAGGAGACTTTTCCTACAGTCAAAAATAGTCTTCAAGTGGTTATGGCATGTCTTTCCCATGATGGATGGGTCAAAGTTAACAAGAAGAAAGGGAAAAAATCTCATATTGAGGACACAACCCACTCCGGGTAGACTCCAGTGATTATCTCCTTATGTTTCCTTATTTCTCCTCTAGATCCTTTTTTCTTATTTCTAGTTCACTTCTAGGACCAAAGTTGATAATTCATCATTTCCGGATCCCCAACTTCATGCTTCACTTGATTGTAACTTCCCCCTGTACCATATGATTTCTTAATATAATTAGTCTAATTTACCAAAAAAAAAAACAAGGAATATTATTTCAACAATGTTTTAAATAATTGTTCCTAGAAAATAATAAGATAAATAGTGATTTATCTAATTAATTTTCCTGTTTTTGGTTAAATATGAATAGGAATATTAATTAAATTGTTGTTTAATTAATTATCCCTTGAGTAAAATCAAACAAATAAGGATTTATTCAATTATACCTCATGGGGTTTCCTGTTTAGACCATAAAAAACTTAATAAATTATGGATTACTAAGTTATTTTCATAGTGAAAGCAATTTTATTAGGGTAAAATTGGTCTTACATGGTGTACTTTGGTCCATCTAATAGTAACAGGTTAGATGACCAAAATTGGTGTAACAATATTAAAAATATACATCGTTTCTACATATCGAGCCAAAAAAGAGATTATGAGGGCCAAGGACTCCACAAGTGAGAACTTGTGGTTAAGGGCTAATTGATGGACTTAAGACAATGGGCTAAGACAAAAGGTAGATCCTAAAGTCATTATTCACATGCATTTATCCTAAAACTCCAAAACGGTGGATAAATGACCTCTTTGATTGCCACTTTTCATATAAAAAGTGTGGCTTTACTGTTATTTTGGATTTTATCCCTATCATTTTAACCAATGTGACTATTGTATTTCCTTTGGGGGTTAATGTGACCCTATGATATTGTTACCTTTTGGTTTTGGGTATGAGAATAATTTTCCTTGGTGTGGGTTGGTTAGGCACCTAGAAACTCTTGAGGATAGTTGGAACTGCTATAAACCACAAGGCTCTAAAACTCCCTCGTTGACCTGTGGTGGAATCCTTGGAAGGGTAGTGGAACACTTGATGGATTGCAAGTTAAAATGAGGGGTGCACTACCTTGATTTGTCCACACTCATGGGGGATAAAATATTGTAGGTTAGAGGCTACTAGACTCTAGTACCTTGGCCTAACCTTGATGGTGATATTTGGGAACCTTAGCTGGATTTAGGTACACTTTTTCCCAAGTGGAGTCATAGCCCCAACTCAAGGGTGACCCACTGCTAAGAAAATTAAATCAATGTGGTCCATGACAAAGTGAAACACAAGTTTGTAGCTACTTGGTGTTTTATTTAAAAAATAAATGTTCCAATTTAATTATATTATGCTTCTATTGTGTATATTTCCTATATTTACATGCTATTAACAATTTAAGTGTTTCTCCATATTAATCATGTGGTTATGAATCAGTAAATGTTGCATTGCATGTTAATGTGCATTAGACATGTATGATAGAGCATGGTTAAGGTAACAAGAATGTCATAAACATAGAATCAAGATTAGCATGGTCATCGAGCTATGCTACAAAATAGTTGATAATAACTAGTCAATGTTGAACCCCAATAAAAATAGTATATTATGGTATCACAGAAAATTATCATAATTTAGAATTACAAAGTTATATGTCCTTGTGAGTAGTTGGAAATGTATGATCAAAACCCCCCAAACTTATTGGCCACAAATATCAATTAAAAAAAATTATGTTGTATGTTTTATGTTAGTTTATTTATTATGTATTTATACTTGTTTTTAATTAAATTATAAACTATTATGATGGTCTATTTAATACTACATTTAATTTATTATGACTATTAAGAAAAACTTATATGGTGATTATATATTCAATATTTAATATTGAAATTGAATTTGTTTATAGCTATTATGGAAAATATATGTTTTACTTATGTAATATGGAATACTTTTTTCAGTTAAACTATAAAATATTATGATTGTTTATTTCATATTGAAGTTGAATTTATTATAACAATTGTGAAAAAAAAATGGTGATTATTTATTTAATATTTAATATTAAAATTTAATTTGTTATATCTATTGTGAAAATATTATATGGTTATTATTTATTCAATATTTAATATTGAAATTGAATTGGTATATAGTTATCGTGGAAAAATAAAGTTGTCTTTATGTAATATGGGCGCCTGCATCCCATGACACATTACATTAATGTTATTTTGGAGAACCTATATTTTGAATAAATTTTCTTTAAAAAGGTCAAGAAAGTATCATGACTTCTAAAAAGAGAGGTGATGGAGTTTGGGTTTAAAAAGCATAGCTCGATTTTATTAGAGTTTAAAAAGCTTACTATTAGTATAGATTCATCTTAAGGATGGATCTACCAAGCACTAAGAAAAAAACTTGAGAAAATGTTTGCATTTCAAGAGCTTTGATTGCTATCGGTCATTGATAAATCTGAGTTTAAGATGGATCCATGATGGTTCATGTATGCCACGTGTCAACTCCTCACTGATCATCAAAGAATTCTTTCTTTTATTTTGAGCAACACGCCAATAAAATGTTTTAACCATACTAAATTTTTAATTTTAGTTACTTCATACAATATATACATAGTTTACATTGAAATATCTTTATACTCTTTCTTGATATTGGGAATTAGAAAGCATGTAGATCTATGGAGTATGAACATTCTCTCTCTAGCTACACACATTAAATTATTTTGTTTATTATATTATTGTTAAATACTACATGTCAACACTATATTAAGCATTGAAAGAATTACACATATCCCTCATACCTTGAATACGAAACCACTTATCAATAGAATCTCTCTTTATTATTTTTTCCCTCACCAAATTAATATAATATTATTTTACAAAAGGTGGGAGTTGCAATATTTTATTTATTCTAAACATTTAAATATTTGATGATATAAAATTATTTAGGTAGAAATGACAATATTTTATTTGTTGTGAGCATTAAAATATTTTATTTTACTCTCTCTATGTAAGTATTAAATTAATATTGAAATATTCTTCAAATATTTTTCCCTCTTTTAATATTAATATTAACTCTTTGTTGAGCATGGAAGAATTCTATATTTTTCTTTTAATATTGATTTTTTTTTTAATTCAATTTTTCCCTCTTTTCATGTAAAGTTGTTCTAAAATTATGTTACTTAATACAAATATTGAAATATTATTGCAAAAGTAAAAATATAAGAAATTTTTCACATTCAATTTCCATATTAAGTAATATTATTTTAGAACAACTTTATATAAAGAGAGAGAAAAATTGAATGTAAAAAAAATTCTTATATGTTTACTATTGTAGTATGATTTAGCTATGTAATTTTTCCATATTTCAATGTCTACTTTGGATAAAATATTTGAACATCCTATTAAGGATAACAGGATATTTTAATGCTTACAATAAATAAAATATTGCAATTTCCACTTAAATAATTTGATATCAATTTGATGAGGGGAAAAATAATATATATAGAGAAATTTCTTATTCTACTGATATGTGGTTTCTGATTCAAGGTATGAGGAAAACTTCAATGCTAAATGGATTCACATGTACTATTCTACAATAATATTAATAACAAAAATAATTCAATGGGCGTATCTATATACAAAAAGAGAGAGAATGAGAGATAGATCCAATTCACACTCCATAGAGACAAGCTTTCTAATTCCCAATATGAAAAATATTTAAAGATATTTCAATGTAGACTATGTATATATTATATAAAGTAATTAAAACTTTCTTATGGTTAAAAAATTTTATTTGTATGTTACTCAAAATAAAAGAAATATATAATTCTTCCATGCTCAACACAAAGTTGACACATAGCATACATGAATCAACATAAATCCATCTTAAGCTTGAATTTATCAAAGATCAAGAGACATGAAAGCTCTAGAATTACAAACATTTTTGCACTTTAAAATTCTTAATCCCTCTCCATAACTCTATGCTAATTATTAACAATTTTATTTTTATTTTATGTAATGAAAATCTATTTAGAAGGAATCATCAACATTGAATATGAAAATATAAAATACAATAATTGATAAACTCTACCTGGATAACAAAATGGGCCTTGATGATGAACACCTTTCCACCCAGCCATTTTATATGTTAAGATAGAGGCCTTCGGAATGATTATATGTTTAGACAGGAATGACTCTGCATATGATTACAAGCCCCTCAATTATGGTGAAGCTTCAACCCCAGTATCTAGTTGTTAATGGTTGTTGTATCAATAGGTATTTTACATTTACCATTTATAGTAGGTTTATCTGGTACGTAAGTTTCGTCACTTTATTTGTAATCTACCTGCTTTGGAATGTTTGGTGATTAATAACATTTCGACCTTGCTCAAGTTTGAATCTTGGTGATTATTAACATTTCGAGCTTGCTCATGTTTGAATCTTGGTTAACGAACTTCGTGTCCCTTATCAGGAATCGACGTCGGAAGAGGGGGCTCAGTCAGAAGGGAATTCATCAATTTGGCATTCATTATGGCGCAAATGGATTGAATCATTCATTATATCCAAGACTTGCAGAGATTTCGGATTTGGGCTATTTGATAAATGGTGGAACTGCCCGGGGTGCTTATGATGTTGTTGTTGTCATCTATAGGCTACACAGACCGCCATTGTATCTGAATGCTAGTATCTGGCCATTGATCAGAATTCCTAACCAACTATCAGAAAATTCAACATATGTCTATTCGATGTAAGGATCCACTGACCACCATTGTTTCTGGTTGCTGGTATTTGGCCGTTGATCGGAATTCCTTACCTAACTACCAGAAAATTCAAACATGTCTATTCGGTGTATGGTTCATATCTCCAGGCGCATTTACATCGAAGGATGGTGGTGATCCTTTGAGAATGGAGAAGACCCTTTTCTCCATGCACAATTAACATCGTGGGGTGGCGGTGCATGGATTGACATTGGATATTGGCTATATTTGGTGGGCAGTGGCCTTGGATGGTGGTTTCCATAAATAGACATATACGATGGTGGGCCTGGTGTATTGATCAATAGGGATCAGGTATCGTATTGGTACGTTTTCCCATTTTAATCCTGACATATTAATTAAGATTGGTCCTTTCCCCTGTTATGTTTTCTTTCTCTGAGTCCATATTTTATTGTATGCATCAATTCCCATGCACTGGCCATTCCGACACCTGACATCTCAGCGGATTTCGGATCGGGGTGGTTTTGATTTGTCAAAAAATTCTCTGCTGATTAAATCTACCCTCCTGCCTGATGGACATCCTAGCCTCGGACACGTCGACACAGGAGGCCTTCATCGATGACACAAGGGCTACTGACAAGGATGAATGTGGGGGTATCGAGTCGGGTGGAAAAAAGGATTTTGAAGAGGAGGTCATTACATAAACAGTTTTATCTCTGCTCCCCCGGGTTTTTCACAGCGACAGTTGGGTTGTAAAACAAATTCTTTATCTGTGCGGGCTGCTAGACCCAGATATAGGAGCAAGAAGGTTGTAGCATTCAAGCCATCGATGGTGATAAAGGAAGTTGTCATGGAGCATGACGACTTATGGGGGTGTGTAGTCAATCTACAAAAGAGAGCGCTCATCTAGAGATGGCTCTTCGCTGAAGGTCAAGAAATTAATATGGTGGAATGGGAAAAGTCGGCATGGAACCCCATTATTGGCTAAACCCTGAAAATTAGCCTTCTCCTCAACAATTGGATTAGTATTCATTTCCTGGATGAGAAGGATGTTGCGCTAGTTATTAACAAGGCATGGGTCAAAGGGAAGGCTTTTCTGCAACTACTTCCATGGTTTTTGGGATTTAATCCCATTCTGGATGTGCCTATGAATTGGACCCTCTGGGTGAAGTTTCCCGGGCTTCCCCTTGAGTTCTAGATGCTCAAGGCCCTCCGAGAAATTGGGGACTCCATTGGGAGTACGCGCTACATTGATCCTGCAATTCTGGGTACTAGAGACAAGCGCATTGCGTGGATTCTAGCTGAAGTTAGTTTCACATGGGTTCTGGATGCGGAGGTCGATTTGATATGGGGCAGGAGGAAACACCGTCAGAGGGTCGATTATTGGGGGATCCCTTTTCGGTGCATGTTATGTCATGAAACTGGGCATCTCAGAAGCAATTTCCCATCGAGATTTTGCGGTTCTCGTCATTCTGGTGTTGTCCTGGACGTAATGGAACCCCCTGAAATTCCATGTGGTGGAGTGGTGGATTCTCTTTCAAGTAATTCGTTTCCTGATAATTTTTCTAATGGCTTGAATATTAACGAAGATTTCTCTTCACAATCATCTCGTTTATCCCCACATGCACACCATATAGTAAAATTCTCTCCTAGTGTGTTGGTCTTTAGTCATAGGGATAATGGTCATGCAATTATATCTAATTCTAGTATGGAACCCCCTAGATCTGTTGAGGAGCCCTACCGTCCATGTCATTCTGTTATTAATGAACCTGGGAATCCTGTAGAATCTACCCTATTGGCCGATATTCTCCGACATGTCAACCTTTTGGATACACTGCCCAGGGTTACTTTACCAGAATTTTCCCAACATGTCTTTGGCGTACATACTTCCCTCTCGGGTTCTATTGCCCCGGTGGGGGTTTCTCACACCTGTTTTGGTCCGCAACATTATAGTGGAACCTTATTAATGGAACATAGGGTTATTAGTGGACCATCCCCAGATGGATTACCCTCTTGTCCTAATATATATACTACAGTTGGGTCATATGCTGAAAACTACCCTGCTTCCCATGATCTGTCTACTCTCGAGGCACCATCTCCATCCATGCCACCTCTGGAGCTAGTATCTCCCCTTTCATCTATGGTTTCCCCACAAGAGAATGAGGAAATTGATGGATATTCCCCTCGTAATACTATTGGTAGCGATATTGATTATCTCTATGCCAACCCAAAGATTGACTTGGCTGCTCTTACTATATTCGATCATATGCCAACAATCTCAAAAACAAATCCTGATCTAGCTGTTCCCTCATCCCATAAATTTGATAGGAAGAAGCAGGCACCTGGGGCTAGATCATCTCATGGCAGGGGGAGGGTAAAGACTCGATCTTCCTCTTGATTTAATTGATGTACCAGTCTCTTCTTCTGATGAATTTAGGGCCCTTAGAGCAATGTTCCCTCATGAGGGTTCTCAATGAATTTCATATTATCCCTGAACATTAGCAGTATGGGCGACCCCTCCAAAATATTGCACCTAAAGGAATTAATAAAGGATACTAGGCCGGGGATGGTGTTTTTACAAGAGACCTTATGCGACAAGAGTAAGGCTATACATTTTGTTTTTTCGATTTGCAAGGGCTGGGTGGCAACAGGGATTCATGCAAATGGTCATGTGGGGGGTCTGGTTGCATGTTGGAATCCTAAATTTGTTGTATTTAGAGCATTCAGATTTATTGGCGGTATCCTGCTTACCGAGAGAATTAAGGATGTTAATGTTGAAATAAATATCATTAATTTATATGCACCATGTCAATACAGGGTTGTATTCTGGGATAGGATCAAGAATTCCGGCATTCTGAGTTTACCAACTCTGATTGTTATGAGTGATTTCAATGTTACCATAAATTCTGATGAATCCTGGGGAGATAAGGCGAGACTGGATCCTCTTGCCGGATTCATTGGGTTGATTTTGGACGCGGCCTCCCTATGATACATAAGGCCAGATCCTATCGAACCAACTTGGAATAATGACAGATCGGGGGTCGAGTTCATTGCGAAGCAGTTGGATAGAGCCATGGTGCACACATATTTATTCTTTTTTTTGGGCCACATCTCATTGGGGCTCGTTATCTCTGACCTATCCGACCACATGCCTATATTTCTGACATGGAAGGGGGCTCATTATAGCCATGTTGTTCCTTTCAAATTTAATCGTATGTGGATCAAGGAGCCTGAGTATGATCACATGGTAAGGGAGAAATGGGCTATGGGCTCTGCCCACTTGGATTCGGGTGGTTGGGCATCTTTCTCATACAAGATGCAGGAAATCAAATTGTGCACAAAGGAATGGAAGATAAATAAATAAAAAACTAAAGGCTGAGATGGCTGAAATTATTTCCAGAATGATGGAAATTAAATCATCCTTTACGCAATGCGCTCCTGAGAAAGGCACATACTATTATATGGAAGCTCTCCAACGCAAAAGAATGGAGATCCTCAAGATGGAGGAATTCACCTGGAACCTCAAAAGCAGGATCACCTGGTTAAAGGAGGGATACATGAATACAAAGTTTTTCCACAAGACTACAAATGCATGGAGGAACACAAACACTATCTGGCACATAAAGAAGAAGGACAGGGAAATTGTGAGCACAGAGGAGGACATCAGGAATGCAGCTTTCATCCACTTCTCTAATTTTTATAAGAAAGACCATGGGATCAACACCGATATTCAGATATGGGTGTTACAACACTATTCTCGATGTTTTGATGAGGAGGCATGTCTGAAAATAAATGTTGAGATTACAAAGGAGGAAGTATTATCCACGCTAAAAGCCTTTGCACATGATAAATGCCCTGGCCCTGATGGGTGGCCTGTAGAGTTTTTTTATCATTTCTTTGATATCATGGGGGACGAAATCACTTCGGTGGTGGAACAAGGAAGGTTATTGGGGCATATTCCCTCTAACATGAATGCTACTTCCATTGCTTTAATTGCAAATAATTATGAGCCCGAGACTTTTGATGATTATAGGCCCATAGCATTACGTAATCTGATATACAAGATCTCATCAAAGATCATTGCAAATAGGTTGAAATATTTCTTGTCCAAGCATATTGAGAAGGAACAGTATGGGTTTTTAAAAGGGATATCAATACATGACGTTGTTGCCATTGCCCATGAGGTATTACATTCAATGCATGTGAAAAAAAAGGAAGGTATCATTATGAAGATTGATCTGCTAAAGGCTTATGATAGATCAGATTGGTCCTATATTAGACTACTGATGTTGAAGTGGGGAATCCAAATGGGAGATATAAGATGGATTATGGGCTGCATTTTATTTTTTAGATATGTTGTTCTTATAAATGGGAAGCCAACTCCCTTCTTCGGTGTTGAGAGAGGCCTTAGATAGGGGTGCGCGCTTTCTCCCTTGATCTTTATTCTGATGATAAATGGATTTAGCCACCTTATGCATATGGCGACTAGGGCTGGTTACTTTGCCGACTTCTCTTTCTCAAATGTTGTGAGTATTTCTCATTCTCTCTTTGTAGATGACTTGCTTATTTTTGGGGCTATTATGAGAAAATAATAGTTTTATATTCATTATCTATTGACCTGCTTTGCTGCTGCGAATGGTCTTTGTATTAACAATGGTAAATATTTTATTATCTATGATTCGAAAGATGAAAATGAGATCACTTTCATTTCTAGTTTTCTGGGGGTTGGTAAGGTCTGTGCGGCTGAAGGTTTCATCTATCTTGGCTTCATAATCAAATAAAATTCATATAAGAATATGGATTGGCTGTGGGTTGTTGAGAAATTAAAAAAGAAAATTTCCAATTGGACTCATCGATATTTATCTCTGGGGGGGCGATATATCTTGGTACAAGCGGTTTTATCTCAATTAATTTTTTATTGGGGGCACCTATATTATTTACCGCAGGGCATCATTGACCGGATTATATCCATTATGTCTCAATTTCTCTGGGGTGGGACGAATTGTACCAAAAAATTTCATCTCTGCAAAATGGAACTTATTTTTTTCCCAAAGAAGCTTGGTGGCTAGGGCATTCTCAATCCTAGAGCGTTCAACAAGGCACTGCTCACTAAATCTCTATGAAGGGCTATTACAAATGATGGCATTTGGGCGAACATCATAGCATTAAAATACCTCCCGCAGGAGACCTTAAGACTCCTATACTGCAAGAAGATGAGTTTCCCCCAGGGATGTTCTGCGATCTGGAATAGCTTTATCAAAGTACATGTCAAGATATCAGAAGGGCTGGTGTGGAGATTTGGTTTTGGTCAAAAAATATTAATTAGCGGAGATAAGATACATGTTGTGTATCCAGCTCCAAAAATAGAAGAAAAGAGATATGAACGCCTTAGAAATAAGCCACTTCGAGGGGGCAACCTCCAATACATTACATAAATGAACAATTCTTGGATGATACAATTTACAAAACCTCCTTTCTATATATAGGAGTCCATGGGGCCATAATGTAATCCTAGTGGACCACAATGTTATCCTAGCCGACCTAACAATAATAATTTAAGGGCACAATAATAACAAAATGGGGGTTACAAGGGTACAATAATAACAATAAGGGGGTTACACTAACAACAATAAGGGACTACACTATTAATATAGGGGCTTAACATGTCCCTCTCCTTCAAACAAGTGTTGTCCTCAACGCTTGATTATTTCTTGATGCTTCTATATAAAATTCTCATCCTCCCATGTGAAATCTTCTACAGGAAAGTGCTTCCATTTGCTGAGATACTCTGAAATTGATCGTACTTGTCGAGTTCTTGTTTCTATGACTGCTTCATAACTTCTTTCGATGTCATGTTGATCTTCCTGTTGTTTCATTAGATTCTGCACCAAAGTTGGGTTATCCTTTGAGAGTTGGAGAACTTGTTGTTGATGCTCGATGTGATCTTCCACTAATTTATCATCCATATTTGCTATTATTTTATCCTTCAAACCATCCAACTTAGCCTCCATTTCTACTTTTAAACCATCTATTTGGTCTTCAATTGCTCTTCGTAAGATCGAAACTTGTTGCACTTGGTACCGTAATTTTGATATCTCATACTGCAATTCTTCATCTTCATGAGTCATGGTAGAGCCTTCTGAAGGCTTAATGGGTGTTGAATTCTTTTTAGGCACCATTTTAAAATCCAATATTGATACCTATTCTACAATATGCCCTTGGAATCAATTCAACTTGATTCTTCAAACAAGACTTATGCAATTCGGAAAAAGAATACACACCTTTTACTTGCTTTGAGGAGCTCGATATTGAAATTGAATTATCTCTGTAATTGAAAATCTTAAATATCTAAAATTCAGCACTGTAGTAGCCCTCTGAAGCTTCTTTCAAATTCCACAGGTCTGATCTAATTTGGATTCTCCAAGACAAAGTTGTGTCCAATCTCCCACAATGACCTAATTCTGGACTGGTTCAGTATAGCAAACTTGTAGGACTTGCCACGTGTCACTGTTTCGTCCTTTGTCTCTGAAATTGATAGCCAAGAAACTAAAGTCCGTGTACTTGTGACCACTTTTTACGGCACATAAATCCACTGCCCAGAGAGATATTTATTGAACTTTTCCCACGATCACCTCTTTGAGATGCAATTCAGGAGCCTGAAAAAGCACTACCTTCCACAGATCATATCTCCAAAAATATTGCGAACCAAGCTCTGAAATTTTTTGACGAATTTCCTCAGGATTTCAGCTTCGCACCATATGAATTTCAAATTCTGAACCTTCGTAGAAACAGATTTATAGCGAAAATTCCACGATGACCTGTTTAGGAGCTTGAAAAAAGACCTGACTTCCACAGATGATATCTCCGCAAATATTGCGAACCAAGGTCTGAAATTTTTAGACAAGCTTCCTCAAGATTTCGGCTTCGCACCCTAAAAATTTCAGCTTCTGAAACTTCGTAGAAAAAAATTTATAGCGAAAATGCCACGATGACCTGTTTGGAGCAGCAAAACCCTAGAATCCCAAGCTCTGATACCAAATGTTGTGTAACCAGCTCCAAAAAGAGAAGAAAAGAGATATCAACGCCTTAGAAATGAGCCACTTCGAGGGGGCAACCTCCAATACATTACATAAATGAACAATTATTGGATGATACAATTTACAAAACCTCCTTTCTATATAGGAGTCCATGGGGCCATAATGTAATCCTAGTGGGCCACAATGTAATCCTAGCCGACCTAACAATAATAATTTAAGGGCACAATAATAACAAAATGGGGGTTACAATGGTACAATAATAACAATAAGGGGGTTACACTAACAACAATAAGGGACTACACTATTAATATAGGGGCTTAACAATACATGGCATAAATGATATTCTATTTATTAGTAATAGACTATTGCACACTCTTAACAACAGAGGGATTTTTTATCTTGGACAAGTGATTGATCACTGGGTGCATTATGCACCGGTCTTCAAAATGGTGGCACGGCTCTATTTAGCAGACAGGGATGCTAGAGAATGGATGAAGTATCGAGAATGCCTTCAATGGGCTGGTCTTTATTTTTCACTGCAAGGAGACATTCTGACTTGGGTAGGGGCTATGAAGGAAGGTCTTTTGGTTGTTCAACAGGTATATTATAACATTACTCTCTTCCACAATTTAAATCACATGTAAATGGGTTTCAATGGTTTCTGGAAGAGGAATTTTCCTACAAAAGTTATTCTCTTCGGGTGTCTTATATGGAGGGAGAAAATTTTAACATGGGATAATCTCATCCGTATTGGATTCCACAGTCCCGGCAGATGTATTTTCTGTAGAGCTGTAGAGGAATCTATTAATCACATTTTTTTTCTTACCCATGGACTGTTCAATTGTGGTCTCTTTTCAGCAAACCTTTATTGGATTCGGATTGGACTCCTACAAATTTTATGGAAGCAGCACATCGTTGGGACAAACTCAAGGGCCAATTCCAATCCCTTCCATTCTTCTTCACATGGGAAATATGGCTGGGTAGGAACATATACGTTTTTTACAATGTGCCGGTTGATCATCTGCACATATATGGGGCTATCATGTCTTGGATTCAGGGTAGGATGCCTCACTCCCCTTCCATACAAGATGCATCAAAACGCATTAGGCCTCATCCCATCTCCCTACTAGCTATTTTCTTTGATGGAGCATGGCGAGATGGAATTATGGGGTGTGGCGCATGGCTGAAAATTTCTGAGGAGGAAAGGATTGAGATCTACTGGAATGCAAGAAAAGGTACCAATAATCTTGCTGAGCTCATGGCCATCTGGTGTGGTTTATTAGTCGCGTTTAACCTCCAATTGAATGGTGTCTCAATATATGGGGACTCCAAACTGATCATTGACACTATGAATGGAAAGGCTAAAAACTCATCTATATCAGACCACGGATGGTATAGAAGGGCTAGACACCTATGGGAATGATTGAATTACCCACCCATTTCCCATATCTATAGGGAAAACAACACTAGAACCGATGGATTATCCAAGCTGGGAGTGAGCATGGTATTTGGCATTCTACAAGTGTCACAGTATAAGTATAATAAGAAGGTATGGACCAGTGACATTCCTATTCCCTAAATGATTGAACTCGCCCTTTGGGGATCTCCATTTTTTCTATACAATTTTGTTTTCGGTTTCCAATCACTATCAAGTGAGCCTGATCTCGATAACAAGCGAGACTACCTGACAAGAAAGTCGGTTTATATTTCAAGTGAGCCTGGACTTACATCAAAGAAACATATCTTCCCCGTTGTTTTTTTTTTTTGGAGGTTATGGAATTCTACGATCAAGCGAGCCTGTAGATCAATGCAAGTGAGTCAGGATCTGTTTTCAAGTGAGCCTGAATAAGATCAATGCCACATATTATACCACAATGCTCTATGGGACCTGCCTACCATATGCTACGGGTTAAGGTTATCATATTTTTCTATGTGGCTGGAGTAGTATTAATGGTAATCTAATATTTCATATGGCCGAACTAAGAGAATACGGATAGATGCAGTTCTTTTTCAATATCGCATGGTTCCTCTCCCAATAGATATGTGACTACACAAACATAATTTGAGGATGCGGCCTACCTGGAATACTATGAATCTAAGCTTTTATTTAACCCAATGTATTCTGTTATTGTCGTTTTCTGTAAGTCTTATTAGAACTTGATATATTAGGTTGTTTCAGTATCAATCTAATGTGGTATCAGACTTAAAATTGTAACAAGACCATTACTATATGGAACTCTCCTGTAGCTGGAAGAGTAATGTACTGAAAATGTACTGTTTATATATTACTATATAGTACATCAGTTTTTTTTCTCTCTGAAAAAAAAAAACGAACTTTGTCCAGATTTAAACTTATTTTGCATACTTTGTATTACACCCAGGACATCTAGATTTGAAATTCAGTTCATTTATTTAGAATAGTTTTTAGATGATTGTATTATTACACCTGTGGATCGAATATGAGGCTCTTCAATATAGAAACCCCTAAACCTTCAATGAACAGTGACAAAATCTCCCAATTCTCCTGGTACTTCCAAAAAATCATGCTTTGTACGATGCTTTAGATTCACCTTGTAACATTTAATGACTTGAAAATTAAACAAACAATGGAATTTAATTAAGAATAACTCAAAATAATTAATGTAGAAATGAGCAAACCCATAATCATTTTACTAATGAAATCTATTGGGCTTAAAGAACCAGCTTAGATCTATCTTAACTCCATATCTATCAAGCACCAAGAGGGATCAAATATCTTGATGTGAAAACCATTTTTTTTAGTGCAAAATGTGAGGAAAGGTTTGCACCTAGAGAGATTTGATCCCTATTGGCACTTGATAGATCCGGAGTTAAGATGGATCTAGAGTAGTTTCAGTCATGTGCGGCTAAGGAAAATATATCGAATATATGATTAATTTTATCAATATATGTAAATACATCTAATATAAATATAATGAGGAAAATAAGATCTAGTACAAGTTGAGCTCTCATGGCGGCGACTGAAACCCTAGGTGGCGAATGAACCCTCGCTATGGCGGCAACTGTTTACCTGTTTCTGTGAGGCTGGGGACCCGCACATGGTGGTGACGGGTTATTGCTTGCCCCACTATTTTCACTGTTCTCCATGCTCTGTTATTTTTGGATTTTGCGTTTTTGGCTTGGGGTTTGTATTTCTCCGGTTACTAAGGTTCCTCAGATTAGATGCCGCAGCTTATACTCGACTAGTTTCGGGTCATTAGCTTGTTTTATTATACTGTTTGGGGCGTGCTGCTACTTTGGCCCGGGGGATCGACTCACTTCTCGCTGTGGTCAAGGATCGGTTTTCATCATTCGCTTGTCTTGGGGTTTCAGATTTGGACTGTCTACCCACTGTTTGGGTGGGGCCATCACTGAACTGCGGTCCCTGCCCAGATTGAATTTGGGTCCAGTTTTTGGCGTTTGCACTGACCTTCTCTAGCATTACTGTCTCATCCCGGTCAGCTGGACCGATACCTTTGCCATATCTTGTGGGACTCTGTCTACTTCTGCAGGTGGGTCACGGATCTCGTCTGGCTGCCTACTCACCAACATGAGCCACTATGAGGATGAGGTGGACTATTCAGAGGATCCACTGGAGGGAGTCGATATATGGGGTCTTGATTCTCATGATGAGGTGGATGGGTTGTCCGATTTGGACCCGACTCCTGAGGGGGTGTTGCCTACTCTACCCAACCTGTCCAACGTGGAAGGAAGTAGCTCACCCATGGGGGACCTGGCGCAGTTCAAATTTGACACGCCCTCAGAAGCAGACATTGGACTATGGGATTTCTCTCAGGCTGAACATGACACCCTGGCGAAAGATGTCACCGGATGTTCGGAGCATTTCTTGGAGGTGGTTTTCAATGATATCGAAGATGCTTCCCGTTCCTTGGCACAACTGAGTATTGGGGACCCTCTCCCTCAATGTGTTATCTTGACCGTCCCTTCGGTTATCGATGGTGCGATTCATGCCTGTTCAGGGGCCATTGAACCATCGGTGGCCTCTGGGGTTTTTGCAAACATTCCGGAGGACCTGACCATTCCGGAGAAGATTCACACTTCCTCTGAATCTGACACTTCTGTTGAGCCAGGGCTGGGGTGTAGTATTGCTAAAAAGAAGCACAAAGTCACCAAAAACAAACTTAGTTACATTACAAATTTTGGTTGTGAGAGTGGCATGGAGGACTGGGGCCTCATTACGGCTAAGACTTTGGTGGGAAAGGTCTGCGGTCGAAAATACTCTGCGACGAGATTACAGAGGTGGACTCCTGAGATCTAGAGTGGGACTCTTGATCAGCTTCCGGAGGTCCGGGTACTGACCAAAGGTTGGTTCTCTCTTACATTTGCTCACCCGGACCAATCTAATTGGGCACTCAAACACTACTGGCATCTATAGCTACACCCTATCTACCTCAAGAGATGGGTTCCTTTGTTTGATCCCAGAAAGAAGAATGCGGGGGCTGGCCCCATATGGATGTAGCTGTCGGGACTGCCCTTGCAATTTTGGAATGACTTGGCCCTTCGGAATATTGGAGGACATTTTGGTCTATACCTGGATCATGACCGCTCCTACCTGACTTCAGGCAGCAGAGCGGTGGCTCACATACTGATCTTCCTGGACACTCGAGATGGATTATATGAAAATTTCAACATGCTATTTGATGGGATGATGTGGCAGAAACCTCTCGACTGCGAGGGTGTGCCATTTCGCTACAGGAAATGCCATGAGGTGGGGCATTTGTATAAATACTACCCAAAGAAGGGTTTGGGCAAGCTGGTCTCAAAGAAATCTGGTTCTATTGGCACACAGACTGAGCCTGTTATCTATACCGAGCTGGGTACGGCTGATCTGCCGATGACAGCACCAGAATCACCATGCACCGCTGGGACGATGCCAACTGTATTTCCATCATGGACTAACACGCACCCCAAATCACGCCCACAGGCCTCGCAGATGCATCCTCATGGTGATTCGTCCATCCCGGGTACTATTCCATCTACTGTCTCTTTGTTTACTGATTTCTTTGAATCTTCTCCATCTTTTAATATTCCTGTTATTACATCTGAAGATGTTGGATTTAATCTGTCTCCATCCACTTCTTTACCATGCACTACTTCGATTTTTCCCAACCAGTCACTGAAGCTCCCCTCGATCTGTTGCTCAATAGCTTTGGCCCCTCCATCTTTCTCCCCCATAATTCAGCACACATCTGACAAGCCATCATATTTCCACTCTTCCTCCTCATCGGAGACTCCCTCCTCGAGACACAATTACTTTCTTAGATCCCTATCCCTGCCACAATCTAGTGAGGCCTTCGGTATTGGTTCGGGTTGGGGCAGTATACCTTCCAATTCCCGTGGTAGACCTTCTACATTAGCAAAGGCTATCAAAAGGGCCAACCTAGAAGTGGAAGATGGAACTCAATCATCTCTCTTGCAGGTCCTTAGAGCTAGAAGACCCTTGGTGGTTGTTTCATCATGATTTGTCTCTCGTACAATTGCAGGGGACTAGCCAACCCCGATAAGAGATTGGCCCTAAGGGAACTGATAGCACAAAAGCCCATTGATATCCTATTTCTTCAAGAGACGCTTGGTGCAGGCTCGGAGGTAAAGGCTACCTTAAATTCTTTTCTTCCTGATTGGAATTTCATTACACTTGATGCTCATGGAAGATCTGGGGGTTGTTCATTGGGAATTAATGACAGAACCACCCGGATGATTAACTGTTGGGGCAGGACGGGTGTTCTTTCTATGGATGTTCTTTTCGGTAATTCTGAGATCGAGTTTACCTTGATTAATGTCTATGGGCCCTGCACCAACAGAGAGCATTTCTGGAACTCCCTATTGTCATGTACCTTGTTGGATGCCCCCCACATCATATTGGGTGGTGACCTGAACTTTTCATTAGGTATTGCGGAATCTTGGGGCCCCTAGGCCACCCCAGATCCCTTGGCTGAGTTTTTCAACTCAAAACTCAGTGCCTCAAACTTTATTGACACTCAGACCACTTTGCTTCAACCTACCTAGAGAAACAGAACGATTGGAGATGTTGCTTTGGCTCGCAGACTTGACAAATTTCTTATCAAGCAGTCTCTCCTATCCATTATGACTCGTGCCTGTCAATGGGTGGGGACGGGTGGTAAATATGACCATTCTCCTATATTTCTGGAATTCGATTGTGGTCTTATTAAGGCTCGATCCCCTTTTAAGTTCAATTCCAGATGGTTGAATGACCCCGAGTATCACTTGATGGTCTCCTGGGCCTGGCAGCACTGCAGACCTCTGAATCATCGAGATCCCAGCCGGATTATCAACGACAACCTCATCCGCATTAAAAACCTCACCATTCAGTGGGTTCGGAACAAAAAGAGATTGGAGAGGGAGGCACTGCACACAATTGAAACCAAAATTGCCCAACTTAACAATGCTGATCTTTTGGGATATAGAACTGATGATACCAGGAATCAACTATATGCACTTGAGGCCGAAAAGGCTAAACTTCTGAGACAAAAGGAGGAATACTGGAGGCTAAAAATTCGGGCCATTTGGCTACAGGCGGGCGATGAAAACACCAGATTTTTTCAGCAGCATGCAAATGGTCACAGGGATGCTAATGCCATTTGGGAATTAACTGATCTAAATGGAATTACTATGAAGACGCAGTCACAACTATCTGATCTAGGTACCAGACAGTTCACCAATCTCTATAGGGAACCAATGAACATTGATCTCCCAGACATCATGCATATTACTCATCACTTTAAACTTTTTGTGGAACAAGAGCAGATGGATGACCTCAATGCACCGGTCACTTTGGGAGAATTAGAGGGTGTTTTGAAATGGTTCAAGTGGGACAAGAGCCCTGGGCCTGATGGCTGGCCCATTGAGTTTTTCATACACTTTTTTTATCTCATGTCGACTGACATTCTGCTCATGATTGAGGACAGCAAGATTCAGGGCAGGATATATGATGGATTCAATACCACTTATATTTCTCTTATTCCAAAATCGGATAAACCGACCAGCTTCAATGATTTCAGGCCCATATCTCTGTGTAACTACATATACAAGATCATATCTAAGATTATTTCCAACTGCATCAAGCCTTTCCTATCCACTCATATTGAAAAGGAACAATTTTCATTTCTGAATTATAGGAAAATTCATGAAGCTATTGGTACTGCCCAGGAGGCCCTCCACTCCATCAAGACCCGGAAACAGAAATCCACCATTCTCAAGATTGATCTTACAAAGGCTTTTGATCAGGTTAACTGGAGTTACCTACATCTCATACTTATCCACTCGGGCTTTCCTCATACATTTATAAACTAGATTATGGGATGTATTTGTCATGCCACTTTCAGTTATTGATCAATGGCACTGCATCTGATTTCTTTCATGCGGGGCAAGGTCTTCGTCAGGATTGCCCCCTATCACCTTTATTATTTGTCCTGGTCATGGAGGGTCTCTCTGTCCTCATAAAAAATTCAAAAGAGAGAGGAGTACTACAGGGGCTCCGGATCAATGATATATTGCATCTCACTCACCTATTATTTGTGGACGATGTACTTATATTCCTAAATGGTTCTAGACAAGACTCTGTACAATTTGATCTGCTACTTAAATGTTTTTGCAGGGCTATCGGTATGTCACCAAATGGCACCAAATCCTCTATTATCATGACTGGCTGCTCGGGACTGGAACAAGGCATTTCATTGAATCTATTTGACTATATATCCATTGATATCAATGATGGACTCAAATACCTGGGGTATCATATAAAACCAAACGATTACAAGATCAAATACTGGAACTAGATCATTGCAAAAATTGAACGCAGAATAAATGTTTGGTATAAAAGATGGTTATCCAAGGCTGGTCGTCTGATACTCATTAAGTCTGTGCTTGAAGCCATACCGGTCTATTGGATGAACCTGGCTTGGATACCTATTGGTATTACTAACAGAATCAAAAATATCTGCAGACTATTCCTTTGGCGCAACCAAGGAAAGGCCTCTACATTTGCCTGGATTGCCTGGGATCGCATTAACATTCCCAAGAAATGGGGAGGCTGGGGGTTAAAAGATCTTCATCCCTTTTCGCAGGCTCTCACAGCAAAAATGTGCTGGCACATTATCACTGGACAGAGCCTATGGAAAGAGGTCATTGTTGCTAAATATATCTCACCACGGAACCCTCTAGATTGGATCCGGGGCAGAATAGGTCAGTCGCCTGGTGCATCAATCATCTGGAAGGCAATCACTAAAGCGGCACATATAATTCAGAATGGCTTATCATGGAAAATTGGCAATGGCACTTCAATCTGCATAGGCATTGATTCTTGGTCGGGGAGTGGTGTCTATTACAAACTTCTCGATTTCATCATTGAGCACCTTGTCCACAAAAACATTCTCTATCTTGCACAGATTAAGAACTGGGTTAATTCCTCTTGGCAGGGTCAGGCCTGGCTACAAGCAAATGATCTTGAGATCCCTCAAGCTGGCAAGTGAGACTGGAAAAATTATATCTGGGCTCTAAAAGCAACAAACACCCGCATCACTGAACAGGAAGATAAATTGATATGGGTTGTCTCACCTAATGGTCAATATGCTCCCAAACTAGGATACCTCACCCTTATTCGACAAAAGGAACCCCCAATACAAGCATGGTGGTGGCGCAATTTTTGGAAATTGAAAGCCCCGCACAAGCATAGAACCCTTTTCTGGTGCATCCTTAATCAATGCATACCCACCATGGAATTCTTCCACAGGCAGGCGTATCAAGGGGCTTCTCAATGCTGCTACTGTCTTGCAAACTGTGAGGAGACGACCCATTTATTCCTACAATGTAACTCCATCAAAGGAATTTGGATGCGGGTCATCACTAGTCTTGGTAGCAGATTTATTTGGCAGGGCGGAACATTAATCGAGGCCTGGAAAAATTGGTGGCAACATTACATTTACAGCCCAAGAATGCGCAATCTCCCACTAATTGTGGCATGGGAGATTTGGATCGGCCGCAACAAAAAGATTTTCAATAACACTCCTATTGACTGTGACCGAATATGCGCTGCCTCTATTGCAACTTTTCAACTCATGCCTGTGGACCGTATTCACAGTAATCCTCCACAAGTGACACCCGAAACAATTGATCATGACCGTGCATGGGCCTATTTCGATGGTGCATCCAACGCACAGGGGTGTGGGGGTGGCGCCATACTATATTTAAATGAACATGACCATTACAAAATCAGAATGGGTTTGGGACCTGGTACAAACAAATATGCTGAATTGCAAAGCCTTAGACTTCTTCTTACATTTGCTCAAGACATTCACTGCAACTCCATCCAGATATTTGGTGACTCACAACTTGTGATCAATTGGTTCAATAATCTTGCACATTGTCATTCGCACACATTGTCTGCACTGCTGCGAGAGGTTCATCATCTCAGAGCCCTTTTTTACTCCATCTCAGTGACACATATTTTCAGGTCTCAGAACAAGGTGGCTGACCAACTGTCCAAAGAAGCTTCGGAGCTAAGGTGGGGTACCTGGCATATCACCGAACATACTAGAGGACAGATTTACAGATATTTTCACTGGCCTTTTATTGAGGAGGCACCTGCAGCTTTGGCTATCTAGTTGTACAGCTGTTTGGGAGAATTTTGTTACTATCTCCCTTGACATTTTTATTTCGGCATGTACAAACTTATTATATATGCTTTTTTGTTTTATTTTTGATAGTAAGTTATGCACCGAACTTACTATGTGAACATGGGCTTCATACTGTTTGATATTTATATTTTTTTTTTTGGGACTGATCTACTGCCATCATACAGGCATAGTGACAGATTGTAATGGTCTTTGGATGGAATAGTATTACATACTACCAGCAGATGTAACATGTAACCTATCTTAATGAAAAGTTACGAATTTTTTCTTTGTGAAAAAAATCATTTTATATAAGCTAAATATGTCTAATATTTATCTCTTCATTTTAATTTTAAAAATTTCTTAGTTACCTCAGTTTGTTTAAATGATAAATATTCTTAATAACTGTAATGATGAAAAATGATGAAATAAAAAATTTTAATGCAAAGTGACAATGTAAATGTGTTGAATGATAGAAAATGTGAATAATAAGAATGCACTCAATTACAATTAGTATTCATTGTGATCAATCTCAAATTATTTCCTTCTACTATTCGTATTGTCACCCTTGTTAGTATTGTCATATTTTCATATTGATTATATGAAAAGGATAGTTGAAATCATAAACCATTTAAATATTTAGCTCGAACTATTGTACTAATCATCATACATTGTCTCTCTTGCTCTCCAATATTAATATTTTGAATTAGTATAACACAAAAATCAATGTAAATTGTCAATAATTTTTTGTGCTTACACTAAAATCAATGCACAATGTTAATCCAATCACTCTAAAATTAATGTACTATCATACATCAAATTACATCAAATCAAAAATCAATGTCTACACTGAAATAAAAGCATCTAATGCAAACAATCAAATAAGTTTAGAAAACAACATCTACACTAAAATATATGCATCTAATGCAGGTAATCAAATAGGATTAGAAATCAACATCTACACTAAAATCAATGCATCTAGTTCAGGTAAGAAAATAAGATTAGAAATCAACATCTACACTGAAATCAATGCATTTAGTGCAAGCAATCAAATAGGATTAGAAATCATCTACACTTAAATCAATGCATCTAGTGCAATTAGTCAAATATAATTAGAAATCAGCATCTACACTGAAATTAATGCATATAGTAAAAGAAATAAAATAGGATAAGAAATCACCGTCTACACTGAAATCAATGCATTTAGTGCGAGAAATAGTATAAGATTAAAAATAATCTACACTAAAATCAATGCATCTAGTGTAAGAAATTAAATATAATTAGAAATCAATATCTACACTAAAATCAATCCATCTAGTGCAAGAAATCAAATAGGATTAAAAATCACCATGTACACTGGAATCAATGCATATAGTCCAATAAATCTTCTTCCCTCTCTCCCCCCTCCAACTACATCTCTTTTTCCCTCCATCTCTCCACTCTCTCACATCCTCCCTCTTCCTTCATCTCTCTACATTTCTCTCCCACCTTCTATCTCTCTCTCTCTCTTCACCCTCTAACTCTATTACCATATCCCTCCCTCTCTCCTTCTCTCCTCCCTTCTCTCCATCTCTCCTTCTTTATCTCTTTATCTTAGCCCAAAACATACACACCCTGTCTCCATTTCTCCCTTGTCACTCCATCTCTCTCTCCACTTCTCACTCTCTATGTATTTTTTCTTCCCTCCCTCTCTCCCCCTCCTACTTCATCTCTCTATCCCTCCCTATCTTCGTCTATCTCCCTCACTATCTCATCCACTCTCTCTCCCTTGCTCTCTCTCTCTCCCTCTCTCTCTTCCCTCCGGTCCTCTTTCTTCCCCCGTCGCTCGCTCTCTCTCTCTCTCTCTCTCTCTCTCAATATCTACACTAAATTCAATGCATATAGTGAAAGAAATCAAATAGGATTATATATCACCATCATCACATCCTCTCTCTCTTCCTTTCCCTCTCTCCCTTTCTCTCCCACCTCTCAACCTCTCCCTCCCTCTCTCTCTCTCTCTCTTCATTCCTCTCTCTCTCTCTCTCTCTCTCTCTCTCTCTCTTGTTGGGAAAAATACTGAGAGGGGGGGAGGGGAGGTGGGGGGGATGAATCAATATTTAGAGCTTACTGATAACTTTTAATTTTTCTTTACTGAATTCCATACGCAACTTTAATGAACCCAACTCATGTATACATGCGCATATACCAATAGAAACTTGTGTATATTGATATAATTGTATTGTTAGAAAAACTTTCAGAAACAATCTTTAGCTCAGCTTATCAGTTATGCATCTGTTATTTAAGCAGTAAATATGTGCAGTAATAGCAGAATAAATCATCGCACAAGAGAATCACACATGAACACCAAGATTTAAGGTGGAAATCCAATTGGGGAGAAAACCACCGCTACTGTCATCTCTGTCTTCAATATTTATTATATGGAAAATTGCTTACAATATTGTACTGATACAAACTCATATCAGTATGCACGCATCTACCTGCAGAAGGCTGCAACCTTCTCTCCTTCTCCGGATACTACTAGAAGGAAGCTACAACCCCTTAATCTCATTTACCATCCACTACTGGAAGGGAGATTCAACCCCCTAATCAGAACACCAACTTCTACTGGAAGGAAGCTTATACTTCCATATTGAACTCTTCAACCCTTAGAATCACTGCAGACCACGTTTCATAAATTTTCATGCTAGATCACACAGCTTCAATAAAACCCTTCATAAAGATAAAAAACAATAAACTTCACCCAATACATCAATCAGAATAGTGAGATCATTGTAATCAAAACACTGTAATAACTAGATTTCAAAATCAATATGCAGAATCAAATTCAACCCTGAGCATTCATTATCTCAAAAGGAATATGATACTTTGCTTTATTGAACCCACATTTTTACGCGCTTTCCTTCACAACAACTTGCATATAGATCTGTGAAAACTTATCTTCCAGAATATGGTCAGCCTCAGAACTAGATCTGAGGCTTTCAGTCAGATATCTTTTTAGTATTGCAGAACCCTTGATCAGTCAGACATTATTGAACATATTTACTCAATCATTGATCATATTTTTACATAATCAACTTAGCAGCATATACAGCATTCAAGCAACCCAGATCTACATGAATAATTCATTGACAGACAGTAGAATTACAACAGCAATTACCAGAAAAACCTCTGCAATAAGATTTAGAAACCCTGACTTCTATACGCGCTTTTTCATAGATAAGGTCGCGTGTATACGCGCTTTTACCAAGATGAACTAGCATATAGATATGTAAATATTAACTTTGTGGAATGTATCAGATCTATAGAACTTACCTATATTTCTTCACTTCACTTCAAAAAACACGCCAGATCATAGATCCAATTATCTCTTCAATAGATCATGTAGGAACATAGACATTTCAGGTCTAGAGATCATGATCCATCATTTTATCCAAGGGTGCATCATCGATTCAGATTTATCAATAAAACAGAGTTCATTCCATGCATATATACTTCAGAGAGAAGTATTTACTGACAGTCCTTACATATGCACACATTTCACTATGTTCTTCTTCTCCTTATATATATTTAGCCTTTACCAATACCATGAGTCAAAACTAGACAATTGTCGATGGTATTCTTGGACGAAATCAAATAGACGACATAGCGCTTAATATTCTAGGCTAATACCATGGCAATTCCCCCTAGTATCATCCTTTTAAAGCACAAAAGGCATAGGCGACTTAGATCATTCTTATCTGCGTGTATATGCGACTTGGCCTGTACAAACTCGCGTATAGAACCTGCAATATGAAAATTAACCAATCTTCTATTGAACATTACACATTTCTTCTAATAGAATATTGGGCTTCTCCACAAGACATATACTCCATATTTTACCAGAGAGTTGCCATCAAGAACAACATATTAAGACATAGAAATCATATTGCCCACAATCTCCCCCTTTGGACTTGATGGCAACCATGATGGTGTTTGATCACCACAACAGATAGATACATTAAACATAACCATTATTAAAACACCCAAAATACTCTCCCCCTTTGACATCAAGGGAAAAGAGCACTATTTTGACCATGCTCCCCCTAAGGTCAGGTTGAATCTCTAGACATTTTTCAGACTCTATAACTCAATCGAGTATGACCTTTACTATCACCAAGGACTCATACATACATCAATGATCCAGCCAATTGGAAGTACATAATTAACTCAAATACCCAACCAAGTGGGTTTACAACTTTGAAAAATTCCTTACATTACTGAATATAAAAATTTACATCAAGAGTCTCAATATTCCCTTTTCATCAAATTACAGAAATGGATTTTTAGAGACAGGACCAAAAAAAATCTCAAGATAGAGATCATATATCAGAAACCAATCAGAATGCCAAAAATGCATCCTTTTCAACAAGGCAGGTGCTCCCCCTAAGCTTGTGAATCATGAACATCTTCAATCAACCAATTCATCAGAGCATTTTCATTAAGGAGATAAATATCAAAGAATGATACAGAAATATGAATACTGGAACTGTAGAAATTTGCTGAATAATGATCAATTATCCACCGAGACTATCCTGATCACATATCAATTCGAATTCATATGCAACACATAATCTCTTCCACTCAGATCATCAAACATGCGGAAATAAAATCAAGCGATAACACATCAAATAATCATACACATTAACACAGTATGTATGGGGAAAGCTTATAGCTGAAAACCCCGCAGCTATTGTGTATATTATAATGGAGAAATCATGTAACAAACTCAGTAGAATACTCCTCACAAGTACTCAGTACTATCTCATGAAGTTACACACAAACTAGCTCAGTTTTGAACAGGTTACTGGTTCAAAACTCACCGCCAATTGCCTTGCCTCTATTGCGCAATCCAGGCCTGTCTATATAGAGATCCAAGGTTCGAATCTCCTTGGCTTGACTGTGCAATTTTCATGGAAAAATCCTCCAAGTGTGGTGCAAATCTCATGCACAACTGATGTCGCCACTGATAGCTAACTCCACCCTTTCATCTACCTCTTTCACTGGTCTCCACCGAACTGATCATGCACTGTAGTGAACTGATGTGTTCTTGAGTTGAATAATGAGTTACTAATTAATGAATTAAATAATATTTAATTCACTCCACTCATAACTAATTGATTAGCTAGTTAAACTAATCTCAACTAGTTCAACTAAAATAAACGGAACACAACTCCACTATCTGTCTCATTAACTCCACCAAACTTCTGCCACTGAAGTCCTAACTGAAGTCAACCATGCATGATGCCATCAAACCCTTGGGAATAGTGTAATTCCTCTGTCATATGCATGAGCCACTTCTGTAGCTCGAACTGAAGTGCTCCAAGAGAGTAAACTGAAGTTTATAGTCCAAATATTATTAAGGGTAAATAATATTTGACTTCCCTATTTTTAGGAGAGGCAGTCTAAAAATAGCCTTCGACCTCTTCGACCTAAAAAATAGAGTCTCATCTATTTTTACCAACATTACCAATGCTCCAAGAATCTCAAACTAGAATCCCCGAACCATGCTCCATATGTCTAAAAATAGACATAGTCTAAAAATAGATTTTGCGCCAGAATTTGCCTGCGGGCCCACTTAGTGAAGGCGACTTCATTTCACTAAGCTCCATCATCTTGCTGCATTTTCAACACTCCCTCTCAGCAAGATATGGATTATCTGCAACCCCTATCCTGCCTCTGTGGAATTCGAACTTGCTCCTGGTGAGCGCCTTCGTCAAGATGTCAGCATCCTGATCCTCCGTGGGAACATATGAAAGCATCATGATTCTTCGCTGAACACAATCTCTGATATGATGATACCGATGCCTGAAGCACTGCCGCCTCAACTCATCCTCCTGTCTGTACCATGATCCATATCCCGATGTGCCTCTGATATAGCGCAATACATGCTTGCCTGCCTTCCAAAAGAGCTTGGTAGGCTTAACCATAGCTTGCGAAAGCTGGTTAACTGCATAGCACATATCGGGTCGTGTATTGACCAGATACATAAGCGACCCCACCAACTGTCGATAGACAGTGGCATCCACTACCTCCGCCGAAGTAGCATCCTCCTTCCTCTAACCACCAGGAAGAGGAGTGTCAACAGGCTTGCAGCCTTGCATGTTGAACCTCTCCAGAATCTCCTGGGCATACTTGCCCTGAGAAACAAACAGTCCTCCGCTGCACTGCCAAATCTCCAATCCCAAGAAATAATGAAGGATGCCCAAGTCCTTCATCTCAAACTCTCGTGCAAGATCCTCCTTGCATGAAAGTATCAACTGCTCATCGCCAGTCAAAATCAGATCATCTACATACAGTACGATGATCAACAGCTTCCCCTCCACCACAATCTGGTACAAGTTAGGATCCGCCTCACTCTTGGAGAATCCAAGCTCGGTGAAGTAGCTGTCTATCCGTGTGTACCAAGCACGAGGTGCTTGCTTCAACCCGTACAGTGCTCTCTTGAGTCGGCACACATGCGACTCACTGCTGAAGATCTCAAAACCTTCAGGCTGCTCTATGTACACCTCCTCCTCAATAACTCCATTGAGGAACGCAGTCTTCACATCCATCCGATGAATGTGCCACCCCATCTGCGCTGAGAGAGCAAGGATCGTCCGTATGGAAGAGTACCTTGCGACAGGTGCAAAAGTCTCCTCATAGTCAATCCCCTCGATCCGTGAGAAGCCACGGGCGACAAATCTCGCCTTGTACTTCTCCACACTCCCGTCAGCCGCCTGCTTCACCTTGTAGATCCATCGCGAACCTACAACTGATTTCCCAACCGGTCTTGGGACAATCTCCCATGCACTGTTCCTGATGATCGAATCATATTGTTCGATCATGGCATCAACCCATGCGGGTTCCTCCACAGCTTCCTCAAAAGAGGATGGCTCTGTCACAACACATTGACTCATAAGAGCCATGTATCCAGTGTACCGATCCGGTGACTGTCTCTGTCTGCGCTGTGCTATAGGTGGTCCTACAACCTTCTCTGCATCTCGAGCCAGTCGCTCAGCTTCTGTAGTGCGCATGCGCCCTCTGATGGTTGGCGCTGCATGGGTGGTTTCTTCCACCTTCTGAACTTCCTCTTGTGGCTGATCCACATCCGGAAGCTCCTCCTTAGGAACTAACAGCTCCTCATCTGCATGCAAGTGTAGCTCCCTCTCAAGAGAACACTGCATGGCTTTCTCCTCCTGAAATTTTATATCCCGTCGCACAACAGTCTTGCGACTGTCTGACAAATACACCCGATAGTTGTGAGGTGTATCAGTGTACCCCACAAATATTCCATCCTCTGTGGTCAGATCCAGCTTCCTTCTTGCATCCTTCGTCACATGCATGTAGACAGGAGAACCAAAGATCCGCAAATGGGAAATATCAAGCCTCTTGCCAGAATAAGCCTCCTCCGGTGTACTCATGCCAAGAACCTTGTGAGGACAACGGTTCTGCACATACACTGCTGTATTGCATGCCTCAGCCCATAAGTGAAGGGGTAGGCCCTGATCATGCAACATCGCCCATGCATCACCCACAATCGTTCTGTTCTTCTGCTCAGCCACCCCGTTCTGCTGTGGGTTATGGGGTGCGATGAGCTCTCTCCGAATCCCTTCTGCGCTGCAGAACTCCTTGAATTCAGCCAAGATGAATTCACCACCGTTATCACTCCTTCGAGCAATCACCTTCTTCCCTGACTCCTTCTCGACCAGTGCTTTAAACTCACAGAACTTCGCAAATGTATCGCTCTTCTTCTGCATGAAGAAGATCCAGCACTTTCGAGAGAAATCATCAACAAAGATCACATAATACTTGTGCTTTGCTGTCGAAGCAACCGAGAAAGGACCACACACGTCTGTGTGAACTCTCTCAAGGATCGTCGTGGCGCGACTATCCTTCTCGTGAAAGGTGGCTTTCACATACTTCCCTAAAGTACACCCCTTGCACTGATCTGACTGCGCAAGAGTGCCCTTAGGAAGCCCAATATAAATCTGCTGCAGAATCTTCAAAGCTCCATGGTGAAGGTGGCCCAATCTCCTGTGCCACAGTTCGCCCTCATCATCCCGGCTCACCACTTCTCCCGCTTTGCATGCCATAGCCGCGCAGCCATCTACCTGCAACTGATAAAGGTTCTTGGTTCGAACCCCTATCTTCCGGGTCTCTCCAGTAGTCTTACTGCGCAGGAAGGCTTTTCCTTCGCTGAAGACCACATCATACCCCTTATCCTCCAACATCGCTATTGAAATCAGGTTCTTCTTCAATCCAGGTACATGCATGACATCCTTCAATACAAAGGGCTTACCAGACTCCCTCTGAAAGGATATGGTACCGATACCAATCGCACTGTATCTACCATCATCGCCCATCTCGATGTGCACACCCAAATCTTTGTCCTCCAGATCTGAGAACAAATCCCGATCTCCCATCATATGAAATGACGCACCGTTTTCCAAGAACCACACCGATCCTATCACACTTGAAACCAAGCATGCGATTAGTGAAAATTCAAGCTCGAACTGTGAAGCCAAAGCTTCTCCATCTGCAGATCTTCCCGCTTGCTTGTTCTTCTTCTTCTTTGGACAATTGGTAGCATAATGTCCGTGATCATGGCAGTGAAAACACTTCACTTTCGCCATATCCTACTTCTTGCCCTTTGCACCAGAATGAGAAGTTTTCTTACCCTTCCCCTTCTTTGCTTCGGCAACCAAAGCGCAGTTTTCTTCATCAGCTCCCTTTGATGAAGATCCATCTCGAGTAGTCCTCCTTATCTCCTCCTGCATGAGATCCGCCCAAAGGCGCTCCCATCCCGGCAGCTTCTCCCGACCATTGACACTATCTTGATATGAGTGCCAAGCCTTCGGAAGACCAAGGAGAGCTAGGTCGACCATGTCCTCGTCTTCGACAATCACCCCCACACTTCCCATCTCATCTCTGCACTGAGTGAACTTCGTGAGGTAGTTGGCGATACTATCGCCCTTCTCCATCTTAATGTTCCTGAGCTTATCTTTGAGCCCTAGCTTCCTTTGGTCACTCTTACTCTGGAATAGATCCATCAAAGCTTTCCACATTAAATATGGAGAAGCCTTTCCATGCAGGCTGGATACAATATGATCCTTGACGCCCTCCAACAGGATCCTTTGACACTTCGCCATCTTCTTTTGCCATGCTTCGACTTCAGCAGGATCAGTGGGCTTTTGGACATCCGTATCTACGAACTCCTTCAGACCATTATCTTCTAATACTGCCTCCATGCGATCCTTCCATGCAACATAATTCGAACTGCCTTCAAGAGCATATTCGAGTCGCAAACCGTTGAAAGACATTTTCAACACTGGCACCAAGAAAACAAAACTGCTGCAAAATTTCGAATTCCACCTCAAAGCTCAGCCGCTCTAGATATGTGAGAACAAATTATTTCTAGCACAGAGATTGACTGCAAGGGGCATTTACCAGACCTTTCACTTTCCGAAGAAAGATGAATCCGGAGGCTACCTGGCCCGCATGCAGACTCTGTCTACCGAAATAAGTTTGTAATCACTGTGATGATCAATCTGAACTTCAATAGCTCCGATACCATGTAGAAATTTGCCGAATAATGATTAATTATCCACCGAGACTATCCTGATCACATACAATTCGAATTTATATGCAACACATAATCTCTTCCACTCAGATCATCAAACATGCGGAAATAAAATCAAGCGATAACACATCAAATCATCATACACATTAACACAGTATGTATGGGGAAAGATTATAGATGAAAACCCCGCAGCTATTGTGTATATTATAATGGAGAAATCATGTAACAAACTCAGTACAATACTCCTCACAAGTACTCAGTACTCTCTCATACAATTACCCACAATCTAGCTCAGTTTTGAACAGGTTACTGGTTCAAAACTCACCGCCAATTGCCTTGCATCTATTGCGCAATCCAGGCCTGTCTATATAGAGATCCAAGTTTCAAATCTCCTTGGCTTGACTGCGCAATTGTCATGGAAAAATCCTCCAAGTGTGGTGCAAATCTCATGCACAACTGATTTTTCCACTGATAGCTAACTCCACCCTTTCATCTACCTCTTTCACTGGTCTCCACTGAACTGATCATGCATTGTAGTGAACTGATGTGTTCTTGAGTTGAATAATGAGTTACTAATTAATGAAATAAATAATATTTAATTCACTCCACTCATAACTAATTGATTAGCTAGTTAAACTAATCTCAACCAGTTCAACTAAATTAAACCGAACACAACTCCACTAGCCGTCTCATTAACTCCACCAAACTTCTGCCACTGAGGTCCTAACTGAATTCAACCATGCATGATGCCATCAAACCCTTGGGAATAGCGTAATTCCTCTGTCAGATGCATGAGCCACTTCTGTAGCTCGAACTGAAGTGCTCCAAGAGAGTAAGCTAATGTTTAGAGTCCAAATATTATTAAGGGTAAATAATATTTTACTTCCCTATTTTTAGGAGAGGCAGTCTAAAAATAACCTTCGACCTAAAAAATAGAGTCTCAACTATTTTTACCAACATGACCAATGCTCCAAGAATCTCAAACTGGAATCCCTGAACCATGCTCCATCTGTCTAAAAATAGACATAGTCTAAAAATAGATTTTACGCCAGAATTTTCCTGCGGGCCCACTTAGTGAAGGCGACTTCATTTCACTAAACTCCATCATCTTGCTGCATTTTCAATAGGAACAACAACAAATATTACCCAACAACACCACAACTATTCTAAACGCTGACCCAGAGAAATTCCGTCAGCAAAACCCATACACGGTTTTATGCACAGAAACTTGCGTATATACGTGATTCGATTTTATGAAACCAGTGTATTGAATTTAAAATTTTGAAATTAAGCAGATTTGATCAGAGAGGCAGAGACAACTCCCAACTTCTGTGTGAGATATTCGAATGCTTCCCTGGGAAGAGGTTTAGTAAATATATCAACGACTTGTTCTTTGGAGGGGATATACTACAATTTAACCTTTTTTTCAAGCACGTGTTCACGTAGGAAGTGATACTTGATAGGAATGTACTTGGTCTTGGAATGCATAACAAGATTCTTTGAGATACTAATGGAACTTGTATTATCACATTAAATGGAGAAGGGAGGTGAACATTTGATTTGAATATATTGTAGAGTCTGCATCATCCAAAGGAGTTGTGTGCAACATGATGCGACAGTCACATATTATGCTTATGTTGTAGATAAGGCAATAGAACTTTGTTTCTTGTTGAACCAAGATACTAATCAGGGCCCCATATAGAATGCACCGCCACTAGTGCTTTTTCGATCATCAACATTTCTAGCCCAATCAGCATCTTTGTAGGAATGAAGGGTGAGATCAGCACTCTTTGGATACCATGGACCAGAGTCTTGAGTCCCTTGTAGATATTTGAATATTATTTTTACAGCCTGAA
This sequence comes from Pinus albicaulis, assembly GCA_034641835.2. NCBI lineage: Eukaryota > Viridiplantae > Streptophyta > Pinopsida > Pinales > Pinaceae > Pinus > Pinus albicaulis. The sequence goes on from CM076580.1 coordinate 826,263,368, forward strand.
GGTGAGACTCTTTTGGATTAGCTTGGAATCGTCCAACAATCCCAACTGCATGCATAATGTCTAGTCTTGTCACATTTAGATAAAGTAGACTTCCAATCATGGATCTATATTCTGGTTCATTCACCACGGGAGAATCATCATGAGAACTAAGGTTACATCTAGTTACCATTGGCCTACTCAAAGGTTTGCAGTCTTCCATCCAATACTTCTTCATAATTTGCTTAAGATATTTTTCTTGTGATAAAAATATGTCATCTGTTTTTTGTTGCACATGTAAGCCAAGAAAAAATGTTAGTTCCCCAATTAAAGACATTTCAAATTCTTGTTGCATAAAAAAAGAAAATTTATGACTCATGGACTCTTCAGTACTTCCAAAAATGATGTCATCAACATATACAACTACAATAAATAGTTTATCATTCTCAACTTTTGTGTATAAGTTATTGTCAGCAGATCCCTTTGAAAAAACTTGCTGATGAATATATTTTTCAAGATGATAGTACCATGCCCTAGAAGCTTGCTTGAGACCATATAAAGCCTTTTTGAGTTTGCAAACAAGTTTTTCATCATTTCCCAGAATTAATCCTTTTGGTTGTTCTATATAAAATTCTTCTTCTAGATCATCGTTGAGGAAAGCAAATTTAACATCCATTTGAAAAACTTTGAATTGATGAAAGCTTGAAAAGTAAGAAACATTCTTATGGCTTCAACTCTAGCTATAGGAGAAAATGTTTCTTCAAATTCTATACCTTCTTGTTGAGCATACCCTTTACAAACAAGTCTAGCTTTGTTTCTAATAACATCTCCATTTCCATATAACTTATTTTTGAATATCCATTTTGTTCCAATAACATTTTTATCATGAGGTCTTGGAACCAATTCCCAAGTATGATTCTTTTCAATGTAATCAAGTTCTTCATTCATGGTTTGAATCCAACATTCATCTTTACTAGCTTGATTTACATTCTGCCGTTCAATAGTGGATAATAATGCCAGATATCTAGGGGATGCTACAAGAGTTCTTCTTGTTTGGAAACCTGATCTCTTTTCTCCCAAAATTTTAGATTCTAGATGATTCTTTTGAGCATACCTGGATGGAGCTTTTTCAGATATATCTTCTTCTAATGCTTCATTGGGTTCAACTTCTTTATTGTTTCTATTTGATGAGGGAAAATATACATCATCATCATCTTCATTTTTTGTTTTTATTTCCCTTTTAGGAGCTGAGAGAGACTCATCAATTAAAACTTCAATACATTCAACAATCTTCCGAAGTCTTTTATTGTAACACTTATATGCTTTACTTCTTGAAGAGTAGCCAAGAAATATATCTTCATCTTGTCTAGGTTCAAACTTACCAATTTTTTCATCATTTTTCTTGATAAAACATTTTCTTCCAAAAACTCTAAAATTCTTTACAATGGGAAGATTTTCATACCAGAGTTCATACGGAGTTTTATCACTGTTTACTCAAACATGAGTCTTGTTAAGAATATTTACTGCAGTATGTGGTGCTTCTCCCCAAAAGGTATCGGTATTTTTAGATTCATCAAGCATATCCCAAGCCATTTGTTGAACTATTCTATTCATCCTTTCTACCACGCCATTTTTTTGTGGGGTTCCAGCGATAGAAAACTGTCTTTTTATGCCATGATGCTCACAAAAATCAAAGAATTCATCTGATATATATTCTCCTCCTTGGTCAAATCTGAGGCATTTAATTTTTAGATCTAATTCATTTTCAACCAAAGATTTGAAGATCTTAAATTTTTCAAATGCTTCATCTTTATGTTTTAGTAATCCAATCCAACAGATTCTAGAGAAGTCATCAATAAATAAAATATAGTATTATTCTCCACGAGATGACTTTTTCCTGACAGGGCCACATAGATCAGTATGTATAAGTTAAATAGGCTTACTTGTTGATCCTTATTTAGCATTAAATTTCACCCTAGTTTGCTTACCAAATTGGCATGATTTGCATATGGTACTTTCAGGTAGAGTGATGTTGGGAAGATCATGAATAGCTTTGAGTCTGCTGGATTTTCTTATTTGAGAGAAGCTCATATTTCCTAACCTTCTGTGCCATAACCAATTTTCTGAAGATTTACCCAAGTATAATTTTTCTTGGCCACCTTTCAATACATACAGATTACTTGGTGTTCTAGTTCTTTTTATTATTGTCTATCCTGTGTCAAGTTCACGCACTACACATTCTTTTGAACTAAAGAGACCTTCATTTCCTTGATCACACATTTGACTCACACTTAACAGGTTATGCTTTAATCCATCCACATACATAGCATTGTTAGCTTTCACCTTTTATTTAAGGAAAAAAAAACCTTTTCCTTTAATGACAACAAGAGAGTCATTTCCAAAGGTAACATTCTTTTATTTCCCTAGAGAATTATATGAAAGGAGTTTATTTTTATCACCTTGTTATCACTCTAATAATTCCCAAAGTTTTGAGATTTTGATTTTATAGTTTAAATAACATTAGAGGTAACCACAGACCTACTTTGAAGCTTTAGGATCTAGTCTTCCTAAGGCTTGAAGAGGTCTCTCTCTATAAAATTTAACTCTATTTTTATGTTTGATTTTAGGCTAGTTATATGGGCAAATTGGTTTTGGGGTTTTGATTGGTTTTGGTGGGAAAATCACTTAATGAGATGGATAGTTGTGAATCTATAATCCATTGGGCAGATGGAGTCAATGTTTCAAGAAGAAGGATCAAGATCAAGGTCTAAAGTCAAATGTTTAAAGAGCAAGATAGCAGAGTCATTAAAGTTCTTCAAAGGCTAATTGGTGAAATGGTTTTGATCGGGATAAAGAGAAACTAAGAATTCTTTGATCCAGATAAGGAAAGAGGAGGTAGAGGTCAATCGAAATTAAGGATAAATTAAGGGTTCCATAGTTTGGATATCAGCAAAAAACATTTAAATGTAAACTAGTAAATAACGGAGTGCTTTTTATAAATTCTGATATATCACTTCCTGATTTCACATTAAAATTTAGAAAACATTTATGAATGAATGGAAAACTTAAGAAGACAAACAAGTAATAAGAGAAAGTACTTCACTTAAGTGGCCTAACACATGAATCCTAAAATATGATGCTTTATTACTTTGATCCAGCCTTCTAACTTGAACTTGGTACAAAAAGCCCTTCATTTTCAGAAAATATAACTATATAAATCTTCAACAATTTATTCCACACTAATACTTCAAGTAATGAAGTGTTTATACAAAAAGTAATACAAAATATCTTAGAACAACCATAGGAATTTTCTATGGAAAATAAAATATATATTACAAAAAGATAGTGATAGTTGCATAACAAACTTGCAAGTTGTCCTATTTATTAAATAAAATATCTTTCTTGTTGGAATTAGGTAGCAGCTAGCTAGTTGAGTTGTCTTCAACGTTGGCACTTGATCTTCAATCAGTTTTGAAGCTTTATCTCTCCTCTGATACTCTTTAATTGATACACTTTATTCTGTTGTTTTGACTTTTTTACTACTTTAAAAAATCAACTATGTTTCTTCATCCTCTTTTACTGCAAATTTTCTTTTCACAGTAAATCTGTGAGCTTCTGCCAAAACTCTTCATATGATAATTTAATCTTTGTAAGTTTTCTAAAATTCTCATCATCCTCTGTGTATCTAACAAAGATTGGCTTGAATACAAAGAGATTTTTTATCTCATGTTGTAAATAAAACAAGTTTTCAACACTCTTATGCAACACTTTACCTGTGGGAACTCCTTGCCAATCTGCCTTGTTCACTTGATATCTAGCAAAGTCTCTTATCTTCTTGTTGTAATATTCTTGCTTCATCAGTTTATCATTGATAAAAAGAATGTACGACAAGACGTTTTGTCTTAATGTGTCAAACTTAACCATGAATCTAGTTATATCCAAGTCCATGTTTTGACACTTCTCTTCTAGCTGCTTCATCAAGTTTTTCTTTGAAATTACCTTTCTTACCTCAAGAATTATTTCATTCCTATCACTTATCCCTATCTCCTCCAATTCTTGTTTGTTTTTAGTATTGAGAAACTTGATTATTTCTAGGCTTCTTTAGGCTTAGCACCTAGCTCTTCCTTTTGCTTCAATATTTCTTCTTTGGTTTCCTTAAGCAAGTCCTTTTGCTCATAAATTACTTGAATTGATGGCCAAGTATCATTAATTGACTCAACGATCTTGGACCATAGATGATTTTTAATGTAGGCCATGGGCTCTTTTAAGGTTAATTCTATTTCTACCTTTTTAAGTTGTTCACTTAACCTTTTGGCTTTATGTTCCCCTATTTTAGCATTTATCTATGCTAATTTCTTGGCTTCTTCCAAGTTCTTGATTTTCTCTTTCAATCTATTGATCTCGTTATTCTATATTGACATGTCTTCCATGCCGTTAATGAATTTATTGGCCTCATATGACTGTTGAATTGCTGAAATAGATGATTCAATGGCTGAAGTAGTGGAAGAAGTGACTGGCACTGTTGTGGCCAATGGGACTTTGGTGCTAACTCTTCTGCTAGAGTTGAAGGGACTGTTGTTGTTACTATGGGAATGACTGTAGAAGGAACACTTTAAGTCTTTGCAGCTTCTTTTTCTTGGACAAGCTTGTCCATCTCAATCTCCATTTCCTTGATCTATGTTGTCATTTGTAGTATGAGACTCATCATCTCATCTTTTTTATTTGTTTCTTGCACAATCTCTTTAGCCTGTGGATGTTCTGTTGGAGGTAGTTTCAGTTGTTTTCTGAGTGATGCAATATCAGGATTTTTCTTTTTCACCAATTCCTCTGCAGCTTTTACATTTGAAGGGTCATACCTTACTTACATCACCAGTTCTTCTAAAGACTTGATTCTAGTGTCCTTAGCATATGAAAAGGCCTTTTCAACGCTAAGTTGATCTCTTATATTTGTCAAAGTGTTCTAGAGTTTCTGGGCACTCATTTCTTTTGTGGTCATGGTAGAATAAAGAATTTCTAAGCTTTTCTTATGAAACTCAATCTTATCCAAGGGATGGATGTTATCTATTTGAATTTCAATATAAGCTCTCTTGTAATCTGATGATGTTGTAAGTTTAGGCACTGTTGGCTGTAGCACTATCATTAGCAACTTTTTATTTGTATAATCAAAGTCTGAGAGAAGCCTAATTTGATTCCCTAGAGTCTACTTCAAATACTGTGAATAAATTTCATTCTTGATCTCCTCGTTTTTGGCTTTGATCTATTTGTCCTTTTATTTGATATCGAGGTCTTTATCTTCTGCTTGTTGTGATGAATATGCTTCCATGCTTTGCTGTTTTTCACTCATCTGAGTGTTAGAAGTATCATTTTCCTGCTAATTTTCAATTACTGTGTGAGTCACAGTATCCTTCTCTACGTTTTTTTCATATAAAACCTCAATTGTTTCCTTTTCTTTGTCTGTTGAATTAGTTTTAGGTTTCTTATTATATCTGAGCTTGAATCTAGTTTCTGATGTTGTTTCAGTTGTATATGTGCCTTCTTCTCTGATTCTCTTTGTGGTTCTTTCCTCCTGAATAGGAGTCTACAAAGTGTGAATAGTATCACCTTGCTTGATAGATTCCATCAATGTATTTTCCAACCATTCAGCTTGGTTGGAAAACTTTTCAATTTCAAGCTTTTTATCATGAATATATGGCGTTAATTTGCATTTCGCCCTCATCTTACTGATTATTCCATAAGGATCATAGTTCCACAAGAAACTTTCATCAAATTTATACTCCAGCAACTGTTTTGCTGCCTCTACACCTTCTTCCCTATGATTGCACATGAAAGGACCCACCTAGTTTTTCAATTTGAACTAAGTCTTATTTTTAGAAGCCAAAAAGTTTATAGAATCTGAGTTTAGAATTTGTCTTATATACTCTAAGGAAAACACTCTCATTGGCAGGTACTTTGGCAATTTATAGGGAAAGAGGTTTGACCCATAGACTCTAATCGCTATGTGATTTTGGTAAAGGTACCAATCACCAGTTTTTATCTACTCTGATAGCTGTAAAACTTTCTTAATCTCATCACTTATCCTTGGTTGTACACTGTTTGTAAGCAGATTTATCAATGGGTGAATAAACAGTTTGTGAAATCTACATAAGTGAACTCATTTGATTCTTTTCTGATTAAAGAAGTCCAGAAAATAACTGACAATGGATTACCTTCTAGATCCAACTTCTGAAGGGCTATTAGGAATCTATCTGCTTGGAAGTAAAGGAACATATGAAAGAAGAAGGAGGTATATCTGAAAACACCTTCAGTGGGAAGTTTTACAAGCTGGTCATGGATAATATCAACTATATACTCAACATAGTTATAAATGACTGTGGGGGTTTTACCATGCACAAAAGTGGATAGAAAACCAAGTATAGACTCATCAGTGTGCTCCTCAGTAAAGTAACCAAGGATAAAGGACAAAATTGAAATAACATGTCTTGATCCTTCAGGGAATTTGGAGGATGAATATGGAGGGTTAATCTTTGGGATTTCAACATATGTAGGCATGAATGTTTAGAAGATCTAAAATATTTTAGGAAATTCTAACTCCAGATAAAGCTTTTTAAGAGCTTCTATAGACAATGGGACTGCATTTGGCTCTAGTAGTAACTAAAGCATTAGGTTTATGCATTCTGTAGTGATAGTGAAGAGTATTTTTTTCTCAGCATTAAAAATTGATCTTTGGTCATGGGAATAGTGAGCTTGACACAATCTAATGACCTCTGGACACTGATGGGTATGGGGAGCTACATATTTGGGTAAATTGGACTCCCAAATTTGAACTTCATCTCCCTAATCCAAATATTTTTCTAGACTTCAGCAATGTGTTAGGTAAACTTGAATCGAGATAGAGTCAATGTTGAATAGGGTAAATAGTAGTGGTTTTGGGGCACATGGTATTGTGCACCCATGGTTTTAGCCCATGGTATTGCATGTAATGGAGCCTATAAAAGGCTGCGAAGATTTCATTGTAATGCAGGCTTGGAGGTGAGTGGTGAAGGCTCACTTGGCCAGATTGGCCAGGGTTTTGACCAACGTTTAATGAAATTTCATTGGTTGGGTTTTTCCCCGGAGTTTAGGGTTTTCTCGGTTAAATATTTGTGTTAATGTGTGTGCTTTGTTTCTGGTTATTTTTTCATGATTATTATTCCTCTCGGTAAATGTTTTATTTCTGCAGTAAATCCTAACAAATGGTATCAGAGCCAAGGGTTTTATTGGCCTTGTGAATGAAAAATAAATGCAAAAATTAATGAACCCTCCTTCTAGTGTATCAAAGGTCGATTTTGATAGAATATCGGTGTGGATGGTCGTTAAGGAGATTAGGAAATTTTCTCAAAAGGCTATGAGAACCACCGATGTGAAGACGTTGGATGTTTTTTATTGGAAATATTTGGCATAAAGGCTCCTCTACGCTAGATTGAAGAGCGCGATCATGGCCAAAAAAAATAGTTTTATGTTGGAGGTGGAACAACAGGAAATATATGTGCTGGGAGAAATGGCCACAAGAAACTTCAAATATGGCCAAGTCGTTGGGGTCTCATACAAATCAACCTTATATTAAGGCCAAATAGTATTTTATGAGTGGAATGGTAGCGTACTCAGATGACCAAGAAGTGGTGCATGTGTGGGTATGCCACCAAGCTCAGATCGGTGTAGTTCAAGATCTAGATGCGAGTAAAGCAGAGATTTGTTGGGCAGAGGAAACCTATGGTAAGGCCCGGAGGATATTTCTTTGAGTAGATGATTCAGAAAATAAAATGAAACACTCGATCCATGCCCAGGAGGGAAGACATGCCTAATTACACGATTGTCCTTGGGAGCCACCTGAACAATCGTTTGAAGATCAAGGCGGAAACGTGGTGGACATGGCAGGGCTCAGGCTCTACTCCTCATCAGAATTCTAGAGGTTTGGATCAACGCATGTGAATTTTTTTCATATAGATGTTGGAGTCAACAACGCGAGATGGGTTCCATGTGAGTCTATGACAAAAGAAAAGAAAAAAACGCTCGATCAGGAGAAGCGTGTGTGGAAGAGTTCAAGATTTTTTTAGACACTGAGGTCCAAAGCGATCGTGGCAACAATTCTCAAGGTTTACCATAGTGCTGTTGAGAATATGCTGGCAGAGAAAATTTCTAATTGGTGATGGTACCTTTGTAGAAGCATTCATGAGCATGCCATGTATTATTTTGTGTGGCACGGTTTCAATAAAAGAACATCCCGGATGCTGGCATACACAATGTTGAATTCCTGTTCAAAAGCATCAGCATCGCGGAGATCCGTGATGTGGAAGCCTTGACGATTTAAAATAAAATTCAGTCGACCTGGTGGCCAAGGTCGCATGAAAATCTGATGCCAGACAACCATATTTATGATCAGTGCTACTGAACTTCCAAATATCGATCACAAAAAATATTATTGTCTTGAGGATGAGTTAAGATTAGCTCAGAAGGGACGTCAAAGGTGGAATCTCCCGTGGCAGGGCATCTAGTGAGCAGAAGTCGTGATGTCGTCTTCCTAGAGGAAGGAAAAGAATCCGAGTGATTGCGCAAGGATCAAAGGTGCTAGAGAAGCCAATTAAGCTTGCCGTGAATTGGGGTTTATAAATATATGCACAAGTTTATGTTTGTATGCCAAAGTGAGTGCATTGGTAAGCACTTAGATTAGGTGTTTCATAGTGCAATATTCATAGCAAGGGATGTGCATGGTTAGTTTTATGTGTTTTTTTCACACTTTTCTTTTTGAAAACACCAAGGATGAGGAGAGCATGAATTAGAAGAAGAGAGGATAAGTGCACGTGGATTAATTAATTGATGAACCATGTATCTGAAGAGAACTCCTAGAAGACTGGCAGTTACAGAGGCTGGTGACCCATGTAATCTGGTAGATGGGTTATTTTTATATGGACATTGATTTCATATGTACAAAGAGCAAAAATGAAACAAAATATATATATATATATATATATATATATATATATATATATATATATATATATATATATATATATATATATATATATATATATATATTATTATATATATATATATATATATATATATATATATATTATTATATTATTATATTATTATATTAGAGTTAATTTTACATGTAAATGGACATACTGCTATAAGACGTGGTATGGCATACGTACCCCTAGATAATCACTGGTAAAGTCTAGGTTAGACCTAGGTGATAGGGGGGATGTCAAGTTAACAATTACCCTGGGTAAAAATTTGAGGGTGGAAGAGCTAGAGTGAGCAGGGTTGTCTCATCTAGCAGGTTTGGCTGGATTTAGTCAATAATCCCCAAGTCAAGTTTAAGGGGGGAATTGTTAGGTAAACTTGACTCGAGATAGAGTCAATGTTGACTAGGGTAAATAATAGTGGTTTTGGGGCACATGGTATTGTGCACCCATGGTTTTAGCCCATGGTATTGCATGTAATGGAGCCTATAAAAGGCTTGGAAGACTTCATTGTAATGCAGGCCTGGAGGTGAGTGGTGAAGGCTCACTTGGCCGGATTGGCCAGGGTTTTGGCCAACGTTTAATGAAATTTCATTGGTTGGGTTTTTCCCCAGAGTTTTGGGTTTTCTTGGTTAAATATTTGTGTTAATGTTTGTGCTTTGTTGCTGGTTCTTTTTTCATGATTATTATTCCTCTCGGTAAATGTTTTATTTCTGCGGTAAATCCTAACACAATGGATATGAAGAAGACTAAATTCAATTACTGGATCGGTAATATTATAATCAACGTCAGCTAAAGGGGTATGCTCAACATCTATAACAGGAGGTTGTAGTGGATTTATGACAATTGTGCTTTTAGAAGACATTTCTAGATTTGTTCTTGATAATTTTTACCTTTGGATCTTAGAAACTCTGTTTTTAGGTTTTTTATACTCTTCTGTAAGCTTAGAATATTTACAAAAGGTATTTTTGATATGACAAAGGTCCATTTTGAACAGAAATAGGTAAACTCTAGATTTTTATGCTTCAAACCTTCAATTATGTTCCAAAATTAATCTTTAAACCTTTTAGTATATTCAGGAAAGGTTTAACAAGGGTTTATTGTCTTTTCTTCGATAAAACGGACCTAAAATAGTTTAATTCATGCACAAAAAGGGGTTCTGAGCATTTATAAAAGGGTTTGAATCATTCAAAGGGTTTTCTGAAGGTATGTAATGATTAAAACAATCAGATTCTGCTTAAAATTAGCTTACAGTTTCAGAAACTGTGAATTTACCAGGGGTTTTGCAGCAAATACAATTTTTGAAGGCAATAAAGGTATTTCTATAGGAAAACAAGCTTCACGAGGCTTAAATTCACAAGTATAGCTCTTTCTGATGTAAGATAGGTATTTTTCTTGAAAAATACATGTTGTTGTAGTATTTGACTTGAAAAGGGGTTTCTGGGACATCGGGGAGCTTTCAGAAGCTTGGTTGAAGTCCTTTAAAAATGATTTGGAAGGTCTGAGCAGTCGCAGCAATAAATTCTGAGTGAAATCTGGTTTTTTTTGCATGAACTAGGGGCAGCGACGTCTTTTCTTCAGTTGGAAAGGGTTATCGAATAGAAAACGCAGCAGAAAAAGGTTTAAAATGCGCGAATTTGCAGTTTTATAGAAAATTTGGGTTAAACAGTGTCTGCATTCAATGCCAGTCATTTCAAATGGGAAGTGGTTTGGCACAGGGAGGATATTACTGCCAAGCGGGTATCGCATGATCTGAGGGTGATTTATGGTATTTCGCAAACAAATGTGATCCAATGGAAAGACGACGCGTGGAGGAGAGAGGCGAGGGCAATATCTCCCATGTCGCAAATTTGAAATGGATTATCAACCGTGTTATTGAAATTGCGATATGGGTTATAGTTCCTTGGATTGGGTGGAGGGAGTGCCAACGGTTGTGATTTATCGGTGGAGTTAGGGGGCAGATGGGCGTGGGGCCCAGGATCTTTTGAGCAACAATTTTTAATTTATATGTTAAAATAAGGTTCTAACATATAGTTTAGATGTTTTAATGGGATAGACGGAATAAGCGGATTACAGAGCACATAGGCTCTATACATGTGGAAGTGAGTTAATATATATAATGAAAGTTTAAACCTATGGGGAGCGGAAATATTATCACATGGGGTAATACACCATAGGATAAAAAATAAAATGTGGGTTATTTAATATAAAGGATTTAATATATTATGGGATGGGGGGTATAGTGGAGTTAAATAAATAAGTTAAATGTTAATATGAAAGTGAATACGAGCGAAAAAATACATACATATACTAGGTAAAGTGTCGTTTAAGTGTTTTTGGCGCAATTTTCATAATGGTGGTGCCATAATTAACTTTTTACACTTAATACTTAGGATAATGGATATTTTTCTGGGTTTTTTGAGTATTTTTGTATGAAATAAAATTATTTAAGAGAGTTTTTACTTTTCTTAAGCAAAAAGGGTGTTTTAACTTAGGAAAAGGGATTTTATCTTAGGAGAAAGGGTGATGTTGAAGAAAAGGGTTTTGATGAAGGGAATCCAATACTCAGTACCAATCAGTCATTAAGCCTTGGGTTCGGTCCCAACAAAAGTCAGAGAAATGCTCTGAGCCTTTCTAACTAAAGGATTTTAGTTCTGGAATACATTGTGGGGAGGGAAATTAGTAATTTTCCAGATGATGTTTTATTCATGCCTTGTGTGATTTCTTTCTACCTACCCATCATTTATTCTACCATTTTTTTCTTTATTTCCATGGGTGCATTTGAGCTTGCAACCCTAAATCCATTTTTCTTTTAAGGCATAAACTATCTAATTCTAACCTTATTTCATCCGAGGGCTCAGATTAAACTGTTGAGCTCCTCATTTATTCTCTAAATGTCTACTGATTTTTCAAGTTTAAATTGTTTAACAGATCTTTATTCTCTATCTATAAACATGAAATTTAAAGCATGAAAATTTTAATATTAAGCTATTTAACTCAACATGGATTATGGCATTTTGAACAAGCTGCACATAATCATTTATTTTGCAGTAAAAGTAAATAGTAGTGGCATTTTTAGTTACATCACTTTCATGTCTTATTCTTATGTATTTTTTGTTTGGGGTCCATTTTTATATTATTTTTTATCTTTTTCTTTTCAAGTCCTTTGATTTTTCTTTTAGGACATTTTACCCTCTTTTCATTTTTTAGTTATTTTCAAATATGGGAAAAAAAGCTTGCAGAAATCTAGGTATGTACATATTTACAAGAGTTATGCAGTTTTATAGAAAATTTGGGTTAAACAGTGTCTGCATTCAATGTCGGTCATTTCAAATGGGAAGTGGTTTGGCACAGGGAGAATATTACTGCCAAGCGTTTATCGCATGATCTGAGGGTGATTTATGGTATTTCACAAACAAATGTGATCCAATGGAAAGACGACGCGTGGAGGAGAGAGGCGAGGGCAATATCTCCCATGTCGCAAATTCGAAATGGATTATCAACCGTGTTATTGAAATTGCGATATGGGTTATAGTTCCTTGGATTGGGTGGAGGGAGTGCCAACGGTTGTGATTTATCGGTGGAGTTAGGGGGCAGATGGGCGTGGGGCCGAGATCTTTTGAGCAGCAAGTTTTAATTTATATGTTAAAATAAGGTTCTAACATATAGTTTAGATGTTTTAATGGGATAGACAGAATAAGCAGATTACAGAGCACATAGGCTCTATACATGTGGAAGTGAGTTAATATATATAATGAAAGTTTAAACCTATGGGGAGCAGAAATATTATCATGTGGGGTAATACACCATAGGATAAAAAATAAAATGTGGGTTATTTAATATAAAGGATTTAATATATTACGGGATAGGGGGTATAGTGGAGTTAAATAAATAAATTAAATGTTAATATGAAAGTGAATACGAGTGGAAAAATACATACATACACTAGGTAAAGTGTGTTTTAATTGTTTTTGGCACAATTTGCATAATGGTGGTGCTATACTTAACTTTTTACACTTAATACTTAGCATAATGCATATTTTTGTGGGTTTTTTGAGTATTTTTGTATGAAATGAAATAAGTTAAGGGATTTTTTACTTTTCTTAAGCAAAAAAGGTGTATTAACTTAGGAAAAGAGATTTTATCTTAGGATAATCGGTGATGTCGAGGAAAAGAGCTTTGATGAAGGGAATCCAATACTCAGTACCAATCAGTCATTAACCGTTGGGTCTGGTCCCAACAAAATTCAAAGAAATGCTCTGAGCCTTTCTAACTGAAGGATTTTAGTTCTGAAATACATTGTGGGGAGGGAAATTAGTAATTTGCTAGATGATGTTTTATTCATGCCTTATGTGATTTCTTTCCACCTATCCATCATTTATTCTACCATTTTTTTCTTTATTTGCATGGGTGCATTTGGGCTTGCAACCCTAAATCCATTTTTCTTTTAAAGCATAAACTATCTAATTCTAACCTTATTTCATCCGAGGGCTCAAATTAAACTGTTGATCTCCTCATTTTTTCTCTAAATGTCTACTGATTTGTCAAGTTTAAATTGTTTAACAGATCTTTATTCTCTATCTATAAACATGAAATTTAAAGCATGAAAAAGTTAATATTAAGCTATTTAACTCAACATGGATTATGGCATTTTGAACAAGTTGCACATTATCATTTATTTTGCAGTAAAAGTAAATAGTAGTGGCATTTTGAGTTACATCACTTTCATGTCTTATTCTTATGTATTTTTTGTTTGGGGTCCATTTTTATATTATTTTTTATCTTTTTCTTTTCAAGTCCTTTGATTTTTCTTTTAGGACTTTTTACCCTCTTTTCATTTTTTAGTTATTTTCAAATATGGGAAAAAAAACTTGCAGAAATCCAGGTATGTACATATTTACAAGACTTATCAAAGTCAATTCAAAAATTATGAACCCTATTATTATACGACCCTAACAGTGGCTCCACATGGGGATGGCATTTCTTGGTGAAATGTCAAGAACTTTGAGATTAGTAGCTTTTGAATTTTGACTGTCCTGACCTTGTAAATATTCTCTGAGTTCTGTAATTATTCATACTTATGATATTTAACCTTTCAAAGCTTAGGGCCTTCTCTCCGAGCTTCAACTTTGTTAGGAAAACATCCAACTCAATCTAAAATATAAAATGTTATGTACAATGGATAAAGCAAACAAAGTTAACTATTGGTTGTTTCTGAAGAGTAGTAATGCTTCAGGATTTTACCATTGATAGTTCCACCTAACAGATCTGATCCATATATCTCTTTCAAAAAGAAAACATTGTTACCTATGTAACCATAAATAATATAAGTTCATTTCCATAGGAAATCAAATTTCTCGTGTTTACCTTTCTCTTCTCTCCTTGAATCCCACTTTAGAAATTTGTCACCAATGTAGAAATCATCTTCTTTACTCTTTTTGTCAAAAAAAATCTTAATCTTATCTTGGATAAATTGAGACTTAAGATAAACCTCTTCTCTTGTTTGTTGTAAGTGAATGGTTTGGTTAATCCTTCTTTGAATTTCATTGGTCTCAACTTGTAATTCTTGGATTATCTTCATTACTAGTACTCCTAAAGAATATGGAAAAACAACATCCATTCCATAAACAAGCTGGTAAGGGGATATACTAATAGATTTTTTGGTGGTAAGTCTATCTACCCATAAGGAAATAACTAACCTCTTGTTCCAAGTTTTCTTGTTATCTTCTAGTAATTTCTTGATGATGTTTACAAGACTTTTACTAGAATATTTAGCAAGGCCATTACCTTGAGGGTAATATGCAGTAGAGTGGTCAAGGGTAATGTGGTACTTATGGCAAAAATCAATCATCTTTTTTTATTTCAATGCAGCTGCATTGTCAGTGATAATCTTTTGGGGGGATCCAAATCTTGAAAGTATGTTGTTTTTTAAAAAGGATATTATGACAGTGTCAGTGGCTTTACCTGGAGGGAATGGCTTCTATCCACCTAGTAAAATAGTCGGTGGCTGTCAGAATCCACTTATGTTGAGCTAAGGATGAAGGGTGAATTTCACCAATGAAGTCAAGACCCCATTGTTGAAAAGGAATTTCTATTGAGATGGGTTTTAAGGGTAGGGGTAACAACTTCTTCTTTCCTTCAAATATTTGACACTTGTGACAGGAGGTCACATACTCTTTTACATCTGCAAACAAAGTAGGCCAGTAAAAAATAGCTCTCAGGATTTTGTCTACAGTAGTCTTCCAGTAGAAATGTCCTCCACAGTCATCTGCATGAAATTATTCTAAAAATTTGTCAGCTTCTTCTTTGAGCAAACAATTCAATAAAATTCCACCATGATATTTCCAAAATAGTACATTGTTTATGATATAAAATCTCATTGCCTTCAATTTTAAGAATATATATTTTGTTCTTGATAATCTAGGAGGAGCTTATAAATTTAGTAATACAAATACAATATCTGCATACCATGGTGAGTCTAAAAAGGCTTCACTGTTTTCTAGAGTCGCCATCTCTTCTTGATCATCTACTTGGGCAATAAAATTAGCATCTAAAGCATGAAAATTTGATTCAGCCATGAGCTTGGCTAAACCTTGACCTTTTATGAGTTTGACAGGTTTGATTTCTATATCATATTCCAAATTGTAGCAATCCACTTACCTCTTTTACCATCAGGACCATTCTATGTTAGAATGTCCTTTACAACTTCATTTGGAACATAGGCAATGATGTGTGAATAAAGAATGTACACTCTAAACTCCTTGATGGCCTTTACTAAAGCTAGGGCATGTTTCTCCATTATATTGTACTTTAAAGTGTTATCTTTGAGTGATTTTCTAAAGCAAGCAATGGGCCGCTCATAACCCTGGTCATTTTTCTACAGTAAAACTGCAGCAATAGTGTGTTCTGAAGCAAAGGAGAAAATAATGAAATTCTTCTTGAATTCGGGGCTTATAAGGACTGGTGTTTTTGTTAAAGCTTGTTTAATTGATTTAAAATATTTCTTGGCTTCAACAGTCCATTCAAGTACTGAGTCTTTTTTCAGCATATTGTTAAGTTCTCTGATTATTTCAGCTAGATTTGAGATGAGTCTTCTAAGGAAGTTAATTTTACCTAGAAAAGCTTGTAACTCTTTAATGTTCCTAGGAGGACTAATGTTTAGAATTGCCTCTATTTTGGCTGGGTCTATCCTAATTCCCTCTTTAGATATAATATGTCCTATTAATTTACCTTCTTCTAATCCAAATAAAGTCTTATTAGGGTTTAGAGAGATGCCAAATTTAATGAATTTAAGAAATACTTTCCTTAGATGATCCAAATGTTCATAATCAATCTTTGAAAATACAGTAATGTCATCTAAATAAATAACTAGGAATTCATGAATCTATTTTTCAAATGCTATATCCATAGCTCTTTGAAAAGTGGCTTCTGCATTCATTAACCCAAAAGGAATTTTTACATACATAAAAGTGCCCCATGGAGTAGTAAAATCAGTTTTGGCTTGGTCTTCTGGTTGGACTAGAATCTGGTTATATCCAGAAAATCCATCTAACAATGAAATTCTGGAAGAACCAACTACCCTCTGTAAAATGTGATCCATCTTTGGTAAAGAGTAATTTTCTTTTAAGGACACATTATTTAAATTTCTGAAATCAACACATAATCTAATTTCTCATGTCTTTTTCCTAGTGGAAACTAGATTAGAAACCCAATCAGAATATCTAATTGCTGCAATTATTTGGGCATCATACATTCTTTTTACCTCTTTCTCAATTAAAGGCATCAAACAGGATTGATACTTCTTAACTTTTATTTAAAAGGTTTTTGGTCCTCTTTTTATTTTATGTTGTATTATGCTAGTGTGATAGGATTTTAAGTCCTCATAACTCCAAGAAAAAAATCTTGAAATTCCTTAAAGAGAGCTATGTATTTTTCTTTTTCTTCCTGAGGTAAAGCTTTGGAAATTTTAATCATCTTAGGTTTTAACTCCATATCAATATTACACTCCTCAATATCAGATCTTAGTGGCTCCATTTTAGGTTTTCTTGCAACATCATTAGAGTCAAATAGTTCTTCTAAAGGAGTTAAGCCTTTTGGTAAAAAATTATCTTTGAGGTTCAAAATATCAAATTCATCATCTACTAACTCTTCAATCTCTACTTTTTCTAAATTATCTATATCTAATTGTCTAAATTTAGTAGGTTTAGAAAAACTTAATTTATTTTCATCTCCATTATTTAAATCAATTTCACTGTCTAAGTTTTGATCTATGGTACAATATTTATCTATTTTACAATTCTGAAATTCTCCTTCATTGTTCCTAAAATGATAAATATGTTCATCTTGTGAGAAAATTTGCCAATATTTAAGATTAACAGGAATTATAGGTCTATGTTTAACTTCTGCAGAATATCTATGATCAGGAATTCCTAACAATCTGCAGTCCTAAAATAAGAGCTTCATATTTAGCCATGTTGTTGGTACATTTAAAATTCAATATGAAAGCATGGCCTTCTTCATGATTGTTTTCCATATTAGTTATCCAAACTCCTGCTCCTGCTCCTAATTTATTGACTGAACCATCAAAATCTAGGTGCCATAATGATTCATGAAAGATGTTTTTACTGTCTGGTGTTTTGTTTTTATCTTTTAGTTCAGTTTTGATTTCAATATCAGTTTCAGAGTTTCATAAGATGAATGAATCCATGTCAGTAGGTGTAGTGTAAATTGGGTAATTCCTTGGTCTTTCTAAACTACTGACCATAAATTTCATCAATGTTTCCCTATAAAGTTTCTTTGGTTGGCCAAAAACTAATATTGTTGCATATGACATATCAAGTTGTATAGATCCATGTAATTTAGCTCCCCATAAGTGAGACAAAAGCATTCCCTACTTGGGAGGGATGTTAGATACTACAATGTCCATGAGTATGCTTTTACCAAGATATTGAACTAATGTGACACACAAATCTTTAATCAAACCTAAACATTTGACTTTGCTCGAATCAAATGAAAAGAGATCTTTGTAAGGCCTAGTGATATCTAAATTAAGGGTTTCCATTATTTATTTTGGCATTAAATTATGTGAAGCTCTTGAATCTAACATTGCATTATGTAATATTTGATCATGAACAGTCAAGCTAATATAAAATAGTGGAACTGCTCATATTGATGTTTTCCATTAACATCAGGACCAAAAATTAACTCCGGTTAATCATCACTTAGATTTACTGAATCTTCTCCATCATTCATGTTTAAAGTTTCAATGATAGTTGTTTTGTATAAATCATTTTTTACCAATTCTGTCAAAGGAATTGGTATTTTTAATTTTGCAATTTCAACTTGGATATGAAATGGAGCTTGTGATTTACTTAGTTTAATTATTTCTTCGTTAAGAATTGTGGTTTAAGTAGGTTTGTCTTCTTTTCCTACAGTTGTTTTCTCATTTTCAGTTTGAGTTTCTACTGTCTTAACATTTTTAGTTTTCTTTTCAGGAATAGTTTGAGAAGCAGTAGATGTTTTTGCAGATTTTGAATTTTCAGAAGTTGTTTTAGCAGTGGCAGCTTTTGGATCAATTGATTTTGGGTTAGCAGTGGATGTTTTAGAGTCTAAAATTGTTGTTTTGGCAGAATTAGTTGTCTTTTCAGCAGCAGATTTTTATGAATATGTTGATGTTTGGACAACCTCATCTGTTATTTCAATAATATTTGGACTACATGAAATTTTAGGGCTTGAAATTTTTTGGATGAATTAGATTTTTGCTTGTTTTCCATAGGGAGAATTTGCAGAACTTTAGTAGTGGGAGCTTCTACTGCTTTCTTTGTTTGTGTTTAAATAGATTTCTTAGTAGAAGGTTCTATGTTTTTCTTACCCCTAAGCTTATATTGCTTATGTACTTCATTGATAGAAAATTCATAACCTTGCTTGTAATCAACTGATTCACCAGAATCTAATTGAATTTGTTGTAAATCATATAACTCCTAATCTTCTTGTGTTATAAAGATAGTGTTATCATCATTTATACCCATTAGATTTATGGTGTCTTCATCATCATCATTTTGATGAGAAATTTCAGCATAGTTCTCTTGGAAAGGTGGTCTTATTGTTTGGTCAGGTGTTGATTCTCTAGATTTTCTAGTATTTATATTTTTCTTGAAATTGGGATTTCTAATTTGTTGGTGGTTATCCCATTATGGCTTTATTTCCATATTATCTAACCTATCCATCATTCTCTCTAATTTTTTTGCTAATTGATCTATTTTTAAATCTGAACTAAATGCCTCTTCTTTTATTGTTACTCTTCTTTCATTCCTTAATCTAGCTTTTCTAGCCAATAAATTTTCCTCTACACTAACAGCGTTACTTTGCATCTGCTCTAAAGTTTCAAGATTCCTCTCTCTCAATTGATATACTATGTCTGTATCAAATCCATCAGGGAATTTGAGAAGAACAGAATTAGAAGGAGTTTTAAGATTAGCAGGAATTGAATTATAAATACTATTGTATATAGTGCAATAATATTGGACTGTCTCATTAGGTGTTCTTTTAATGCTCTCAAATTATGATAAGATTTGTAATGATTTTTTCTTATTTTCCCATTTATTAATGAATAATCTATGAAAAATAGCTAAATCAACATTACTACCAAGTTTTAAACCTTTAAACCATTTTTTCACTTCCCCAGTTAATGTTTGAGCAAACAGTCTCATTTGGACATTAGACTCATCTATTTCATGAAGTTCAAAATAGTCTGTCATCTTATTTACATGTCGTTGGGCAATGTATTAAGTGGTTGCATCAAATTGAGTTATTTTACTTTGATAGTCTTGAGGCATGTCATGTAATTGGGCTGGAAGGACCAAGGGAGCATATCTAGCAATCATGGATTGAATTCTAGCTTGGCTTGGAGGTAAACTGGAAGTATTTTGGGCAAAGATAGAAGTACTTATTGAGGTAGTTAAATAACTTGCAGATGAGATGGGGATATAAGAAGTACTAGAAAATTTGGTTGAGAAACCAAAAGATGAAGTTGGGAATATGAAGAGGTGTTAGGAGATTATAATGATGTATTGGAAAATGCAGAATGAAAATTAGTGGATGGAGATGAGGTAGTGGAGGATGGGATTAATACTCTAGGTTGAAATGGTTGTTTAGAAACAAATGGATCTGTGGAATGAAGTGTGGTGGAGATAATAGATGATGTAGTAGTAAATAGAGATGAACCTTGAGATTCTAAAAGTCTGGTATCTAAATGAGTGGTAGAGGGCTTAGGGGTATAAGATGATAAAACAACTAATTCAGCTGAATGCTGAAAAATAGCTTCATCTATTTCCTTAAGTATAGTAGCATTTACTTCATCAAGTTTATCATAAGCCTCAAAAATCTTTGATTCAGAATCTATTGAAACAGTTTCCTGTTTAATTTCAAGAGATGAAATAAAATTAGGATCTATAACATTGTTATTTAAATCAATTTCTGATTTATTTATGAATAAAGAGTGTTCAAAATTTAAATCAAAATCAATGTCTTGTATAGTTGCTAACTGTTTTGGAAGGGAATTTTCTCTAACCAAGGAAACTTTATTACCTAAATCCTCTACTTTTTTATCCTTTTTTTCCAATTCTGTCAGGATTATCAACTATGACAGCAGGTTGTGGATATGGATTTGACCTAGTATAGTAGACTCTTTTGGAAGCTAGAATTACAATTTTTAATGAAACTATACTCACAACTTATTAAAAAAATCTTAAGGTGGAAAGATAATAAAAAGATTTCCTTTAAGACCTATTTAAAAAACTGAGGATTGGTTAGTTCCCCAGCGGAGTCTCCAGTATGTTATCACTTTAATAATTCCCAAAGTTGTGAGATTTTAATTTTATAGTTTAAAGAACATTAGAGGTAACCACAGACCTACTTTTAAGCTTTAGGATCTATCATTCCTAAGGCTCAGAGAGGGCTCTCTCTCTAGGATTTAACTCTATTTTTATGTTTGATTTTAGGCTAGTTATATGGGCAAATTGGTTTTGGGGTTTTGATCGGTTTTGGTGGGGAAATCACTTAATGAGATGGATAGTTGTGAATCTGTAATCCATTGGGCAGATGGAGTCAATGTGTCAAGCAAAAGGATCGGCATCAAGGTCTAAAGTCAAATTTTTAAAGGGCAAGAGAGCAGAGTCACTAAAGATCTTCAAAGGCTAATTGGTGAAATGGTTTTGATCGGGATAAAGAGCAACTAAGAATTATTTGATCCGAATAAGGAAAGAGGAGGTAGAGGTCAATTGAAATTAGGGAGCAATTAAGGGTTCCCTAGTCTGGATATCAGCAGAAAACATTTAGATGAAAAACAGTAAATAATAGAGTTCTTTTAACAAATTATGATATATCACTTCCTAATTTCACATTAAAATTTAGAAAACATTTATGAATGAATAGAAAACAAAAGAAGATGAACAAGTAACAAGAGAAAGTACTTCACTTAAGTGGCCCAACACATGAATCCTTAAATATGATGCTTTATTACATTGATCCAACCTGCTAACTTGAACTTGGTACAGCAAAAAACCTTTAGGTTTAGAAAATATAACTATAGAAATCTTCAGCAATTTATTCCACACTAATACTTCAAGTAATGAAATATTTATACAAAAATTAATACAAAATATCTTAGAACAATCATAGTAATTTTCTATGGAAAATAAGATATCTATTACAAAAATATAGTGACAGTTGCATAACAAACTTGCAAGTTGTCCTATTTATTAAATAAAATATCTTTCTTGATGGAATTAGGCAGCAGCTGGCTAGTTGAGTTGTCTTCAACACTAGCACTTGATCTTCAATCAGTTTTGAAGCTTTATCTCTCATCTAATACTCTTTAATTGATACACTTTATTCTGTTGTTTTGACTTTTTTACTGCTTCAAAAAAACTATTTTTACTGTGTAAAAACAACAACTTTGTTTTTTCATCCTCTTTTACTGCAAACTATCTTTTTACAATAAATATGTGAGCTTCTGTCAAAACTCTTCATCTAGTAATTTAATCTCTGTAAGTTTTCTAAAATTCTCATCATCCTCTGTGTATCTAACAAAGGTTGGCTTGACTACAAAGAGATGTTTTATCTCATGTTGTAAATAAAACAAATTTTCAACACTCTTATGCAACACTTTACCTGTGGTGACTCCTTGCCAATCTACCTTGTTCACTTGATCTCTAGCAAAGTCTCTTATCTTCTTGTTGTAATCTTCTTGCTTCATCAATTTATCACTGATAATGAGAATTTTTGGCAAGCCTTTTTGTCTTAATGTGTCAAACTTAACCATGAATCTAGTTATAGCCAAGTCTGTGTTTTAACACTTCTCTTCTAGCTGCTTCATCAAGCTTTTCTTTGAAATTACCTTTCTTAACTCAAGAATTGTTTTAGTTCTGTAAGTTATCTCTATCTCATCCAATTCGTGTTTGTTTTTAGTATTGAGAAACTTGATTATTTCTAGGCTTTATTCAAGCTTAGCACCTAGCTCTTCCTTTGTCTTCAATATTTCTTCTTTGGCCACCTTAAGCAAGTACTTTTGCTCATAAATGACTTGAATTGATGGCCAAGTATTATTAATTGACTCAATGATCTTGGACCATAGCTGGATTTTTATGTAGGCCATGGGTTCTTTTAAGGTTAATTCTGTTTCTACCTTCTTAAGTTGTTCACTTAACCTTTTGGCTTTCTGTTCCTCTGTTTTAGCATTTATCTATGTTAATTTCTTGGCATCTTCCAAGTTCTTGATTTGATTTTTTAATCTATTGATCTCATTATTCTTTATTGACATATCTTCCATGCCTTTAATGAGTTTACTAGCCTCATCTGACTGTTGAAGTGCTGAAATAGATGATTCAGTGGCTGAAGTAGTGGAAGAAGTGACTGGCACTGTTGTGGCCAATGGGACTTTGGTGCTAACTCTTCTGTTAGATTTGAAGGGACTGTTGTTGTTACCATGGGAATTATTGTAGGAGGAACACTTTGAGTCTTTGCAACTTCTTTTTCTTGGACAAGCTTGTCCATCTCAATCTCCATTTCCTTGATTTGTGCTGTCATTTGTAGTATGAGACTCATCATCTCATCATTTTTATTTGCCTCTTGCACAATATCTTTAGCTTGTGGATGTTCTGTTGGAGGTAGTTTCAGTTGTTTTCTGAGTGCTGAAATATCAGCATTTTTTTGTTTCACCAATTCCTCTCCAGCTTTTACATTTGAAGGGTCATACCCTACTTCAATCACCACTTCTTCTAAAGACTTGATTCTAGTGTCTGTAGCATATGAAGAGGCATTTTCAACCCTAAGTTGATCTCTTATATTTTTCAAAGTGTTCTAGAGTTTTTGGGCACTCATTTCTTTTGTGGTCATGGTAGAATAAAGCATTTCTAAGCTTTGCTTATGAAACTCAATCTGATCCAAGGAATGGATGTTCTCTATTGGAATTTAAATAGCATCTCTCTTGTAATCTAATGTTGTTGTAGGTTTAGGAATTGTTGGTTTTATCACTTTCATTAGCAACTTTTTATTTGTATAATCAAAGGCTAAGAGCAGCCTATTTTGATTTCCTAGAGTCTGCTTCAAATACTATGAATAAATTTCATTCTTGATCTCCTCATTTTTTGCTTTGATCTATTTGTACTTTTCTTTGATATCCAAGTCTTTATCTTTTGCTTGTTGTGATGAATATTCTTCCATGTTTTGTTGTTTTTCAATCATCTGAGAGTTAGAAGTAGCATTTTCTTGCTCATTTTCAATGACTGTGTGAATCACAGTATCCTTCTCTAGGTTTTCTTCATCTAAAACCTCAATTGTTTCCTTTTCTTTGTCTATTGGATGGATTTTAGGTTTATTATTGTATCTGAGCTTGAATATAGTTTATGTTGTTGTTTAGATTTATATGTGCCTTCTTCTCTGATTCTCTTTTTGGTTATGTCCTCCTGAATAGGAGTATGCAATGTGTGACTAGTATCACCTTGCTTGACAGATTCCATCAATGTTTTTTCTAACCATTCAGCTTGGTTGGAAAACTTTTCAATTTTAGGTTTTTTATCTTGAATATAAGGGGTTAATTTGCATTTCATCCTCATCTTACTAAGTATTCCATAAGGACCACAGTTCTACAAGAAACTTTCATCAAATTTATACTCCAGCAACTGTTTTTCTGCCTCTAGACATGATTCCTTGTGATTTCATATGAAAGGACCCATCTAGTTTTTCAATTTGAACTGACTCTTATTTTTAGCATCCAAAAATTTTATAGGATCTGAGTTTATAATTTTTCTTATATACTCTAAGGCAAACACTCTCATTGGCAAGTAATTTGGCAATTTATAGGGCAAGAGGTTTGACCCATAGACTCTAATCTCTCTGTGGTTTTGGTAAAGGTACCAATCACTAGTTCTGCACTGCTCTGCTCTGGTAGAAGTAAAACTTTCTTAATATCATCACTTATCCTTGGTTGTACATTGTTTGTAAGCATATTTATCAATGGGTAAATAAAACAGTCTATGAAATCTACATAAGTGAACTCAGTTGATTCTTTTTTGAATAAAGAAGTCCAGAAAATAACTAACAGTGGATTACCTTCTACATCCAACTTCTGAAGGACTATTGAGAATTTATCTTCTTGGAAGTAAAGGAACATATGAAAGAGGAAGGAGGTATATCTGAAAACACCTTCAATGGGAAGTTTTACAAGCTAATCATGGATACTACCATCTATATACTTAGCATAGTTATAAATGACTGTGGGGGGTTGACCAGGCACAAAAATGGATAGAAAACCAAGAATAGACTCATCAGTGTGCTCATCAGTAAAGTAACCAAGGATAAAGGACAACATTGAAATAACGTGTCTTGATCCTTCACGGAATTTGGAGGATGAATATGGAGGGTTAACCTTTAGGATTTCAACATATGTAGGCATGAATGTTTGGAAGATCTGAAATCTTTTAGGAAATTCTAACTCCATATAAAGCTTTGTAAGAGCTTCTATAGATAATGGGACTACATTTGACTCTGGTTGTAACTGAAACATTAGCTTTATGGATTCTGTAGTGATAGTGAATAATATTTCTTTCTCAACATTAACAATAGCTCTTTGGTTAGGAGAATAGTGAGCTTGACACAATATAATGACCTCTGGACACTAATGGGTATGGGGAACTACATATTTGGGTAAATTGGACTCCCAAATTTGAACTTCATCTCCCTAATCCAAATATTTTTCTGAACTCCAACAATGGAGATCAAGAATATTAAATTCAATTACTGGATCAGTGATCTTATAATTAACGTCAGCTAAATGGGTATGTTAAACATCTACAACATGAGGTTGTAGTGGATTTATGAAAATTGTGCTTTTAGAAGCCATTTCTTGATTTGTTCTTGACAATTTTGACCTTTGGATCTTAGAAACTCTGTTTTTAGGTTTTTTATACACTTCTATAAGCTCAGAATTTTTACAGAAGGTATTTATGGTATGGCATAGGTTTCTTTTGAACAACAATAAGTAAACTTTTGATTTTTATGCTTCAACCCTTCAATTATGTTCCAAAATTTATCTTTAAACCTTTTAATATATTCAGGAAAGGTTTAACAAGGGTTTAATATCTTTCCTTGGATAAAACAGACCTAAAGTAGTTTAATTCATGCACAAAAAGGGGTTCTGAGCATTTATAAAAGGGTTTGAATCATTCAAAGGGTTTAATGAAGGTCTATAATGATTAAAACAATCATATTCTGCTTAAAATTAGCTTACAGTTTCAGAAATTGTGAATTTATCAGGGTTTTTGCAACAAATACAATTTTTGAAGGCAATAAAGGTATTTCTTTAGGAAAAGAGACTTCAAGAGGCTTAAATTCACAAGTATAGCTCTTTCAGATGTAAGATAGGTATTTTTCAAGAAAAATACCCGTTTTTGTAGGTATTTGACTTGAAAAGAGGTTTCTGGGACGTCGGGGAGCTTTCAGAAGCTTGGTTGAAGTCTTTTAAACACAATTTGGAAGGTCTGAGTAGTCACAAAAATAAATTCCGAGTGAATTCTGGTTGTTTGTACATGAACCAAGGGCAACGACCTTTTTTCTTCAGTCGGAAAGGGTTATCGAACAGGAAATGCATCAGAAAAAGGTTTAAAATCTGTGAAGATGCATTTTTATAGAAAATGTGGGTTAAACAGTGTCTACATTGAAGGTCGGTCATTTCAAATGGGAAGTGGTTTGGCACAGAGAGGATATTACCACCAAGCGGTTATCGCATGATCTAAGGGTGGTTTATGGTATTTCGCAAACAAATGTGATCTAGTGGAAAGACGACGCGTGGAGGAGAGAGGGGAGGGAAATACCGCCCATATCACAAATCTGAAATGGATTATCAATCGTGTTATTGAAATTGCGATATGGGTTATAGTTCATTGGATAGAGCGGAGGGAGTGCGAACGGTCATGATTTATTGGTGGAGTTAGGGGGCAGATGGGCGTTGGGCCCGGGATCTTTTGAGTGGCGGGTTTCAATTTATATGTTAAAATAAGGTTCTAACATATAGTTTGGATGTTTTAATCAGATAGACAGAATAAGCAGACTACACAACATATAGGCTCTATACATGTGTAAGTGGGTTAAAATATATATATATATATATATATATATATATATATATATATATATATAATGAAAGTTTAAACCTATGGGGAGCGGAAATATTATCACGTGGAGTAATACACCATAAGATAAAAAATAAAATGTGGGCTATTTAATATAAAGGATTTAATATATTACGGGATAGGGGGTATAGTGGAGTTAAATAAATAAATTAAATGTTGATATGAAAGTGAATACGAGTGGAAAAATACATACATACACTAGGTAAAGTGTGTTTTAAGTGTTTTTGGCACAATTTGCATAATGGTGGTGCCATGCTTAACTTTTTACACTTAATACTTAGCATAATGCATATTTTTGTGGGTTTTTTGAGTATTTTTGTATGAAATGAAATAAGTTAAGGGAGTTTTTACTTTTCTTAAGCAAAAAAGGTGTATTAACTTAGGAAAAGAGATTTTATCTTAGGATAATCAGTGATGTTGAGGAAAAGAGCTTTGATGAAGGGAATCCAATACTCAGTACCAATCAGTCATTAAGCGTTGGGTCTGGTCCCAACAAAATTCAAAGAAATGCTCTGAGCCTTTCTAACTGAAAGATTTTAGTTCTGAAATACATTGTGGGGAGGGAAATTAGTAATTTGCTAGATGATGTTTTATTCATGCCTTATGTGATTGCTTTCCACCTATCCATCATTTATTCTACCATTTTTTTCTTTATTTGCATGGGTGCATTTGAGCTTGCAACCCTAAATCTATTTTTATTTTAAAGCATAAACGATCTAATTCTAACATTATTTCATCTGAGGGCTCATATTAAATTGTCGAGCTCATCATTTATTCTCTAAATATCTACCGATTTGTCAAGTTTAAACTGTTTGACATATCTTTATTCTCTATCTATAAACATGAAATTTAAAGCATGAAAAAGTTAAGATTAAGCTATTTAACTCATCATGGATTATGGCATTTTGAACAAGCTGCACATAATCATTTATTTTGTAGTAAAAGTAAATAGTAGTGGCATTTTGACTTGCATCACTTTCATGTCTTATTCTTATGTCTTTTTTGTTTGGGGTCCATTTTTATATTCTTTTTGATCTTTTTCTTTTCAAGTCCTTTGATTTTTCTTTTAGGACTTTTTACCCTCTTTTCATTTTTATATATTTTCAAATATGAGAAAACAACTTGCAGAAAGCAAGGTATGTACATATTTACAAGACTTATCAAAGTCAATTCAAAAATTATGAACCCTATTATTATAGGACCCTAACACACCTGTCATGTGTTTTGAGCATCTGTTGTCAATGTATCATTGATTTTCTTCCCCTTCTGCAAATAAAGCTATGCCACAGCTTTCAACTTATAAGTCCTTCTTTCTCCATACCTTAGAATTTGAAGGTATATGTTCTTTTGGTTGAAGTTTGCTCCTGCATTCAAATTCTTCATGACCAAAGTTATTGCAATAAGCACATTCAATTTCATTCTAGAGAGGAGAAAAGTTGTTATAATTTTTCTTCTTCATTACAGTCTCATTTCTTTGCTTTCTTGCTTCTCTAGTCATGATGGTTTTGAATGCAACACATTAAGTAGATTTATGACCAAAATTGTGACATGAGAAACATTATCCATTAAAGAATAGATTTTTGCGATCATGAAAACTTCTATTTATGTTTACCTGTTGATTGATATTTCTGCTATTGTTCTTTCTTGTATTGAAGTGGTCATGCTTTACCTCTGTAGTCTCTTTGTTCTTTTGCTGAGTAACAAACTATTGCTGGCTGGATTTAGCTGCATTTAGATAGCTTGGTGCTGAAGACTGAGAATATTCTTCGATATATCCAAGATCTGTCTTTACAAGAGGAGAGTATTGTACTTTGATAATTTCATCTAAGGTTTCAGATCCTTTAGCAAATCTAAGATTTAAAGTTTTCATTTTCTTAATCTCCTTTCTTAGACTTACTATTTCACATTCTAATTTCTCATTGTGCTTTTTCTTTTCTATAATTTGATTCTTTAAAGTATCTATGGCAATCTTGTTTTCTTCCAAACATATTTTGAGATTATTTATTTCTTCAAGAAAATCATTTTCTTCTAATGCATCCATAAAAGTATCTTTAGACTCACTAGAGTCTTTTTCAAAAGCCATGAAAATTCTAATATCTTGATCAGATTCTCCTTCTTTACTATTTGATAGACCATCACTATCTTCATGAGTATAGTATATTTTTCTATTAATAAAATGTTTCTTATTTCCTTTATTCACTTCCTTTCCCTTTTCATGACTATCTTTATGGGGACATTTAGCAGCATAATGACCAACTCTTCCATAAGAAAAACATTTAAAAGGAAGCTTACCTCTAAACCTTCCAGTGCCAGGTTGTAGCTTCTTTACAAAATTTATCTCATCTTCTTCTGAGACATACCATGATCCTTCTTGTTCTTCTACCTCCTTTCTTTTTTCAGCAGCTCTGAAGACAACTTCTTTGACTTCAGAAGGACCTCCTTTTCTCATTTCACAAGCAGTCAGAATCCCATGAAGTTGAACAATAGTAAGGGTTTGTAGATCTTGTTTTTCTTCAATAACAGATACTTTTGACTCGAATTTGGGAGTTAGAGATCTTAAAACCTTTCCTACCAGAGCAGTATCAATTATGGTTTCATCTAGATTTCTCATACGATTTACAATATCATCTAGACATAAAAAGGAATTAGCAATGCTTTCCTCAATATGCACCCTGATTTTCTCATATTGAATTCTGAGAGTTTGGAATTTAGTACTTTTTACCTTAGCATCACCTTCATAGCTTAGAATGATTTTGTCCCATATCTCGTTTGCTATATTCAACTGCATGACTTTGACAAATTCTGATTCATTAAAAATTTCCAATAATGCATTGACCTCCTTTGCATTGGTTTCATAGTTCTTTCTTGCTGCTACATCTGTTGGAACTGAAGCTGGATATTGATAACCTCCTTCAACTATAGCCCATACATCTGCTCCAAGAGATTGAAGATAGGATCTTGTCCTTGACTTCCAGAATATTAAATTGTTTATGTTGAAGAGAGGAGGCCTGATAGATGTTGTCTCATCTTGATTGCTCATTGTAGTTGATCTTCCTTCTAGCGATTAAGCTTCTTCAGAAGGACCTGCTCTGATTCCAATTGTTGGGAAAAACACTGAGAGGGGGGGGGGTGAATCAGTATTTAGAGCTTACTGATAACTTTTACTTTTTCTTTACTAAATTCCATACAGGACTTTAATGAACCCAACTCACATAATCACGTGCATATACCAACAGAAACTTGCGTATACTGATATAATTTTATTATTAGAAAAACTTTCAGAAACAATATTTAGCTCATCTTATCAGTAATGCATCTGTTATTTAAGCAGTAAATATGTGTAGTAATAACATAACATATTATCGCACAAGAGAATCACACATGAACACCAAGATTTAAGGTGGAAACCAAAATCAGGAGAAAACCACTGATGTTGTCGTCTCTGTCTTCAATATTTATTATATGGAAAACTGCTTACAATATTGCACTGATGCAGACTTATATCAGTAAGCATACATCTACCTGTAGAAGGCTACAACCTTCTCTCGTTCTCCAACTGCTACTGGAAGGGAGCTACAACCCCCTAATCTCGTTTACCAGCCACTACTGGAAGAGAGCTTCAACCCCCAAAATCAGAATACCAGCTTCTACTCATAGGAAGCTTCTACTTCCATACTGAAGGCTTCAACCCTCATAATCACTGCAGACCACATTTCATCAATTTTCACACTGGATCACACAGCTTCAATACAATCATTCATAAAGATCAACAAAAATAAACTTCACCCAATACATCAATCAGAACACTGTAATAACCAGATTTCAGAATCACTATGCAGAATCAAATTCAACCCTAAGCATTCATTATCTCAAAATACATACGCTACTTTGCTTTATTGAACCAGCGTGTATACACACTTTCCTTCACACCAACTTGCGTATAGATCTATGAAAACTGATCTTCCAAAATATGGTCAGTCTCAGAACCAAATATGAGGCTTTCAGTCAGATATCTTTCAGTATTGCATAACCCTTGATCAGTCAGACATCATTGAACATATTTACTCACTCATTGATCAGATTTGTACATAATCAACTTAGCAGCATATACAGCATTCAGGCAACCTAGATCTACATGAAGACTTCATTGATAGACAGTATAATTACATCAACAAAGAACAGAAAAACCTCTGCAATAAGATTCAGAAACCCTGACTTCCATACGCACTTATTCAGAGAAAAAGC
Organism: Pinus albicaulis; assembly: GCA_034641835.2. NCBI lineage: Eukaryota > Viridiplantae > Streptophyta > Pinopsida > Pinales > Pinaceae > Pinus > Pinus albicaulis. The sequence goes on from CM076580.1 coordinate 826,294,281, forward strand.
CGCGTATATGCGCGCTTTTACCAAGATGAACTAGATTATAGATCTGTAAATATTAACTTTGCAGAATGTATCAGATCTATAGAACTTACCCATATTTCTTCACTTCACTTCAGCAAACATGCACCAGATCACAGATCCAATTATCTCTTCAATAGATCATGCAGGAATATAGGCATTTCAGGTCTAGAGATCATGATCCATCATTTTATCCAAGGGTGCATCATAGATTCAGATTTATCAATGAAACAGAGTTCATCCCATGCAGATATACTTTAGAGAGAAGTATTTAGTGAAAACCCTTACATATGAACACATTGCGCTATGTTCTTCTTCTCATTATATAGATTTAGCCTTTACCAATACCATGACTCAAAACCACACAACTGTCGATGGTATTCTTGGAAGAAATAAAATAGACGACATAGCACTCAATCTTGTGAGCTAATACCATGGTAATGCCCCTTGGTATCATATTTTTAGAGCGCAAAAGGCATACGTGACTTGGATCGTTCTTATCTGCGTGTATACGCGAATTGGCCTGTACAAACCCGCATATAGAACCTGCAATATGAAAATTAACCAATCTTCTGTTGGACATAACACATTTCTTCTGATAGACTACTGGGCTTCTACATAAGACATATACTCCATCTTTTACTATAGAGTTACCATCAAAGACAATATATTAAGACATAGGAATCATATTTCCAACATCTCTTCACCCTCCAATTCTGTTACTATGTCACTCCATCTCTCCTTCTTCCCCCATTCCCTCCATCTCTCCTTATTTTTCTCTTTATATGACCCCCAAACATTCACACACTCTCTATATTTATCCCTTGTCACTCCCTCTCTCTCTCTACTTCTCACTCTCTATGTATTTATTCTTCCATCCCTCATCTCCCCCTTTAACTCCATCTCTCTATCCCTCCCTCTCTCCTCCTCTCTCTCTTCCTTACTCTCTCTTCCCCCATCTCTCTCTCTTCCTCTCTCTTCCCCCATTTCTCTCTCTCTCCCTCTTTCTTTTCCCTACAATCCTCTCTCTTCCCCCATCACCCTCTTCCTCTCTCTCAAGTCCTATATCTCTTCCTTCCCCTCTCTCTCTCTCTCTTCCATCCAATCATCTCTCTCTCTCTCTCTCTCTCTCTCTATCTCTGCCCTCTAATCCTCTCTCTTTCCCCATCACTCTTTCTCTCTCTCTCAAACTATGGTATCGTATACCTTCCTTTCTCCTTCTCTCTCCTCCTTTTCCCCATTCTCTCCATCTATGCATCTTTGTCTCTTTATCTCACCCCTAAATATACAAACTCTCTCTCCATATCTCCCTTGTCACTCCCTTTCCCTCTCCACTTCTCACTCTCTATGTTTTTCTTATTCTCTTCCTCTATCACCCTCCAAATCCATCTATCCCTCCCTCTCTCCTCTCTCTCATCCTTCCTCTCTCTCTCTCTCTCTCTCTCTCTCTCTACCCTCCAATCCTCTCACTATCTCCCTCCCTCTCTCCTCCTCTATCGCCCCTCCATATTTATGTCTCCCGCTCTCTTACCCTTCTGTACCTCTCTCAATCATCTCCCTCTCTTCATTCCTTCTCTCCCTTCTCCTTGAGTTTATCCTCATCTCTCCCTTGTCACACCCCCTATATATCCACTTTTATCACTCTGTCTTTGTTGTTCCCTTCCATATATATCTAAAGTTAATAAATATCATGATATATTAATGTATATTATAATATAGCAAATTTAATATTGTATTAATCCAAAGTTATTAAATTTAATAATATTAATATGAATATTAGATTTAATAATAATATTATTATTAATATTAATATTTTATTATTAATATTCGGGCTAATAATGTTTTTATTATTATTTTTGACATGGTATTAACAATACTTTGGCTCATAGGATTCACTTAAATAAAAACTCTTTTGGAGTGTTCCTAAATATAAAGAGGTTTATGGAGTAAATATCAAAAGAGATTTTATTTATTCATCATAGCTCTTTTATTTACCATGGTATTTGGCCCATAGACTTTGTATATAATTATATGTTGATTTATAATGATATTTGATATGGTTTTAAATATTTATCATGTCTCTTTATACCTCTTTTAAATTTATTTATTTATTTACCATACCTCTTTTATAAATATGGTAATTGGCCCATGGTATTTTGCCTATAGGCTTCACCTAAATAAAACCTTTTTTTTTAGATCCTCTTTTATAAATATGGTAATTGGCCATGGTATTAATAATAATTTGTCCCTTAAATTTTTAACATTACATTTACTTTTACATGTTTTTACGTGAGATCTACCTGATATTGGGTTGTAGAGATAATACATTGTTATATTTTAATAATTAATCTTACCCTATTAATAAGGTTAAAAAGTTATATATAGTATAAACAATCAAGTTATATATGATTTAAGATTCAAGTTAATGTTTTGGTCAAAATTAATGATACTGGGCTATGAAACCAAAATTGAATAAGAATAATAATGATTAAAAATCAAGAAGATATCAAAGCGAGAATGAAAGTGATGCAGAAGTTTGTTAATCACCAACATTCCACATAATCGTCATCGAGCATTACCTGGCAAACAATGGTTTTGCAGAGTATAATTATAACATTGTAAAGTGGTCCTCGGCATCAAAACAATACAGATTTGTTAAGTTTTGAAACGAAGGATGGTTACGTTTTAATTATAGAGTTTGGTTGGGGTTGAAGCAGTTTGAACCATGTGCTTCTTGTATAAATCACAATTTTTCACAAGTGGAGAGGGGCCCTCCGTTGGCTCTATGGAGGGTTGAAATTTTAATTAACATCTGGTAAATGTATGTGATTAGGTAGCAAGACAAGTGTGTGTTTTGGTTGTAGCAGAAAAAACCTGTGCATGAAGCATCCATCTCCATTTGAGTTAAAACTATGTGAATTAGACATCGATAGCGTTGCCAGCTTGTTGAGAGGTCGTCTGTTGCTCGTCGCAAGAGCTGAGGGCACTAAGACCTGTGTAGTATAGAAGCCACGGTCTACAAGGTTCTACTATTGAAGAGCTGTCAAAGGGAGGTTTCCCGCCTGCGTGGTAACGAGGTTGTTAAAGCTCGTTAAAGGACTGAGTGGAGTGTAAATCTGGAAGCAAGACAAAACGAGATATGTTGGACTTTTAACAACATGTCTATATTTTTAGATATTTTTTATTCTCATGATGATGATGATGATGATGATGATATTTTCATGTGGACATTTGGAGGCATTAGCTTGGGTGGTATTTTTAAGTCTGAAAAAATTTCAGAAAAACAATGTGGTTATGTTGATGACCACCAGAGCACAGTTGTGGTTTTATCTTGGTATCAGAGCACAGTTGTGCAAGGAGGAGCCTTGCGCTGCCTGCCTACTTAATTTTTTAGACCACAACGGTGCTGAGGAGCGCTGCCTTCCTAGTGCTGCCTACAGGAGCAGATTTGAGGAATGATGTCGGAGTGTTGATGCCTGAACGCTGGAGTGCTACCACTTGTTGGGTTGAGCTTTGCACGCTGTTGTCCTTGATTGGAGGACGCTGCCAGATCAGAGGACGCTGCTTGATCGGAGAACATTTCCTGCAGACTTAGCTCAACTCTGCAAGGACGGTGTTGGAAGGCCGTGAGCTCAACCTGCCATGAGCTCAATGCTACCAAGATTTGTTGCACATGCCTACGCTGCCTTCTCTACGTTCAAGGAACATTGCTCCTGCGTAAAGCTAGAGAAACTGTGTTAAAATTGCAAGCTATTAACTATTAAGCTAAATGGCTCTCCAGGTGAGATACATGGAGAGTGTAAACACACTCATACACAGCCTAACTATTGAGTCAGATAAGCCTTAATTATATAGGCTTTCACACTAACAACATGGTTTCAACCACTCCCTGGATATTAGGATATGAGATCTAAGATTAGCATCTCACCCCTATCATCATCGCAACAACCTTCTAAGTCTAGGTTTCTCCATTACTTCCAACACTTCCCCTTAATGGAGAAAGGGTACTGAACAATGACATACGCTTGTTGGTCTAGTCTTAGCTAGGCTTACAATAAAAACAATGAACAACTTGGTAACAAAGGTTTTCATTTTGGTATTTTTGCTTGTGAGTCCATATTTGTTCATTCCGAGGTGAGGCTTCATCTTCACTTTCCTTGTCGTGAGGTAGTGATGTATCTTCACCTCATTTCTTCCCCAATAACAGAATTCTTGAACGCTTATCCTCGCCCTTCTCAAATTTATGAAAGGCTTAATAGGAGAATGTTTTCTCTCACTATTTCCAGTGTCACGCATGTGAACTTCCGCAAAGTTGTTAACTTATGCACACACATAAATATTCATGAGATCATCATAGTTTAAATTCTCTCCAGTTCTGCCTTCTTCGCAATCAGCTTCATGTGGCTCATCCAATTGATCTTCAACACTTTGTTCCTCCTTACATCCTTCCTGAAGATGAACTCGTGACTCTTCAATATCGGGATCTTTCACAATAGATTGTGCCTCTTGTTTCTGGCGGTCATCAACAGAACCACATTGTTTTTATAAAAAAATTTCAAACTTAAAAATACCACCCAAACTAATGCCTCCAAATGTCCACATGAAAATATCAGCATCATCATCATCAGAATAAAAAATATCTAAAAATATAGACATGTTGTTAAAAGTCGAGCGTATCTCATTTTGTCTTGCTTCCAGATTTCGACTCCACTCGGTCCTCTAACGAGATCCAACAACCCCATTACCACGCAGGCAGGAAACCTCCCTTTGGCAGCTCTTCAACAGTAGAACCTTGTAGACTGTGGCTTCTATGCCACGCATGTCTTAGTGCCCTCGGCGCTTGCGACGAGCAACAGATGACCTCTCAACAAGTTGGAAACGTTATCGATGTATAATTCACATAGTTTTAACTCAAATGCAGATGGAACCATAGATAAATTAAAAGCCAGATTGGTAGCAAAGGGGTATTCACAAAAAGAAGGTATTGACTATGAGGAAACCTTCACCCCCGTAGCTAAACTAAACACTATCAAAATGTTGATTGCTTTAGCTACTAAGAAACATTGGATGATTCACCAACTAGATGTAAAATCTGCATTAATCTTGGGTTTATACAACCATTTACACCCTATGGTTTGTTTCCCATCAGGAAGTTCAACCAGCTCCCAAGTGTTATTTTTGAGGATAGATTCATATTCTTGTTCCATAGTTGTTTTCCATTCACTACATTGATTTGCTTCTCTATAACTAGAAGGTTCAAAAACATTCATCATACTAGTTATAAAGGCATTTTCTCTGTATCTAGCAGGAAATTGAATCTTCCTACCTGATCTTTTGAGCATTGGTGTAGCTTCCAACCCATTCTGACTTTCCTTTGACAGACTCGGCTTGATTTTTGTCTTTGGAATATCTGATTCTACCTCTTTCTTTTGATCATGGCTGTTACCTGTTTCTTCACTTTCTTCCACCAAAAACGGAATATCCCATTCCTCATTGTGTTTATTAGATTCATCACAAAAATGCTCATGGAATATGACATCTCTACTAACAAAAATCTTGTGAGTAGAGGGATTAAATAATCTATAAGCTTTAAATTGTGAACAATACCCTACAAAGGTACATTTGATGACTTTTGAATCTAGTTTTCTTTTGTCTTCCTTTGGAATGTGAGCAAATGCTTTAGACCCAAACACTCTTAGATGTTTTACTGCAAGTTTAAATCCATGTAATGCTTTAAAAAGAGTTTTAAACTCAATACTTCTTGTAGGACTCCTATTTTTCAAATAAACTGCAGTATTCAATGCTTCAGCCCAAAAACCATTCGAAAGATCCTTACCTTTCAACATGCTCCTATCACACTCCACCAATGTTCTGTTCTTTCTTTCTGCTACTCTGTTCTGCTGAGAAGTATGGGGTACCGTGAATTGTTGTAATATCCCATGGTCTTTACAGTACTTGGTAAGTTCCTCCTTCCTGTATTCTCCCCCTTGATCGGAGCGAAGAATTTTTATGTGCTTCCCTATTTTCTTTTCAATCATATACCTGAACTGCTTAAAGTATTCAAAGGTGCGGCTCTAACAATGTTACCTATGAAACGAGAACTATCACCTCAAAACGGGAACTGTAGCCCAAAAAGACTCAAAAAAATGGAAAAAACGCCCCAAAAACAAAAAATGTGTATTCCATAATGCATTTGTTTTTTTCTCAAGGTCAAATTTCACCTTTTTATAAAATTATGTTAAAAATGACACTGTTTCTTAAAAAAATGATTGAAAAAACACCCTCAAAACAAAATGAGTTGATGCTGGAATAACAAAAAAAACATTTGTCACACTTTTGACACATTGTAACAATGGAATTAAAGACAACATATTAGGACAATGAAAAATCATAAAATTCTAAATTTTTTGATAGATGATGTTAAATATAAACAAAATCATGTCTGAAGGGCTTATCATTTCGAACAATTTTTATCCGTGTTGTTAAACATAAAATATCTTGACTCTAAACAACCCTAAAATTGTAATTATTTTCAACCGTAACATTAAGGATAAAATTTCGTAGCGCATAAAAACCTTAATGACAACTTGTAAATATCAAGTTTTTAAATCTTAAGTTTTCAAGATACTTGAACCATGAAATTATGGAGAAATTATATGACTTAAACAATTTTTAAAAATGAACAACTAAATGAAAAATTTATTATTCATATATTTGTTTGTTTATATATAAAAACATATTTTTTAATTTTTTTATTGTTTTTCTATATTTTAAATTATAATTGTTTTAGTTTTAAGAAAATAAAAATTAAAAATTAAAATTTTCTTATATATGTTTGTTTATGTTTTAAAATTTTTTTAATTGTTTTTTTATATTTTAAATAAGAATTGTTTTAATTTTAAAAAAAAAAAAAATTAAAAATTAAAAACAATTTTTTTTTTTTTTTTATATTTGTTTGTTTAATTTTTAAAACATATTTTTTAATTTGTTTTTATTGTTTTTTTATATTTTAAAATTTTAATTGAATATTTTTTTTATATTTTTTTTTTCCAAGTAATATTATTTCTATTAAGTCGTCAAGCAAAGTTTACAAGGAACATCCTCAGAAATGGAGAAATCCATAACTGAGGGATTGTACAAAAAACTGCTGGTAAAAACTAGACCACCCCTGGTGGGGAAACTGGCCAAAATAGTCCAAATATACCAGGCTTCTCTTGGCGGGAAACCAGCGTTTAACATAGTGCAAAAAGAAACTGAAAGAACAAACAAGAGAGGCATCCAAAACCTGCAAACTAAGGAGCTCAACGAGGACATGCTAAGGAGAGATTTCATGCTCGACGCTGGTTGGAAGGTCCTCCTCTAGGATACGGCAAATGTAGCCATAATCCAGCAGTTCATTTTCTTCATGCTGCTCGCGAGGGGAGGGCGGAAGTCCAAGTCGCTCCGCTAGAGTGTCCTCCTGCAAAGAAGTTGAAATGTTCATGACACCAGTCGCGTGGAGGACTTCCTTTCCCTTCATAGAACACGAAAGACTGAGACCTGGCAACTGCAACTCCTCAGTTGGCTTGAAGTCACTACCATCCGAAGAGAGGCTAGAAGCGGGTTGCACCGGGAGTGCCTTGAGCTTATGGGGAAGGAAGGGAGGCTCCTCTAAGATTATCGATTTGCAGGCACACTTCTTGTCGCAGGAGGAGCCAAGGGCAGAGCAGGAGGGGCCAAGGGGTCAAAGAGCATAGCAGGCGCAAGGGTGGGAGGATGCAAGTCTGCAGGGTTCCATGAGACCGAGAAATTCAAATCCAGAGGGGAGGCCATGGGCAAGGGAGGCTCCATCCCCCCACTCTTCTGTTAGGCTGTCGATGGCGACGCAGCATTCTGGCCGGCGTGTATAAGGCTCGATAATACAGAGGCGTCGCTGCAGAGGGATGAGCCCAAATACTTCGCACCAGAGCAGATGAGAGCCGAAGCAGAAGGAGCGGCGGGATGACAATCAAGGTGGGCTGGAAAGCCAGAGGCGGAGTGGGAAGACAAAGCAACACGCTGAGAGGAGTAATTAACCAGCTCACAGAGTACGTAGAGTTTAAGGTGGCACATGGGAATTTAAGGCCTAGCCCACGCGAGTTTTGATGGCGTTGTGCATCCCACGGATCGTGGAAATCTGTGTGACTAAATACCACATGCATCCGGAGTATTTTATTTTTATATTAAACAATACATTTTTTTTATTATAATAGTTTTTCTTAAGAATAAATATATATTTTTTAAATAGTTTGTGTTTGAAAAAAAAAAAAAAAAAAGTAATTTGCCACCCGTCGGGGGCTGGAGGCAGGCTAGGCAGCCCTCGACGGCGCCGCCAAGCTGGCCTTTGACCCCCGGCTGGGCGGAGGGTGATTCTTGGGATCGCCCTCCGCCCAACCGAGGGTGATTCTCGGAATCGCCCTCCACCCAGCCGAGGGCCGGAGGCAGGGCGGGCGGCCCAGCCTGCCTCCAGCCCCCGGCTAGGTGGAGGCAGGCTGGGTAGCCCTCGATGGTGCAACTCGACTGCCCGGCCTGCCTCCGGCCCTCGGCTGGGTGGAGGCAGGCTGGGTAGCCCTCGATGGTGCAACTCGACTGGGCAGAGGGAGATTCTCAGAATCACCCTCCGCCTGACCGGGGGTGATTCTTGGAATCGCCCTTTGCCCAGCCAAGGGTCGGAGGCAGGCCGGACGACGCCGTCGAGGGCTGTCCAGCCTGCGTTTGACCTGCGGTTGGGTGGAGGGTGATTCTCGAATCGCCCTCCACGCAGCCCTCGCCGCCTAGCCTGCCTCCGGCCCCTAACCGGGCATAGGGCGATTTCGAGAATCTCCCTCCGCCTAGACGGTCGCCGGAGGCCAATCGGGTGGCGCCATCGAGAGTTGCCCAACCTACCTCCGCCCATCCAGGGGCCGGAGGCAGGTTGGATAGCCCTCGACAGCACTCCCTGGTCTGCCTCCGGTCCCTAGCTGGACGGAGGATGATTCCGAGAATCACCCCCGGCTGCTGGGTGGAGGGCGATTCTCGGAATTGCCCTCCGCCCAGCCAGGGGCCGGAGGCAGGCCAGACGATGCCGTCAAATGAAGAAGATTGAATTTTGGATCTATTTTCAGGTTTAGGTAAGTTTTATTATATAAATTAAATTTAAATATTTTATTTTTTATTTTTTATGTCTTTATACTAATTTTCTTACTTATTTCTTTTATACTTAATGATTAGGTACAACACTAGCATATTGCCTACCAAAAGGAAGAAATTACATTGTCATTAAGAAAGACCCAATGCAATGAAAATTTATTCATAAAGAATTAACGTTCTTGAATTCCTTCCAGATGCGAAGCAAGAAGTTGGTTTGAGGAAAGGGAATTTTAATGAATCACGTGGGGCAAAAAAAAACAAAGGAACCTCAACCACCATTATATGGAATGATTGGAAATGGACACTTTGGAAGATTTGCAGACATGAAAGCTCTAATAGAAGATGACAATGACCAAAATTAAGTAGAAAATGTTGCAGAAGAAGCCATCAATGATATTCTAGATGATGTTGAACATGTATTAGTTGATATTGTTGAGGATCTTTAAGTTATGCTTGCGAACAAAGCTCATTTTTTAGATCTATTAATTAGTTTTACTTGTAATGTTTAGACTTTGATATTTTATGAGAAGAATCTTTATTTTTTGCAAAAAAACATGTTATTAGTATTATTTTTTGACATAAAATTCAATAAAAATGCTATTTTTTTAAAAAAAATTGTTAAAATTTTCCCAAAAATTAGTTTAACATGTTTTTTTTAACAAAATGTCTCTAAAAGTGTATTTTTTGCATTCTATTTGTATTGAAATTTTGTATTTTTTTGTCATATCGTTCAAAATATTGGTTTTTAGCAACAATTATTTGATGTGCATTGAAAAATTAATTAGCAATACATAAACTTGTAGAAAATATAAACTTTATAATATTGACCATTTTTCATTTTTTATCTATGTGAAAAAATGAAGATACCATTACAAATTTTTATTTTTTTTTTAAATTATTTTTTTCTTTTTAGAACACAAGTACATAAATCCACTTAAAAATAAACATCTCACGGAAGAAGAAGACATTAGAAAATGTAGTGTCAAAATCAATCCTCTAAAAAAACGTTGGTGATGATATGCCACCACTATTCAAAATCGACATAAAAAGCATCATAGAAAAAAAAATAAAGTGCCAAAAACATGCTCAAAATTTATTTTTTTTAAATGATTTTGCATCACCACTTTTCAAAATCGGGTGTTTTTCTTGCTACGTCAAAAAATAGGTACCAGTGCAGTTACCTATTTCATCTGTAACAATGTTCTCTTCTTACTCATGAAATATACCCAAGATAACTTCGTGCAGTCATCAAAAAACAATGAAAAGTACAATGCACCTCTTAATAAGTTTGTTTGCATGGATTCACAAAGGTCTGTGTGCACTAATTCAAGTATGTCTCTCTTCTTCATTTCTAATCGAACAGGGAATTCTTCTCTATGCATCTTTCCTAATGCACAAGCGTTACAATCATTATGCACTTGTTTAAATATAGGAAGATCTCTTACCATTTCCTTTTTCTGAAGTAACAACAAGTCATTGTAGTTGATATGACCAAGTCTTTGGTGCCACAACTCTTCTATAGTCAAATTCAATGTTGTCAAAGCTTGATCTAGTGTTGTCTTCACATCCAATTTGTACAGACCTCCTGTTCGAATTCCTGAAGCAATAGTCTTCATGACATCTTTAATATAACAGTTAGATTTAAAAAATTCAACTTTGAAATCTTGATCTGTAATCATGGATATAGAAATCAGAGTCTTTGTCAATCCAAGCACATACATTACATTATGAATAACTCTGACATCACCATTGAGTAAGATAATAGAAATTTTCCCGCACACTTTGATCTAATGACATCTATCATCACCAAGGTAGATTTGTGCTCCGTTGCTGATTTCTTTAAAATCTTCGAACCACTGCCTGTTCCCCGTCATATGTGTGGATGCTCCCGAATCTACATACCAAGTGTCTGCATCGACCTTCTCACCTAAGTCTGCCATGAACAATATGAAGTCCTCAACATAGTCATCATTTTCAAAATGACCTGAATGTCTTTTCTACTTCCGTTGATCTTCATGAAATTTCTTCTTCTTGCACTCCTTAGCAATATGACCGATTTTTCCGCAATAAAAACATTTAATTAGAGAATTTTTTTTATTCGGATGCATACCTTGAGTTTGATTTGTTCTTTTCTGTGTTTCCTCCGTTTTGTTGCAATGGATTTCCTTTTCCTTTGAAGAATTTATTCTTTGACATTAGCGCCAGATCTGCACTCTGTGCTTTCAGAGTCAATCTTCTTTATTCATCCTGCATTAATATCCCTGTAAGTTCTTCAAACTTTGGGATTTTCTCTCTCGCACTTATCCCAGTGATAAACATTTGGTAATCATCATTCATACCTTTCATGGTGATCGTGACCAAATCTACATCTGCAACTACCTCACCAATATCTAACAGTTTGTTTTTCAGGGCTTTAATCCACGATATGAAGGAAGCCACTGTTTCACTTTCCTCAATCTTTATGGAAAAAATCTTGCTCTTCAAGAACAAGAGGCGATTTGTATTCCTGATCTCATACAAATCCTTCAATATGGTCCAGATTTCATTTGATGATTTACATTCTCTGATATGTGGGATGATGCAGTCTTTCACTAACATCTTCAACACTATCTTTGCTTTACCTTTTCGTTTCTCCCAATCTGGGACTAATGATGTTCCTGTTGCTGGCTTCAGCTCATCCCCATTTGCAATCGTCCAGACATTATATACTTCTAACACTGTCTGCATCTTAAAGTTCCAATTTGAGTAATTGGAGCCATCAAGTTTGTTACTCTCATTCAGGGATGATTCGATTAATTGATTGCTCATCTTAATGACACCGAAGCAAATTTCTCAGGTCTCTTCGACACTTTTTTTATTTAAAAAAAAATTCCTCTCTTCCTACATCAACAATAATTCCTATAAAAAAAAATTAGATTAAAAAAGTACTTTTTCAAGAACCTTATTACCAAGCTTTTCTCATAAAGGAATATTAAAAAAATCCATTTGAAAGAATTATTAAAGGACTCCACCCATGAAAAGAATCATGAGAAAATCTCCACTTACAATAAGAACCATTAAAAAATTCCCTTCACAAAGAAATAATTCATGTGCTCTTATGAAAAATTCACATGAGAATTCCTTTTTAAAAATTCTATGCTCTCTCAAATCATACGTATTAAAATTCTGGGCGTTTAGGAATTTTGGATGGAAGCAACTATACCACAGCTATGGTGTTTTTTTTTTAATCGAACAAAACAGCCCTGTCAAGTTGTTGCTGATTTCTTAACGTAATTGGTGAAATCCGATCCCAAAGCTCGTAGGGTAGAGAAACAAATCAGCAAATGACAGCGCTCCTGTAAATCGGCAAATGACTTATGCAGGGCGTCAAGCAGCAAATGACAGCGCTCCTTTTCAACCCACCCAGGGTCGGCGTTCAGATCAACACCGACCTGATTCACTCCTCATGAGCACTCTTCCTTCTCACGCTAGCAGCAGTGGCTTACACAGAAAATCTGGGCAACGTACCAAGGACGATAGAGTGGCTCTAGCTTTACACAGGAGCAGCGTTCCTTGAACGCAGAGAACGCAGCGTAGGCATGTGCAGCAACTCTTGGTAGCGTTGAGCTCACGGCAGGTTGAGCTCACAGCCTTCCAAAGTTGAGCTAAGTCTACAGGGAACGTTCTCCGATCAGGCAGCGTCCTCTAATCTGGCAACGTCCTCCAATCAAGGATAGCAGCGTTACAAAGCTCAGCCCAACAAGTGGTAGCACTCCAACGTTCAGGCAGCAGCACTCCGGCAGCGTTCCTTAGATTTGCTCCTGTAGGCAGTGCTAGGAAGGCAGCGCTCCTCAGCACCGTTGCGGGGCAACAAATTAAGTAGGTAGGCAACGCAAGGCTCCTCCTTGCACAATTGTGCTCTAATACCAAGATAAAACCACAATTGTACTCTGGTGGTCATCAACAGAACCACATTGTTTTTCTAAAAAAATTTCAGACTAAAAAATACCACCCAAGCGAATACCTCCAAATGTCCACGTGAAAATATCGTCATTATCATCATCAGAATCAAAACTATCTAAAAATATAGACATGTTGTTAAAAGTCCAGCTTATCTCGTTTTGTCTTGCTTCCATATTTCGACTCCTCTCGGTTCTCTAAAGAACTCCAACAATCTCGTTACCACGCAAGCAGGAAACCTCCCTTTGGCAGCGCTTCAACAGTAGAACCTTTTAGACTGTGGCTTCTATGCCACATAGGTCTTAGTGCCCTCGGCTCTTGCGACGAGCAACAGACAACCTCTCAACACGCTGGCAACGCTATCAATGTCTAATTCACATAGTTTTAGCTCAAATGGAGATGGAATCTTCATGCACAGGTAATGCTCGCAGACTTATGGCAGAGTACGCCGAGTTTATATGCAAAACGCTGAGACAAGTTAGTCAAAACCCAAGCGCACCCACTGCCACCAAGTTCCACAAGCCATGGAGATCCGATCCACACGCTCTGAGATCCGATCCGCACGGTGGAGTCTTCTTTGAGATCCGATCCCCACGCACTCCACGTGATCGGACGCTAAGAAGGAGCAACGTGCTCTGGCATATCATCTCTCCTTTCACCACATTGTACAAGGGATCATGTTGTTTACAGTGACTTCATACCCGAGTTGCACAACAGCGATTCAGAATTGGGCCTCCTTTGACGGCGTCGTCGACGAGAGCTCGATAATAGCAGCGCTCCAGCAGCTCTCCGGGCAGCAAATCTCCGATGAGCGGAAGGTAGTCAGGTAAGCAACACCCCGATACCCCCGCAATCCGCTCAAATACCCCCGATCCTTCGTATTTCACCTCATTGTCGAGGATAGAGGGAGATCTTGCTCCAATGGCACTAGCCGAAATATGAAAGTTGAATCTAAAATTAATTTAAATCGCTCCTTTCGCCTTTATGCGACCCTGCAACTCATCCGATCCATTTTACGATTCCCATTCAACTATTGGGTAACATATAGAGGCAGATCCTCAAATGCTTTCGCCTTAGATATAACTCGGAAAATTTCAATCAATAAACTAATAATTCGTGGCATCCCATTACAGTTTCTGGAACACGCGAGTACCACTCTAGATTTGAAATGTACCACAGCGCTGGAAATGTTAAGCAAACTATTCCTCTTCCGCTGCCACTCAACACTTACAGTTTCTCCAAGTAACAACCCTGCCCACCAATCGATCCAGGAGCCTCTTCTGCGACGCTCCAATTTGGAAACAGATCAACAAAGGACATGGCACGCTGGACATAGCCCTCTACAGCAGCTAATACACACCCTCAGACAGTAATTTCAAGGCAAGCGAAACACTCTGCATCGAAAAACAAATATGGGATCGTTTCCCACTATGGCAAGTAAGATTCCGTTGTGCTTGCCCGATTTAAACACAACAGCAGCGATCCTCCTCGGCATTCAAGGAATTTGTCTCAAAACACACAGGATCAAGTGTTTGATCTTGTGCTTTGATACCATGTTAAAATTGCAAGCTATTAACTATTAAGCTAAATGGCTCTCCAAGGGAGATATCTGGAGAGTGTAAACACACTCATACACACCCTGACTATTGAGTCAGATAAGCCTTAATTATATAGGCTTTCACACTAACGATATGGTTTCAACCACTCCCTAGATATTAGGATATGTGATCTAAGATTAGAATCTCAATCCTATCTTCCATCACAACAACCTTCTAAGTCTACGTTTCTCCATTACTTCCAACAACAATGGTTTTGCAAAGTATAATTGTAACATTGTAAAGTGGTCCTCGGCATCAAAACAATGCAAATTTGTTAAGTTTTGAAACGAAGGATGGTTACGTTTTAATTATAGAGTTTGGTTGGGGTTGAAGCAGTGTGAACCATGTGCTTCTTGTATAAATCACAATTTTGCACAAGTGGAGAGGGGCCCTCTGTTGGCTCTATGGAGGGTTGAAATTTTAATTAAACATCTTGTAAATGTATGTGATTAGGTAGCAAGACAAGTGTTTGTTTTGGCTGTAGCAAAATTTGGGTGAAGATAGTTTCGATGATTGCATCCAACTGTTTCCAGGGTTGAGTTGTTGAAGTCTATGTTGCATTTATGTTTGGAATATATTGCATATTTTCAGGTTGTTGTTTGAGTGCATTTATCTTTGGAGTATATTGCATATTTTCAGGTTGTTGTTTGATTCTCATATTGGAGTTAATATGTATGAATGCATTATGCAATAGCCATTGATTCCAGTGGCAATATCAATTGCAAAATTGTATGAACAAGGGGGCATTATGGTCATTTGGCTGTGTTAACTTTGATATTGCAGGGGCCTTATGCGTCACTGCACCAGAAAGAATTTGGCTGTGTTAACTTTGATATTGCAGGGGGCTTATGCGTCACTGCACCAGAAAGAATTTGTTTGAACATTGTATAAGCATAATAAGATGAAGCTTTATGTTATAAGCACAAGATCTATTAGAAATTGGAGAGAGCATCCACCGAACAGGATTCACACACAATAATTAATTTCTATATATTATAATCAAATGAATATATCACAATTTTTATAGTGCTGTTGAGATCCAACTAATTCCACTCTTGGAAAGAGAAGTTGAGAGAATCTCTCAACATCCTCCAACAAACCAAACCAATCCCTAATCTTTAGCATGCATCATAAATGAGGCATTATCTCAAACACCCCCCCCCTTAATGCCTACATTACAGAAATGAAGAACACACTAATTTAATACAAACATTTGTCTACCCTGGTCTTCATTAACATTTGTACCCACTTTGAGATCTCATAGACAACACTCTTTTCTCCACCATTTTCGAGCTACCATTCAACCCATTTAAAATACATTTGTTTCTGACCAGCAATGCTGAATTTGTAAGATCAAAGATTCTTGACACCCCCGAAGAAGAGTCTCGACACTGAACTATCCTATTGAAATATTTCCATCTATGAAATAACCCCGAAGAATAAATTTCAACAATCTATAGGAAAATATTCTAGATACAGAATATGATCAGCGATCAATCCTACAAAGTGACCTTTACACACAAGGATCTCATTGTATAACCTGTAACCAATGCTCTTGAAGCCCGAAGCACAACAAGATCCATCAGTGTATAACAAATTCACACAATCAAATTAGCCAATTGTTCTCTCGGCACCGAAGAACGTCGAGAACGACTAAATTAAATAATGCTAATTTGTTCAATAATTGGTTCTGCACTACAAATCTCACAAATCCTTAGCCCGCAGATACAATTCCCAATTTAAAATTATATTTCAAAATATATATAACTTAAATTGCATATACTCTTCCCTGGTTCATTTTTACCGCCTTCTTTTAACCAGTGTTCAATTCACAACAGAATTCTTTTCCTTATTAAATTCTAATAAAATAATTCCACTCGAATTTTTTTATCCCACTCCCAAAGTTAGGAACACATATTGTATAGCTCACACGTTTACGTCTGTAAAATCCATCATTTTACCCACCTTCAAAATGCTTGTCATCATGATAAAGCGCATGTCCAGTGCAATACTATGTCTACCAAATGGCAGAATAATTAGCATATACAGTTGGTTAAGACGTGGTGCTTTCAGTGAAATCATTCAAAATCCTGTGTCTACATTGGTTGAATTATTTCTTCTCAGAACGGCCAAAACCAAATGTTGCACATCTCTATCGTCGTTGTTGATGGCACGTCTCTACTCAGATACTCTATCGGCGTCCTAGACGCATCCGTTTCTTGAGATGTAAGCAGGCCGTGATAATTGGAACTCACACTGTTGTTGCTCTCCATGCACATGGAGACGCTGCTCCACGAACCTTCGTCCTCTCTATTAAAATTGGTGAAAAAAACAAAACAAATAACAAATACCACTGGCAAACATACCTACACTATGCTACTCTCCTACACCATACTCAATCTCACATTTTCCTGGCCATCCCATGAGAGATTTAAGCCAGTAGAGGCTTTGATACCATATTAGAAATTGGAGAGAGCATCCACTGAACAGGATTCACACACAATAATTAATTTCTATATATTATAATCAAATGAATATATCACAATTTCTATAGTGCTGTTGAGATCCAACTAATTCCACTCTTGGAGAGAGAAGTTGAGAGAATCTTTCAACATCCTCCAACAAACCAAACCAATCCCTAATCTTTAGCATGCATCATAAATGAGGCATTATCTCAAACAAGATCAACCTTTAACTTCGATATAAGCATAAGATCAAGCAGACAAATATTTAAATCTTAACCCCTCATTCAAAGATATAAAATAATCACCAGATACAACGAATAACCTTTTACTCCAGAAAGTTGCGTTCAGCCAGAGGCATACACCCTCTGCCTACGTCAGATATGAAGATGGAAGTGGTTAAGAATTTTGGAGGTAGATAAGTTAACTCCTTGTAAACCGCATACAGTACATTTAGAGATAATTATAACATTAATATAACCAACTTAAGGAGCAGTTTAGTAGACAGTTCAAACTTCATGCAGGCCAGCAATGAACAAGTTACGACTGATCAAAGAAAAGATGCAAGAGATAGAAAACGAACCAATTAGACTGTATTTCCCAAATTTTATAGCACTATAATTTGGATTCAAAATCCAAGAAATAAATGGAGTAGTCCTTCCAAAAATGTCAGTCATGCAATTCAAGACTGCCCCTAAATGACTTCCCTATCTATCACAAGCAAGTTACATAACGGACTTTTGTACCTCTTGATAATGCCCATTGTCAAGATATGCCTCTGGAACGGGGAGTAAAATTCTAGAATCCCCAAAATTGATACAAATCATTTTCCATCTTTCGGTGGAAAATATGAAGTTAGATTTAACGTCACACCCCTCATGACCTGATCAGAGATTAAGTTCTGAATCCCATCAAGTCCATCTTGGAACAGCTTTTGCAAGTGTGAAGAATTATGGATTTCTGCAAATTAAATGGTATTTCGAAAGCATCCCAACTCAATTTCAACGGACAGGGCATATCTTCTCCGTCATAGAAGATACCACCTGGCCTCGAAACATTTTAATGACTGAAATAAGCAATTTATCTCCTGTAATCGCTCTTACCTTTCTTATGAGAACTTCTCGACTAATTTTACCTTCCTGGAAAAACATAGTATAAGTTTGTTTATGACCTTGTCTTCAGAGATGAAAAAGCCTACATTCTAATAGAAATATGGAAAGGGGGCAATTTACCTTGTAACTGGCGTATTGACGTTTCATTAAACCAATACTTGAAGAAGACAGGAATTTTTCAATAACAGAAAAAAGCTTTGGAAATGACATCCAAGCAGACCTAGGCACTCGTGCATTCCCATGCATTTTTAGGGTTGCTTCCTTGATCAAAGGGGGACAAAGCTGCTGGTCACCATCCTGTAGAAAATAAGCCCAGTAAATGCTTTATTCGCAAGGAAAAGATGTAAGAGTTAATGAGCAAATCATATACATAAACAACTTACAGTCTAAGCTAACAAACACAGCGAAGTGTTGAATGGTACTCTGTGAAGCACAAATAAACAAATTACCATCTAAATTAATGAAAAATGTCAGCAAAGGATTTGGAACGATATAGGAGAATAGTATATCTTCCATCACCATCTTCTTAACATGCACAACCAATGAAAATTCGGAGAATATTGTGACACCACATCGCATTAGGGAGATCCAAGGTGACGTCCAGGGCCCAAAAAGTCCCTGGCACTGATCTGTTGATTCAATGGGAACTAGCTTAAGCTGAAGAGGGTAATAATACTAGTAGATAGTAAACTGAACATAAGACTGTTGCATCAATTTCTGTGCCCAAGGTCTTTTCCCAACTTCTTTTTAATAACCTGATAGTTAAAGATGCTGATGAAGAAAACCAAACCTGGCTCTAGGGAAGGGTAGGCCACTTGTAAAGCCATGGTTCTTGGACTAACCCAACAACGTCCACCAGAGTGTGTGAAAAACTCCCAAAGCTGCCAGAACATTTATGGGAGAGGAAATTTTTGAAAAGATGGGAATACCTCTGGGCCATGATACATATCATCAAGGACTCAGAACTTTGGAGCACAAGACAGAAGGACAGGACAACTTAAGAGGGACAAGACAGTAGAAATACGACCCTTTGATGGTGAGCCACTGAGCAATATTGAAACTTGGCACTGAGTAATATCGAAACTTGGCTGGCGCTATCATGTCACTTACTGCACCTGCATTATGACTGAATCACCATAATAGCACCTCCTCGAATACCTCAAATAGTTATTACTCCAGTTCTAGTGGCTCCATTAATTGAGGCATATTAATCAGGGTTACTGTATTTATAACAAAACAAATAAAAGCACATATAATACATAATATTTAAATTTAAATGGCGGGTAGGAATGCCCGTCAAATTTATACCCTGGAATCATGGGATAGCAGAGCAAAATTCAATTCAGATACTACTCTTTTCAGGTCCAAGTTAAGGCTTGGGTCACCCATAAAGGAGGAAAATGAAACACAGAGGACGGAAAGTGCAAGACAGTCACAGAAGAGGTTAAATGACAGAATAGCAAAATCAAACTCAGAGATTACTCTGTCAAGGCCGCAATTTAAGGTTTGGATAACTCCCACAAACCAAACAGAAATAAAATTTCTTTAGAGGGAGACATTTATCCCAAGTCCCCCAAGTTCACAAGCAGGTAATCAGACAGGAAACAAAACAAACGGAAAGAGGCATATTTACTAATATGGAGAAGGTACCTGTCCCTTGTTCCCTAAAATTTCACAAGTAGGCATCAGTCTCCCTTTCGAGCCCAGGGGAGAGATGGAAAATGTAAACAATAGTTAGTTACTGAGCCTTTTCTAGATATTCTGGGATATCTTCAGGTAAAAACAAAATCCAGCAAGCCAGATTACAGTTGGGGAATTAGCTGATTATGTAACTCAAACGTATAGCTAGGGGAAATGTACAATATTTTGATTCTGTGGAGATTAAATTCATTTTTCTTCTACAATATATAAACGTGTATAACTTCATGCCCACTATTGAGAGCTCCTCCAAGATTTGAGTGCATATAGAACAATTTACACTTCATAACTACACTGCAAAGAAAGAAACCTTACAATCTCGTATGGTGCTCCAGAGTATGCCTGACCATTACGCAAGGAACATTTAGGCCTTCTGAGGACACTAGTTACGCCTTGATTTGCCTTCAATTTAGACCAATATTCTGCAAATATACAAGCAATAAATAGCCGATGAGTCTTATGTCAGCCACAAAAAAACAACTAGAAAACATATAAAGCTTGAACACTAGTTCACTCTATAGAATGGAGATGAGATGATTACCACGTAATGGCGGAGGAACCCTAAAGCTGACAACATATTCCGGCAATATATGCGTGTTCATGTGGGTACTCCAAACAATGTAGCGCTTGGGATTTTTAAGATCATCTACGCCGGTATCGAATTGTTCACTGCTGGGATGAAACTGTTGTGAACCGTGCTTGACCTGCTCTATATTCCCCATTATGACACGGCACAACACCATGTGTTGTTCTCCAATTTCATCAACATCCGAGTACGCTGCACTGCAGGATGGTGAATAAACGATCATTCTTTAGAATGTTAGCAACGTCAATGCAGAAAATCCCAAAAATAAACTAGATGCAATTGAAGGCTCAGGTAGATGTGCTTATACCTAATACAGGCACAATTTTCAGGTGCAAGATAGACACCAATGCCATATGCTGCGCCATGTTTTGGCGTTTTGGGATGGCCAAAGCCGTGGAGTACAATACTGGAAATGGCCTTGTTAGAGGTGCCATGCCAAGCATACCTCATGTTGGCATTGCCACAGGCGGACTTGCTTGCAACATCCTCAGCATGCCTTCGAAATGTCTGCGATCGAGCCTGTCCTGACACGGTCCTATAGATGCCCACAATAGTCGTAAATGCCGCAAGCTTCCGAAGCCCACCTAGGAACCGGTCTCGCACTGCAACAAACTCTTTATCACCATCCTCCAATTTAATCATCAAATTGTTGCTCTTCTTACTGCCAAAAAATGAACCCGACTCCAATTCCGGAAAAGCGCTGGTGGAAGCTTCGGAGTTGGAAATGCCAACAGTACCACCGCATTCTGGAAATTGAGCTTCATCACATAGCTGAGAATGATCTTCCACCGGAACGCTAGCGCTATCGCTGGAACCCTGTTCCAGAGTACTCTCCGGCTCATCAGACATAAAACCCTGTTCCAGAGTACTCTCCGGCTCATCAGACATAAAACCCTGTTCCAGTGTACCCTCCGACTCGGACTTAACTAGTGTGGGTTTTTCATTCTTATTACTTGTAATTACTTCACATTCTCCAGTTTGCAAGGGTTTCCCAAGGCAAATTTTGATGTCAAAAGAGGGATTCTCATGGCAGAAAACCCTTGGAAAAAAGCAATTCCCGTGAATATCAATCCAAGCAATCCATTTGTGAGACCCATCGCTCAAATCAATCCTTGACATGCGCAGGAAGTCAACCAGATAAGAAGAAGAGGAACCGCGCATGGAAATCTCTATTGCAGTTTTGCCATTTTGGAAACCTTGTTTCAAAAAGCATACTGTTTCCCAAGGGAAATCAATCCATTCCCCGTTATGCTTGGATAAGTACATAAATCGGGCTGGAATGCCGCTTTTTCTAAAATTATTGTAGTTCTCCACAACCACCATTCCAGAACAGCAGGAGGAGAGAGGCTGGGCATATTTGGCGGGGGTAATACATGGTCTCCGCCTCAGACGGCCTCCTTTCGCATCCATTAAATCATACAACACTCAACAACTGGTCCGTAAAATTCCTTATAACATGAGAGAATGGAAACGAAAGTGTTGTTATTCAATTTGAAAATTCCTTATAACATGAGAGAATGGAAACGAAAGTGTTGTTATTCAATTTGAAAATTACTTATAACATGAGAGAATGGAATAGAAAGTGTTGAATTGCAGAAGGAAGAGAAAGGGTGGGCCAAATAAATCAGGAGCGCCCACCGTCTTTGGTTTTACACATCACATTTGAATTGCAGAGGGAAGAGAAAGGGTGGGCCAAATAAATCAGGAGCGCCCACGGTCTTTGGTTTTACACATCACATTTTGCTCAGCGGTGAGCACGCCGACACGAGAAGGGAAGAGAAGACGGTGTATGTAGTCGTGTTTGGCTGTTTCTCCCAACCGACCAATGAAGAATTAATTATGTCAATTTTCACAGAGTAGGCTCGCTTTCTTAGCCTAGCCGCCACTTGTTTCCACACTACATACACATACACTATGCGATCGAATCATCTCCACGCGCGTTAAACGACGATATGTGGATTTGCGCGGGCGGGCGTTTACTTCGTCCCGTGCGTTACGTGAGTTTTCGTTGCCTTGCATCACAAGGAATACAGAAATCTTCTTTCTTTTCCAACAACAACCCGCTTTCTTTCTACTAAATTTTTCATCCACCCAAGGAGTGGAGAGAATTCTTCATTCCCTTGCTTTGCTTTGTGCAAAAAGCGAACTTGGACTTCACTTGCATGCATGCATCCATGAGATGAAGTGCCTTAGTGGCTAAGTAGGTAAGTTTGTCCACACAAAAGGAGCATTGCTTGTAAAGAATATATATATAATTTAATTTAATTTAATTTAATTGTCAAGAAAATTAATGCATATTGAATGAATATAATTTCATATTTAGATTCGTATTATAAGTTAGAAAATGGGTTACTAAAAGTTTAATTAGATGTTTCAATGTTTTTTTTAAAGTTGATGTCTTGTTATTTAACCAAGTTGAACAAGTAAGTGACATTAAATAATCTGAAATATGAAATATAATAAGGCAAGTTGCCAAGCACCAAATCCTTATCTTTGGAGACTTTTGTCATTGCTTTATTGTTTGTTTAAGTGGTTGAATAATTAAATAAGTCTGGGTTCATATGTTGACAAAAGTACCAAAGCATGCAATAATGATGCTAAAGAGCATTTGTGTGAAGGGTTACATTGACTTCTTTGCTATTTTTATTGAAGAGTTTAAGCAATCTTGCTTTATCGGATTTAGGTTCATCTTCACTATTCCATTTTGAATTTATGAGACTTTATTTACTTACTTTGTGCTTTGTAATTGGATTATCATTTGTATATTAAAGAGGTAGGGTTATAGCTTTGTGAAGGCTACTACTCACCAAAATGAATCAACAGTCGACATATCCTTTTCATATAACCACTCCACATGTTATTTGATCATACAATTAAACACTACATTAGAGTCACTCTAGAAGATTATAGTTCTTATAAAGCCACAAATGGCAGACTTAAAATGCAAAGCAAAAAAGCTTTATTCTTTCTTTGAGAGTATGAGCAAGCTAACTAGATCAGACTCGAAGTCTCTCAAGATTATTCTATTTCTCATTCTAAATGATGCATTGATGGGGGCACTGGTAGAGTTGTAATATAAACCAATTTTCAATATTTCAACTTGTAATATTTCAATATTTTCAATATTTCAAGTTTTGTTTAAACAAGTATATATTTCCCTTCCGCCCAATTTTAACTATCATATAGCTTTGGGAGCACCTTTTGAAGCCTAATTAGATTGGCAATAGAAAATCTATGTCAAGGACCCCTAAATTTCTAATGTTTAATGGATATGAGGGGTCCCAAAATCATGCCTGAGCAATTTATTGTTGGAACACGCGTCATATAGAGAAGTATACGCCCCCGCCCTTGATACCACTTATGTGATGTGACTAGTGGGACCCTTGTAGGACAACAAAGCATCATGTCAGGCAATGACATAGGCCTAATGCCCGATAGGCATATAGGTGACTTACAAATGGCATCTGAGTGGGCACCTTATGTCAAGAGCATGGGAATGACATCAACACAATAAAGGAGTGGGAGTTCGTTATGTTTTTCAAAATAATAAATATTTATGTCCCATAAAAGTTTGCCCTGTGTATCAACGAGTAGGGAAACCATTAAAAGGGAAAAGGATTTATTGTCCTCATTATATTTGATGCACTAAGTAATTTAATAATGAGAGCTTCTCGAATACTGTGTAATATTATTAAGGGTGTTGATGTTTCGGGTGAACACTTCACCCATCTTCAAAAACAAAAAGCTTTGATTGATGATATGAAGAGTGTTAGACCATGTATAGAGAGAGAGAAGAAATAATCATTAGGAATAAGACCAACATCAATGAATATTTAAAATATTATAATAATAATAATTTTTAATTTGGAAAGACATGAAATTTGAGAATAAGAATGTTAAGATCATTACATATTAAAAAGTAATAATTAAATAAGATTAAATAAAATAAGAAAGGAAAAAAAAAAAGTGAGCTTAAGTTTAATTAATTAACTAAATAAATAAAATTAATTAAAAATGATTAACTAAAAAAAGTGAATTAAGAGAATTAATAAAATTAGGATTAATAAAATTGTTTAAAAAGATAGAAGAATAAATTATTGAGAATAAAATAAAATAAAATAATAAATTGAAATAATTAGGTAAATGAGGGTATTCATTGTTTAAATTAAATTATTAAGAAGAAAAATATTAAATTATTAACTTAATAGATTACAATGTTAGGTTAAGAAGGGTAAAGATAAATTACAATGTTTGGGGGTGAGATAAAGAGAGGGAATAAGAAAGAGACACATATACAAATATAAATATTTTATAATATTATATAACAAGCCTAGATCCATATTAACTCTAGATCTATCAAACTTTGAGGGGGATCAAATCTCTCTAGGTGGAAACCTTTCCTCAAGTTTTGCAATAATAAATTGAAATAATTAGGAAAATGAGGGTATTAGTTGTTTAAATTAAATTATTAAGAAGAAAAATATTAAATTATTAACTTAATAGATTATGATGTTAGGTTAAGAAGGGTAAAGATTTAGAAAAAGGAGAAAAAGTAAAATAAAATAGATGAAATCAGGAAATGAGGAACTATTATATGGAACAAAATAACATATAATTAAAGGAAAAACGGGGGGGGGTTAGATAGGATTAGGATGGAAGATTAGGTTAATGAAATTAGAGGATCTTAATACAAAAAGTGGGGGGAATGGGGGGGTAGATACGATTAGGATGGAAGATCAGGTTAATTAAATTAGAGGATATTAATACAAAAAGCAGGGGGAACGAGGGTTAACGCTGAATAAAGGGTAATAAGTATTAAACCAAAATTAAATGGATATGAAATTAGAATAGGCTAGCAATAAAATATTACACCAGCCTAGATCCATCTTAAACCCTACTCTATCAAGTGTCGAGAGGGATCAAATCTCTCAAGATGAAAACCTCTTTTTTGAATGCAAAACTTGAGGAAAGGTTTGCATCTCGAGAGATTTGATCGCTCTCGACACTTGATAAATCCAGGGTTAAGATGGATTTAGGTTGGTTATATAATACTACATAATATTTATATTTGTATATGTGTCTCTTTCTTATTCCCTCTATCTATCTCTCCCCCCAAACATACACACTCTCGCTCCATATCTATCTATCTCTCCCCCTCTCTTCCTCTCCCTCTCTCTCTCTCTCTCTCTCTTCCTCTTCTCTCCATCTCACTCTCCTCTCCCTCTTTCCTCCCGCTATCCTCTCTCCTTCACTCTCTCTCTCCATCTCTCCCTCATCATTCCCTCACTCTCTTTACTTTTCTTCCTATGTGTCTTTCTTCTTCCCTCCCTCTCTCTCTCTCCCCTTCTCTCTATTAAGTCCTCTCTCTCTTCCTTCATCTCTTTTTCATTCTCTCCCACCTCCCTCTGTATCTCTCACCCATCATTCCCTCACTCTCTTTACTTTTCTTCCTATGTGTCTCGCTTTGCTTTCCTCCTCTTCCCTCTTCCTCCTCTTCTCATTGAAACATCTCTCCTTTTACTCTTTTTATCTCCACCTTCCCACCCAAAGAGTCTCTCCCACCTCCACACCTCTTCTCTCTCAACTCACACCATCTCCCCTCTCTCATTCCTTTTCTCCCCTCCATATCTATGTCTCCCTCTCTCTCTCTCTCTATTCCCCTTCTCTCCTTAACTCTATCCTCTCATATTCTCTTTCTTCCCTCCTCTCTCCCTTACTCTCTCCTCATCTCTTCCTTGTCACTCCCTCTCTTTCTCCACCTCTATCTCTCTATGTATTTTTTCTTTCCTCCCTCTCTCTCTCTCTGATCCAGGTGGATATTGGTGGTCACCCGCCTATTCCACTTGGGGCTCCACCATTGTCTCTTTCAGTTTTTTAGTTTCGGCACAGTTTACTATTTTTAGCAGTTTTTCAGGTCCTAAACTTCCGGAGCCGTTTTGAGGCCTTAAGCGACGTTTTTTGGGAAACGGAGAGCAACATGGGTCCATGGACTGATGTTGCTCATTCCAAATTTGTAGTCCTCGAACAGATCTTTCTAACGAGGTATGGTACGCTTCAAACGGAGATCGTATGCCAAAGTTACGCCCCTGGGAAGTTGAAACACCAATTTACCCAAACGGGGCCCATAGTTTTGGCGCTTCATCTCCTAGGCCCATTGTTTCTAAATAATAAATAGGCCCTCGAGCCTCATTGTAACGCAGTTCAGAGGCTTGTAGCCGCCACATCTCTTCTCAGAGATAGCTACCAGCGCCCTAGCTAGTTTTATTTCCATTCTGTCTGTAAGAAAATTTCAGTTCTTTGATATTAATGAAATGAAGTGTTATTTCCGCTGCATCTCCGTATTTATGGTTATGTGTTTATTCTGTTGCGTTCCTGCATAAATCCGGATCAGTGGTATCAGAGCGGTCTGCTTTTTCTCGATCCTTCTTTGCATGTCCCCAACGAGGTCGGGGTATAAGGAGCTAGGGTTTGATCTGGTGGAACCTTTGCAAGATCAGCCTCGCAAACCTCGACGGACGCCCATGGGGGACGAAAAGAAAGATGAGGGAGCAGGAGATCCTATCAAAACATTGCTCGAGGAGGCCCTCGAAAGACAAAGGAACGTGATGATGGATAACTTTGCTCAGATCCTTCAACGGCTACCCACCGGCGGCGCATCTGCATCCAGCAGCCACTCTGGAGGCGCGACTCCTTTTAAGGTACATGTAAATTTTGACATTCCCATATTTGAGGGTCAAATAGACGCAGATGCCGTAGATAGATGGTTGAATCTGTTAGAAGGATATTTCTCGGTTCATGACTTTTCAGACCGGGAGAAGATTATTTTTGCACTCCTCAAAGCTACCCCCCATGTTAAGGACTGGTGGGAAACCTAATGTGAGAACAAGGACCAGACAGAACCCTCTCTGTTCTCAGCCGTACCAACTTGGAATTATTTTTGAGACGCCGTCAAGGAACAGTACTATCCCATGGGGAGCTATGAGGACAAGTACATACAATGGACCACGCTGCGACAACAAAGGGATCAAGATGTGCATGAGCTGACGAATCTGTTCCATACCCTGCGCACAAAGTTGGGTATCAAAGATTCCGAGAAACATTTGGTGCTAAAGTATCGCAGTTGTCTGCACAGATACATTCAGGAGGAAATGGAGTTCCTCGACATCTCCTCGCTTGGTACGGCATACCGGTATGCTGCCAAGATTGAGCAGAAATTCAAACAGAAGAAGCGAGACTTTGGATCTGCAAATCAAAAGCAAGGGAAAGGTGCTTCCAAACCGCAGAAAAAAGGACAGAGCCAAGGCATGGCGGCTAAAGACAACTCATCGAAGCCACAAGAAAAGAATAGCACCGCAAAGCCAAAGAAGGACACGGGAAAGTGGTGTGAGTTCCACAAGAGCTCCACTCACAACACAAGTGAGTGTCGGGCCAAGCAGTCGCTAGTGGCCGAGATGAGGGCTTCTGAGTCAGATGCATGCTCTGACTCCGAATCAGAACCTGAAAAGGGGAATGAAAAAAGGAAACAGATTATTGATGCGGAGCCCAACGCCACTGTTGCCACTACAAAGGTCCAGAAGGAGGAACCGGAAGATCCAGAGGAGGAGGAACGTCTCTTCCACTGGGCAGAGGTAAAGGCTCCCTTGTGACAGCTTCATTGTTGACAATGGGAGCCAAAAGAACCGCCTTAAGAGACGCCAGAAGCGGTTTGAGCCACGACCACAACCACCCACATCCATACACCATCAGTGGCTTCAGCCATGATGAGATTCGCCACTGGTCGTGTTGTCGCCTTCCCTATGATCAAGCCCTTTCTGCGTATGAGGTATTATGTGACGTTGTCTTATTGATGTTTCGATGTATTATTAGGACAACCATACTTGGAAGCGTCACGTCGTGTATGAGTCGAGGTCTCGTACGTTATTGTTACTTTGGGAAATAAGTTGTACAAGATACTAGAGGTACCACCTCCTGCCGCTATCTCTTTGGTTACTGCAAAACAATGCAGTAAGCTCATTTCCCAAACCAGGAAATTCGTTTTCCTGATGATCCGCCCCCAGGGCAAGAAGAAGACTGTGGCCACGACCTCCAAACAGGGCTCCTCTGCACAACAACAACAAATGGATAAGGTTGTGGAGGAGTATGGGGACATATTCACCTCACCCACAGGGGTTCCTCTGCACTGTCAGGTCAAGCACCCGATTGATCTGACCCCCGGTGCGTCGCTACCTAATGGACCGATCTATCGGCGCTCTGTTCTGGAGAATGATGAAATCAAGAGGCAGATTCAGGAGCTGTTGCAGAAAGGTCACATCAGACCAAGTTCATCGCCCCGTGGGAGCCCGATCGTGTTGGTACAGAAGAAGGATGGGACGTGGAGACTCTGTATTGACTATCGGGCGCTGAACAAGATCACTGTCCGGAATAGGTACCCAATCCCACGGATTGATGACCTTTTGGACCAACTCAAAGGTGCAAAATATTTCAGCAAGATCAACCTGAAGTCTGGGTATCACCAGGTACCAATTGAACCCTCCGATGTGTGGAAGACTGCCTTCAAAGCCAAGGAAGGCCTTTTCGAATGGCTGGTCATGCCTTTCGGGTTGATGAATGCTCCCGCCACCTTCATGAGGATGATGGATGACATCTTGCGGCCATTCACCAAATCATTTGTAGTGGTGTACTTGGATGATATTCTGATCTTCAGCCAGACTTGGGAAGAGCACCTTCACCACATCCGACAAGTCCTCCAAACACTGCGGCAACACAAGTTGTGTGCCAATTTGGAGAAGTGCACTTTTGGCATGACCCAGGTTCAATATCTGGGATACATTATTTATGAAAGGGGGGTGCATGTGGATCCAGCCAAGATCCAAGTCATTCGGGATTGGCCAGCCCCAACCACTATAACAGAGCTTCGCAGCTTTCTGGGTCTTGCTAATTTCTACCGAAGGTTCGTATTGGGATTCTCTCATATCACTTGGCCCTTGAGTCAAGTCACCAAGGGAGGAGCGAGAGCAAAATTTTTTTGGTCGGAACCTCAACAGAAGGCGTTCACAGAACTGAAAAACCGCCTCTGTTCTGCCCCAGTGCTCACTTTACTAGACTTGCAACAGCCATTTGAGATCGAGACAGATGCCTCTGACTATGCTATTGGGGCAGTTCTTACTCAACAGGGACATCCAGTGGCATATCACAGTGAGACATTGTCTGACACAGTTCGTAAGTATCCCACTTATGACAAAGAAATGTATTCCATTGTGCAAGCTTGTCGACAATGGAAGCATTACATTTTGGGGAAGGAAACAATCATCCACACAGACCACCGGCCCCTGCAGTTCATACAGACACAAGGGAAGTTGCATAATGATCGCCATCAGAAGTGGTCCACATATCTGCAACAATTTCATTTGAACATCAAGTACAAGAAGGGTAGCACCAATAATGTTGCAGACTGCCTCAGCCGACCACTGATCGTGGCACTCACCACTGTGCTCAACTCTTGTGGGCACGAGACTTCTGATTGGCCGCTTCTCTATGAGAGTGACCCAAAATTCGGCCACACTTACAAGGCACTCTTGGGGGGTACGCAAGTTCCAAATTTTCACCTCCAAGATGCACTTTTATGTCACATGGGACACCTTTGTGTTCCTTCAAGCGAGCGTGCCAAGATGATATGGGAAGCACACTACAGTCGAGTCGCTGGGCATTTCAGGGTTGAGAAAACAATAGCAATCCTGCAGAAGTATTTCTATTGGCCGAACCTTCGAAAGGATGTCGAGAAGCACATCAGATCCTGCACTGCTTGTGCCATTGCCAAACCGACCATCAAGAAGCAAGGCCTATATACTCCTCTACCTACCCCTAGTCG
Organism: Pinus albicaulis; assembly: GCA_034641835.2. Classification (NCBI taxonomy): domain Eukaryota; kingdom Viridiplantae; phylum Streptophyta; class Pinopsida; order Pinales; family Pinaceae; genus Pinus; species Pinus albicaulis. Next base: position 826,324,706 of record CM076580.1, read on the forward strand.
ACCTTGGGAATCCATCTCCATGGATTACATGTCGGGCCTGCCTTCTACTAAGCAGGGAAATGACTGTGTTTTTGTGGTCGTCGACAGATTCTCGAAGATGGACATTATGGCGGCCTGCAAGAAGAATATCACAGCAGAAGCCACTGCTAAACTCTTCTTTGAACGAGTGTGGGTGCACTTTGGGATCCCACAGTCTATCATATCAGATCGGGATAGTAGGTTCCTCAGTACATTTTGGTCCAACCTCTGGTCGATGTTGGATACCAAGCTCACCAAGTCCACAGCTTTCCATCCCCAAACAGATGGCCAGACAGAGGTCGTCAACAGAATGATTGTACACATTCTGCGCATGTACAATTCAAAGCATCTACGCACATGGGACGAGAGCCTCCCTTATGTACAACATAGTTATAATCGGGCTCTCCACAGTTCAATCGGCCATAGCCCCTTTCAGGTGGGCTTGGGATTCCAGCCACTATGTCCCATCGACGTAGCCATGCCATTTGCAGCTGCTCAGGCCAATTCAGCTCATGTCCAGTCTGAAGTTGACAAAGCCAGTAGCTTCATCAAGCGCATTCAACACATCCGCCAACAGGTTCATGATATATTGGACAGAGCCAATGCCAAGTACAAGGAACGCCATGATCAACACCGGGTGCCACACAACTTCCAGGTGGGTGACAAAGTATGGCTACATTTGCAGAAGGAGCGCCTCACTGGACCCCACCGCAAGCTTCGCCCGCTCCGATACGGGCCGTACACCATCACCAAGGCTGTAGGGAATAATGCCTTCGAGCTCAGTATTCCACCATTCCTTGGTCTGCACCCAGTCTTCAATGTGGATCGCCTTCGTCCTTACTTCCCACCTCTACTGGACACCTCGGACATTGCAGAACAACTCACACCAACAGAGTTAAATCCAGACTGCATGGAACAGGCCACCACAGATTGTATCATGGACATGCAAATCGAGAACACTCGCCAGCAGAAGATCCAACTATATCGGGTTGTCAAAGCTGGCCAACTCCTGCACCAAGGAAAGTGGTTCACCAGGGACCAAGTTCAGCAGAAATTTCCTCATCTCATGGAGGAACTTAACGCAATGGGGACCATTGCTTCCTAAGGGGGAGGAATGATCCAGGTGGATATTGGTGGTCACCCGCCTATTCCACTTGGGGCTCCACCATTGTCTATTTCAGTTTTTCAGTTTCGGCACAGTTTACTATTTTTAGCAGTTTTTCGAGTCCTAAACTTCCGAAGCCGTTTTGAGGCCCTAAACGACGTTTTTTGGAAAAACGGAGGGCAACATGGGTCCATGGACCATGTTGCTCATTCCAAATTTGTAGTCCTCGGATATATCTTTCTAACGAGGTATGGTACACGTCAAACGGAGATCGTATGCCAAAGTTACGCCCCTGGGAAGTTGAAACACCAATTTACCCAAACGGGGCCCATAGTTTTGGCGCTTCATCTCCTAGGGTTAGGGTTTTGGCTATTTAGGATTTCCCATTGTTTCTAAATAATAAATAGGCCCTTGAGCCTCATTGTAACACAGTTCAGAGGCCTATAGCAGCCACATCTCTTCTCAGAGATAGCTACCAGTGCCCTAGCTAGTTTTATTTCCATTCTGTTTGTAAGCAAATTTCAGTTCTTTGATATTAATGAAATGAAGTGTTATTTCCGCTGCATCTCTGTATTTATGGTTATATGTTTATTTTGTTGCGTTCTTGCATAAATCCGGATCATTCTCTCTCTCTCCATATTTGACACTAACTCCCTCCCTCTCTGATCTGAAAATGTGTTGGATAACTTGTTATGCTTTTGAAGAACCTCCCACTCAGTTAAACAAATAAAATATCTAACTTATACTTGAAATTTGCAGAATTTTGTACTTGAAATAGGTGTATGATTTTTAATTGTTTAAGTGTCTTAAGACCATTTGTTTTTGCTGAAATTAAACATGTGTAACAACAATATAATGCAAAAAATAAAAATCCACACATAACAATAAAATTAATCTAGGAGTTCACCCGAATATTATGGGCTACATCTCCTTGAGATTTTGTCATCTTGACTTGGCTCTTTGGGATTATGGAAAATTTTCTTTTACAACTTCCACACTTAACTCCAATGGTTACTAAATTGAACCAAAGGGCTTAGAATACCATATTTATCCATGTCATGGTTGTCCTCACTGTGAAAATAGATCTAGGCTCCCTTAGACTTGATTCCTTCTGTCGGTGCACTGAGCTACACTGAGCTTATCTATGGCACTAACTCCTTCATAATTCTTTCACTGTCCCTGAAACCTCACTTACTATCTCCAACACATATCAGACCTCCCAAAATGGACTAATCATTTTCTCAAAATAAGCATTGTATCCCCAAATTAGGCCTTCCTCCACGGTTTTCCCTAGGCTGCCCAAAACTTCCTTGAAGCTTCTCGAGCTCTAGAAGTCTTCAAATGGCTCTGGAAATCCCTTCATTAGATTCATAATTCCAAAAATAGTCATAATAGACTATTGGTTCACTGAAATTGGCCTCTAGCTGCCCCGGTTTCGCCTCCAACACCTGGTGGCACCCCCTGGCTCTAAGGTCAAAGGAAACTTATTTGTGGCTTCTCGAGCTCTAGAAGTCCTCAAAATCTTCTAAAACCTCCAAAAATGGATTCATAATTATCATTACATTCAGAAATGACTATTGGTTCGCTGAATAAGGTCTCTAGCTACCCTGGCTAAGCCATGAACTATTGTTGGCAAAAGCTGACACTAATGGCCCCTGGAACTTCACTAAAGCATCTCGACCTTCAAAATTCCTCTCTAGTCTCTTCAAACCACACAATTAGTTCTATAATATCTGAAACATCCAAAATCGACTATTGGATTTATGAATAAGGCCTCTAGCTCCCCTGGCTAGGCCTCAAACTGTTGTTGGCCCATGGTGACCCTAGTGGCCCCTAGAACTTCTCTGAAGAAAAAACCTATTCAAAATTCCTCTGATGGCTCTTGCAACCCTCACCAATGAGTCTTGAATGTTGGAGATAGTCTAAATTGACTATTGGCACTCCAAAATTGGTTGAATCCAGCTCAAGATAGAGCCTGAACTCATTTTGCACAGTGACACCCAAAAAAGCTCCACTAATTGTGGAGAGACTGAACTTAACTTCAATTAACCTTTGGATTTATGCCAACAATGGCGCTCCGCCTAAAAACTTGCCAAACTGGCCGCTAGCATTAAAAGTGGCCGTTAGTGTGGGCACATGCTCCATAAATTGCACGGTCTTCTTAAATGTTGGAGCGAATAAACTGACACCGTTTGATGTCGCAGTTGGCATGTGATAAGGCTCAGCGGTTAACAAAATGGTTAACTAAACCTTCGGTGGAAACCGTGTGATAATGGTTAATAAAAATTTTTCCATGTGACATGTGACATGTTTAAACCACATCGCGGAACCCTCAGCGGAAAGGGCTTAGCCCTTGGTTCCTGGCGCCAAGGCCATATCAGGGTGTTCACCCCACTCGAAACCCCATATGCACGTTCAATAAACTTTAAATCAAACCGTGAACCATATATGGTTAAGTACTACCACACAACCCGAACGGTAAATGCTTGGTGCTCTATGCGGGAGGTCTCGCGTTCAATTTCAGTGTAGTCCAAAATTTTAGACCATAGAACATGGGCCACGTGGTGGCCTCCGGGCCTACCACGTGGGAGTCTCTTATTGGTTTAAACATCAAAAACTCAACCAATTGCCCAATTACAATGCGCCACTTGTCATGTCCTGATTGGACTGAATGGAATATTCTGGGAAATATTTTGGGGAATATTTCGAGAAATATTCTGAGGAATATTCCCAAAATATTCCCTAGAATATTCTCTTTTAAATTTTTCCCAAATCTAAGTCAAACTTGGTCAAAGTCCAAATTTTGGAGTTTACTGGACTTTTCAAACTGCGATAACTTTTTCATACAGTGTCGGCTTTTCAAACCGTTTGTGGCGCTGGAATCAAGAAGACGATATCTATCCGGTCGCTTAGGTTCAACACATTTTTGAACACTTTGAATATTGAGCTATCACTTAGTTCCATGATCCAATTCTGATCACAACTCCCCATTAGGAATCTTTTGGACCCCAAAAGACTGATATGTTGATTTGTACATTAGATGAGAGTACAACACCCTCTTCTTTTCAACCTCCATACACTTCCCTTGCATGGATAGAGCCTTTGAACCACAACTCAAAGATAATCGACACTTCCCTTCATGGATGCACTTGTCCCCCTGTTAAGAACTGTCTTCCTTGCACTCACTCAGAAATTTATGGTGAGAAATTTACAGAAGGTAGCTGAACATTGCTGCCTTGAACATCGATCCAAGGTGGCTCAAACAAACGTGAGATTACATCATAAATACATGCATACATAAATGAAATTTTCATATGTACAAATGAGTGTATGTCTTACTGTGTCAAGAAGTCAAACCAGTTCTTACCATGTCACTTCCATGGCGACTTTTGCTACTGCAAATCTTCTTCATGTGAAACATTTGTTCTCGCATCAATGTTGGAATCCTTGGTTCTACTTTCGCCAGTCTTTCTGTCCTTTTGCTTCAAATTCTTCGGATGATTAGTTGGATGCAATGTCCAACATTGGGAAACAACATGTCCCTTTCTTTGGAAATGTGTGCAAGTATTTTGCACCTTCTTTGCAAGTTGTCTTTGCCTCAACTGCTTCATGTATGCCTTCATCTTCTTCTAGCATCTCGAAACATCATGGTTAAACATACCACAATATGTGCAACAAATCTTTCTTCCATTCAAGCATGTAGAATTGTCATGCCTTGTAGAATCATAATCAACTTGACTATGGGAAGAATTATACCTCATATGTTGCTTTGCATGTCCATCCTTTTTGCCTTCTTGAGGAGATGAACTAGTAGAGGTTCCAACTTTCTTTTGCAGACTAACATCAATGTTTTTGTCTTGAAAATTCTCTGAACTCGCATGCTCCCCATAAGCTGCATGTCCACAATCTTCTTGCTACAACATAGGCTTCAAACAATGGCATTCAACTTGAAAACAAACTTGACATGTTTGTGGTTTAGAACTTGAGACAAAAGTTATTTTTGAAGTTTCCTCATATGCCTTCATGGCTTGGGAGTTTTCGCCATTAGATTGAACATAACCAAGACCAAATTTCTTAGGTTGTTCCTCAACCAAAATAGGTTCAATCATGCCTTGTGCATGTTTTCCTAAACCATTGCCTTCATAGCCCATTTTAAACATTAACTTGGACCCTATACCTCTAGCGTGCTTTTCAAATGAACCAACACATCTTTCTGAAGAGGAAACTGAACACAAATTTGAGTGAATTACCTCTGCTTCAAGCATGTTCTTGGTTAAAATTACCATGGCTTGATGGAGCTGCATCTCCATATCATGAAATCTTTGAAGAATTTCTTCTTTATCTTCCTTCATAGAAACCAATTTCTCACGAAGTCTAGTGTTTTCTCTTGTATCTTCAAACAGAATCTGCACCATGTCCTTCAACATGTAGAAGTCACGCTTCATGTCTTTGTCGAAGAATATTGTGAAGGAGGAGGATTTGGAAAACTCACTTAAAGAAGTTGTCTGTTGTGTAACCAGCTCCAAAAAAAAGAAGAAAAGAGATATAAACGCCTTAGAAATGAGCCACTTCGAGGGGGCAACCTCTAATACATTACATAAATGAACAATTCTTGGATGATTCAACTTACAAAACCTCCTTTCTATATATAGGAGTCCATGGGGCCATAATGTAATCCTAGTGGGCCACAATGTAATCCTAGCCGACCTAACAATAATAATTTAAGGGCACAATAATAACAAAATGGGGGTTACAAGGGTACCATAATAACAATAAGGGGTTACACTAACAACAATAAGGGACTATACTAGTAATATAGGGACCTAACATGCTCCTCTCCTTCAAAAAAGTGTTGTCCTCAACGCTTGAGTAGCTCTGGGTGCTTTTGTATAAAATTTTCATCCTCCCATGTAGAATCTTCAGTGGGTAAGTTCTTCCACTTGATGAGATACTCTGAAATTGATCGATTCCGTAGTTGTCGAGTTCTTGTTTCCGTGACCGCTTCCGGTTCCAATATGATTTTTCCTTCCTCATCAAGTTCTGGCAATATTGTTTGAACCGGAATATTTTCACCTATAACCTTCTTTAAGCATGAAACATGGAAAACTAGATGTACTCGCGAAGAAGCAGGAAGCTCCAATTTGTATGCCATAGTACCAATCTTTTGCAACACCTTGTAAGGACCATAGTACTTTGGCGATAATTTATTATCCTTCTTAGCTTGCTTGAGGGACATTTGGTTATATGGTTGTAGTCGTAAAAATACCCAATCTCCTACATCAAAACTTCTCTCGCTGCGATGTTGATCTGCCTGTTGTTTCATTCGATTTTGTGCCAAATTCAGGTTATCCTTTAAGAGTTGGAGAACTTCTTGCTGATGCTCGACGTGATCTTCCACTGCTTGAACCTTCGAATTTTTCCTTAAAGATGATGTGATCGATGGTGGATGATATCCATAAAGTGCCATAAATGGGGTCATTTTTGCTGCAGTATGGAAGGAAGTGTTATACCACCATTCACCGAGAGGTAACCACTTGACCCATTGTGTTTGTTTATCAGATACAAAACAACGAAGATATCCTTCCAAACATTTATTTACTATCTCAGTTTGACCATCAGATCGAGGATGATAAGATGAGCTATGAGCTAATTGAGTACCCAAACAAGAAAATAACTCCGTCCAAAAATTTCCAGTAAAAATGGAATCTCTGTCGCTCACAATAACCCTTGGGCTTCCATGTAGCTTTTGAATTCTGTCCATAAATGTAGTAGCAACCGTACTTGCTTTAAATGGATGAGATAATGCACAAAAGTGTGCATACCTGGTAAGTCTATCAACTACCACCATGATGACACTCTTTCCTTCGGACTTAGGTAAACCTGTGATAAAATCCATTGAAATCTCCTCCCAACGTTGACTTGGAATGGATAAAGGTTGTAGAAGTCCCGGGGTCTTAATTGTTTCCACTTTATTCCGCTGGCAAACCAAACATTCCGCCACAAAATTTTGAATATCAGATTTAAGGCCATCACAAAAAAATTCTTTCTTCACCCTGTGGTAAGTTTTTAAAAATCCTGAGTGTCCTCCTAAAGGAGAAGTGTGCAATTCCAGAAGAATCTTTTGTTTTAGTTGGGAATCTTTACAAAGATATAAGCGATCTTTGTACCATAAGGAATCATTTTTCCAACTAAATGTATCAGATGTACTAGGATCTTGCTGCAACTTTTGAATGAGTATCCATACATCTTTGTCCTTCTTCCATTCATCTCTTGCTTCAGTTATCCAATCGGGTTGGATAATAGAAATGGCACAAAGCAATGCTTCCACCTCTTCATTCTTTCTTGAGAGTGCATCTGCAACAACATTAAGCTTTCCTTTTTTGTAGATTATTCCAAAGTCATAACCCAACATCTTTGTGACCCATTTTTGCTACTCTTCTGAAGATAGTCTTTGTTCCAAAAAGTGTTTAAGACTATCATGATCATTTTTTACTTTGAAGTGTCTTCCCATTAGGTAAGTTCGCCATTTCTTTAGTGCATGCAGTATTGCTAACATTTCCTTCTCATAAATAGGTTTTTGTAAATACTTTCCTTTGATTGGACGACTTTCAAAAGCAATGGGTCTTCCTTCCCGCATTAAAACAGCACCAATTCCATTTCCTGAGGCATCACATTCCACAATAAAGGTTTTTGTGAAGTCTGGCGTAGCTAAGACCGGTGCTAGGCACATTGCCTCTTTAAGATGTTCAAAGGCCTTAGTTGCTTCAGGAGTCCATGAAAATGCATCTTTCTTCAATAATGCTGTTAGAGGTGCTGCTATTCTTCCATAATTCTTAACAAACTTACGATAATAGCCTGTTAACCCGAGAAATCCTCGCAACTGCTTTATTGTCTTAGGGACTTTCCATTCCTTAATGGCTTTAATTTTGTTATGGTCTACTTTAACACCCTCGTGGGATATAATATGACCCAGATATTCCACCTCTTGTACTCCAAAGAAACATTTGGATGCTTTTGCATATAATTGTTTCTCCTGCAATAGTTTGAGCACCCTGTCAACATGTTCAACATGATCCTTCCAAGACTTGCTATAGATTAGTATATCATCAAAAAAATACTAGCACAAATTTTCTAAGGAAGGGTTTGAAAATGGAATTCATCAACCCTTGAAATGTAGAAGGTGCATTGGTAAGGCCAAAAGGCATGACCAAAAATTCATAATGACCCCCATGAGTTCAAAATGTTGTTTTTGGAATATCTTCAGTCTTCATTCTAATTTGATGATATCCTGAACGAAGATCCAACTTGGTAAAATAAATTGCTCCATGTAATTCATCCAATAATTCATCAATCACAGGAATGGGGAATTTGTCTTTAATGGTGAGCTTATTTAGCTCCCTATAATCTGGACACATTCGCCATGATCCATCCTTCTTGTGTACCAATACTACAGGAGCAGAGAAAGAACTTTGACTAGGTTGAATTATACCCGCCTCTAACATTTCTGCAATCATACGTTCAATTTCGCTCTTTGGAAGTAAGGATATCTATAAGGCTTGATGTTTGGAGGAACACTTCCTGGAATCAAATGAATAGCATGATCATCATCATGAATAGGTGGGAGTCCTTTGGGAGTTTCAAACACCTTGGAATGATTGTCCAAGACTTGTTGGAGATCTGCAGAAATAGATGATTTTGATGTCGGAACTTCTAGTGAGCATAATTGTGCAATTACGCCTCGTTGTTATTTATTTAGAAGCTTTGTCATGACATTAGAGCTTTTATCCTTCCCGACTTCCCTTCAATACCCCGTAATTCGACTTCCTTTCCTTCTGAAAAAAATTTCAAGAAAAGTTCTTGAAAATTAAAAGCTACCGTTCCCAAAGATTGTAACCATTGTACTCCTAGTACAACATCAGCACCTCCCATAGGAATGGCAAGCATTGGACTAGTCAATACATATTCCCCCATGGTTAGCTTGATATTATGGCATTTTCCGGAGCAATTTATAGTTCCTCCATTTGCAACCATCACTTGACATTCTGGTGCTGGGTATAGGAAACAATTTAATTCCTTGGCTACCTTACAATGAATAAAATTATGGGTGCTACCTGAATCAATCAACACTATTATCTTTTTCTTCTTGATTTGTCCTTGTATCTTGGGAGTTTGAGGAGTGGTAATTCCTGCTAGTGCATTACACGATATGGTCAGATTCATTTCTTCCTCTTCTAGGGCTGGTTCCAGGTGTATATCTTCTTCTTGTTCATTTTCTTCTTCCTCTTCACAATCTATGTAATAATTCTTCTCGGCACACTTATGACCTTTAGTGTATTTGCTATCACAACCGTAGCAAAGCCCTTTTGCTCTTTTTTCTTCCAATTCCTTGTGGTGTTAACCTTGTAGGTCAGAAATCTAGGCGTAGCAACACTTCCTTCTTTATAGAATGGAGTGGTAGGCTTCCTTATCGCTGTATAATTTTACATTCAACTTTTTCTTGCCAACTCCGAATGCCTTTTCTAATGAATCATGTGCTCCCGTAACGCGAACTTCATGTTGTATGTTATCCCCTTAAAGTGCCTATGAAGAGATCAATCTTGTGTTCCTCTCGAATATCACCAATTTTTATATTCAATTTTTGAATTCCTCAATGTGTTGCCCCACTAAAACCTTTTGTTTGAGATTTTTATCAATTCACAAAGAAGGTGTTGCTCTTTGTATCCTCATAATGTGCTATCATTTCTTCCGTAAAAGTTGACCAAGTGACAATTTTTTTACTAGATCAAAAAGCTTACCGATACCATACAAATGTATTTTGTTCTAAATGTAAAGTTGCAATGCGTACCTTTTGTGTGTTTTGCACATTATGGAGATCAAAATATTGCTCCATCCGTAGTATCCATGTTACGTGATCCTTTCCATCAAACTTCCTCATATCCATTTTTTGAATATGTTGGTTCTTCCGCCAACATTAGAGTTTATCAAACTGCTGACTAACATTGGATTTTGTTCTCATCATGAGGTTCTTCTACTATCTTTTCACCATTAGGAAACCGTTCTTGTATCAACTTTGTCAAACCTTCGATGTATGTTTTTAGATAATTCTTCATGTTTTCCATCTTAGCTTCCATGCCATCCATCTTCTCTTCCACGCCTTTCTTCAAAAACTTCCATTTCATTTTTTGTTGCTCTTTATGAGTGAAATTTTGTTGCACTTGCTCTTGTAATTTTGATAGACTATGTTGCAATTCTTCATCTTCAAGGAGTCATAAATGAGACCTTCTCAAGGCTTAATGGGTGTTGAATTATTTTTATGAGGCATCTTTTAGAACCCAATACTGATATGCCCTTGGAATCAATTCAAATTGATTCTTCAAACAAGACTTATGCACTGATACACACACCTTTTTCTTGCTTTTGAGGAGCTCGATATTGAAATTGGATTATCTTTGTAATTGAAAAATCCTTGATATCTGAAATTCAGCCCCGTAGTAGCTCGAAGCTTCTTTCAAATGCCACAGGTTTGACCTAATTTGGATTCTCCAAGGCAAAGTTGTGTCCAACTTCCCACAATGACCTAATATGGACCGGTTCGTAGGAGCGGACTTGTACGACTTGCCACATGTCACCGTTTTGTCCTTTGTCTCTCGAAATTATATCCAAGAAACTAAAGTGCCATGTACTTGTGACCAATTTTTACAGCACTCCAATCCAATCCCCAGAGAGATAGTTATTGAACTTTTCCCACGATCACCTCTTGAGATGAAATTCGTGAGCCCGAAAAAGCACTACCTTCCACAACATCATATCTCCAAAAATATTACGAACCAAGCTCGAAATTTTTTGGCGAATTTCCTCGTGATTTCAGATTCACACCATATGAATTTTAGATTCTGAACCTTTGTAGAAAAAAATTTATAGCGCAAATTCCACGATGACTCGTTTAGGAGCCTCGAAACAATACCGACTTCCACAGATCATATCTCTCAAAATATTGTGAACCAAACTCTGAAATGTTTATACAAGCTTCTCAAGATCTTGGCTTCGCACCCCAAAAATTTCAGCTTCCGAAACTTCGAGAAAAAAAGTTATAGCGAAAATTCCACGATGACCGTTTGAGCAACAAAACCCTAGAATCCCAAGTTCGATACCAAATGTTGTGTAACCACTCCAAAAAAAGAAGAAAAGAGATATAAACGCCTTAGAAATGAGCTACTTCGAGGGAGAAACCTCCAATACATTACATAAATGAACAATTCTTGGATGATTCAACTTACAAAACCTCCTTTTCTATATATAGGAGTCCATGGGGCCATACTGCATCCTAGTGGGCCACAATGTAATCCTAGCCGACCTAACAATAATAATTTAAGGGCACAATAATAACAAAATGGGGGTTACACGGGTACAATAATAACAATAAGGGGGTTACACTAACAACAATAAGGGACTATACTAGTAATATAGGGACCTAACATTGTCATCATGAAAATGAACTAAAGAACTTCAACAATATTCACAAAGCTTTCAACAACAATTCACAAAGCTTTTGAATAAAATGGTTGTAGAGTCAAGCTCTTCTTCAAAAAGCCTTTTTAAAAACACTCTCTTGTGCTTCAAGGGTTTCCTTGAGGTCCTTTGGGGAAGTAAAATTCCATCTGCCTTATTCCTTCTTTTCCTGTTCTGGACTTAGCTATCAGTAGCTTTCCCTTCAGTACCTCTAGAAAACTCAAGCAACAGTCAGTTTGCAAACAATAAAACAATCAAATTCTTTGCAATGTTTAAACACCTTTCAAGTCAAACAAGAAAGCTATTTCTTTGTCAATAAAGCAACCAAGTGCTCTGATACCAACCTGATCTAAAAATGGGTTGGATAAATTGTTATGCTTTTCAAGAACCTCCCACTCAGTTAAACAAAGAAAAGATCTAGCCTATACTTGACATTTGCGGAGTTTTATACTTCAAATAGGTGTATGATTTTTAATTGTTTAAGTGTCTTAAGACCATTTGTTTTTGTTGAAATTAAACATTTGTAACAACAATATAGTGAAAAAAATAAAAATCCACACATAAAAACAAATTAATCTAGGATTTCACTCGAATATCATGGGCTATGTTGCCTTGAGATTTTGTCATATTGACTTGGCTCTTTTGGATTATGGAAAATTTTATTTTACAACTTCCACACTTAACTCCAATGGTTACTGAACTAAACCAAAGGGCTTAGAATACCATATTTATCCCTGTCATGGTTGTCTCACTCTGCAAATAGATCTAGGCTCCCTTAGACTTGATTTCTTTTGTCGGTGCACTGAGCTACACTGAGCTTCTCTATGGAACTAACTCCTTCAGAATTATTTCATTATCCCTGAAACCTCACCTATTGTCTGTAGCACATATCAGACCTTCCAAAATGAACTGATCATTTTAAAATGAGCACTACCCCAAACTAAGCCTTCCTCCAGGGTTTTCCTTAGGCTACCCAAAACTTCCCTAAAGATTATCTAGCTCTATAACTCTTCAAATGGCTCTAAAAATACCTTCATTAGATTCATAATGCCAGAAATAGTCAGAATAGACTATTGTTTCACTGAAATTGGCCTTCGGCTGCTCCGGTTTCACCTCCAACACCCAGTGGCACCCCCTGTCTCTAGGGTCAAAGAAAGCTTCTCTGTGGCTTCTCGAGCTCTATAATTCCTAAAAATATTTTGTAACCTCCAAAAATGGATTCAAAATTCTCATTATAGTAAAAAATTACTATTGGTTCGTTGAATAAGGTCTCTAGTTTCCCTGGCTAGGCCCTGAACTATTGTTGGCAAAAGTTGGCACTGATGGCCCCTGAAACTTCATTGAAGCATCTTGGCCTTTAAAATTCCTGTACGGGATCTGAAAACCACACCATTAGTTCCAAAACATCTGAAACATCCAAAATTGACTATGGGATTTCTGAATAAGGCCTCTAGCTCCCTTAGCTAGGCCTCAAACTGTTGCTGGCCCATGGTGGCCCCTAGAACTTCTTTGAAGCAAAAATCTGCTCAAAAGTCCTCTGATGGATCTAAAATGAGTCTGGAATGTTGGAGATAGTCAAAATTGAATATTGAAACTCCAAAATTGGTCTAATCCAGCTCAAGATAGAGCCTGAACTCATTTTTCCCAATGACACCCAAAAAAGCTTCGCTAATTGTGGAGAGACTGAACTTAACTTCAGTTAACGTTGGGATTTCCGCAAACAATGGTGCTTCACCTAAAAACCTGCCAAGCTGGCCACTAGCATTAAAAGTGGCAGTTAGTGTGGGCACATGCTCCATAAACTGCGCAGTCTTCTTAAATGTTGGAGCGGATAAAATGACACTGTTTGATGTTGTGGTTGGCATGTAATAAGGCTCGACAGTTAAAAAAATGATTAACTAAACCTCCGGCGGAAACCGCGTGATAACACTTAATAAAATTTTTGCAATGTGACAAGTTTAAACCATATTCACGGAACCATCGGCGGAAAAGGATTAGCCCCTGGTTCTTGGCACCAAGGCCATATGGGGGGGTTGGCCCCCCTCCGAACCCCATATGCACGTTCAATAAACTTTAAATCAAACCGTGAACCATATATGGTTAAGTACTACCACACAGCCCGAACGGTAAATGCTTGGTGCTCTATGCGGGAGGTCTTGCGTTCAATTCCGGTGTAGTCATTAATTATAGACCACAGAACATGGACCACGTGGCGGCCTTTGGGCCTGCCACGTGACAACCTCTTATTGGTTTAAACATCAAAAAGTCAACCAATTGCCCAATTACAATGTGCCACTTGTCATGTCCTGATTGGAACGAATGGAATATTCCAAGGAATATTCTCTTTTTGATTTTTCCCAAATCTAAGTCAAACTTGGTCAAAGTCCAAATTTTGCAGTTTACTAGACTTTTCAAACTGCAATAACTTCTTCATACGGTGTTGGTTTTTTGAACCGTTCAGCGCGCCAGAATCAGGAAGAAGATATCTATTTGGTCACTCAGGTTTGGCACACTTCCGAACACTTTAAATTTTGAGCTATCACTTAGGTCCATGATCCAATTCTGCTCTCTCTCTCTCTCTCTCTCTCTCCCCCCTTCTCGCCCTCTCCCACCCTCCCCTCTCTCTCTCTCTCTTGAAATTGATTCCATGATATTGTGTTTAAGAAAGTATCTAAATTTAAAAAAACTTCTAATGATTGTAAAATATTAAACCTATATTTTTTATAAATCATATCAAAGAAAATACAATAATGAAAAAGTTAAAAAAAATCATTCACTATATTTTCTGTATTATTGTTAGTCAATTTGTTTGCTCTCATGGCTTGGATCCTTAGTTAAGAGGGATCTATGCCCGTTTTTAGTAATATTATTTATATTATATATATTTCACATGTTTATATATAAAAGTATTCTCATTTTTTATTTTATTGAAACCTTGATTTAACTTATATGGGATTCTTTTTACTAGTCGTGAGGGTGAGGATAGAGGGTTTAGATATATCTCTAAAGTAATGGGAACCATTTTCCTTTTAGATATAATTAATTTTTTTTTATAAAATTAAATTAAACTAAAATATTGATAACATATTTTGATTGTAAAATAAGTTATGTTTTTTGGACATGTGGTATTGATAAGCCATGGAATTGGCCCATGGTATTGTAACAAAACCTATTTACATGCTAATAATATCCACAGTAAAGTGGGGGTGAATATTCATGGTTAAGAATCTCATATTGTTATAAAATATTTTGATTGTGAAATAAGTTATGGTTTTTGGGTCATATTGTTATAAAATATTTTGATTGTGAAATAGCTTATGGTTTTGGGGCATGTGGTATTGATAAGCCATGGTATGGAAACAAAGTCTATTCTCAAGTTAATGACAAAATCAAATTTATAAAAAATTGGCTTTAACTTTTTATTATTGATTGATCCAACATTTAAATGTTTACAGGGTTTATATTACTTTCATCTTTTTATTTATTACTTTTAACTTTCCTTTTATTACTTTTAATGTTTTTTTTTTTTTTTGAATTTATCCAACATATAAATGTTAAATGTTTATGTTAAACGTTAAACATTTAATCCTACACATCCTACACACTTGACATTGACATTAGATTAAATTTGTTAAATGTTAAACATTTACACTTGACATCTACCCCATACTGGGTTGTACAGAGCTTCTCAGAGCAATTAGAGTATTATAACAACAACTTTAATTAGAGTTAGTTTTAATTAAAATTAGTTAATATTTGATTATAAATATGGATAGGTTTAGAGAATGTGAGGAAGGGAGAGGAAACAAGTAGGATAAATGTTGGAGGGCAGGAGTTGGTGAAGGGTAAGGAGGGGAAAGGCAAGGGGGGTGTCAGGACTTCGAGTGCATCACCACCCTTGGGTGAGCTGGGCACCTGTGACATTGAGGCGAATCGTGGGCACGGGCACGCCTGTGTTGTGCAACGGGCGTGTGGATGTAGTGGCAGACATCCACCCGAATCACATGTGTGGATGGGGCTTGCGGATGGAGAGCATGCTCAAGTTTTGCGACACGAGTTGGTGGTGGCGACTTGACTTGGAAAATGCGATGGGCATGAGCTTGCGAATGAGGAGTGCCCACCTAGGAAGTGCGCCCACCCCAAGGTGCGGGTTGGCCAAGCGAGGATGACACAGGTGGTTGGAAACACAACTCAACACAGGCGGTTGGAAATGCGACTTGGTGGAGTGACGGGCGATCATGGAGGTGTAGTGATGCGAAAACAACATGGCGAGTCGATGCATAACGTGTATCAAGTGGGTGTGTTGAGCTTGGTGGGCCGATGCCCCAAGTGACATGACCCATGTACTCATATCATATGGCGGAGACTGTATATATTAGTGGAGCGGTCGAGTGGTATGGCATCAAGTGAAGACTGCAGACACAAGCTCGTAGTGTGAAGTATGATATGGTTGGAGTGTGGGCAACAAACAATCATAACAACGGATTTGTGTTAATAAACCTGAAGGGATGGGAGGTCACATAATAGTGTTCTATGGTTCATGGGAGATTCAGGTTATAGGCAAGAGTAGGCAGCATGGGCGGTGGGTAGATTTTGTAGCTCGATCACAACGTGCAGGTGCAAACAACGTGTTGCACGATTGTGCATAAAAGGTCATGACGGACGAACTGTGACCCGCATGCAGGAAAAGCCATGAGTCATTCAAGAAATAATGACCAGTCGTGTTCTCATGCAGAAAAGGCCGAACAGTAACCAGTCATGTAGGAAAATTTCATAGGAAGGCCAAAATCGTGTAGAGTAGGCCTCCCTTTGTAAATTACTGTAAAATATTGTAAATTTGATAATGAAAGATTTAAATTGATAAAATTTGTTTTTGGTCTCGTGTATTGCTACAATTGTACTATTGTGTTATGTTTTCTGTACATCAAATAATTATAATGGTAGGTGTAGCTTGAAAGATGATGAAAAATTTAAGTATGGAAGTTTAGCGAGTGCCACACGGTGCCCCGAACAGTGGAACCGACTTGGAGGCGTGGTAAATGGTATGAGAGCTAGTACAAATTGATGCAGCAGAGACCAGATATGTATGCAGGTTGTTGTTCTTAGAGAAAGGAAAGGTTGGTTGCATATTTTGGGGTTCCTTGACTTGGAGATTCATGGCAGAACCATCCAAGCTTTGGTGGACATAGGTGCTAGTCATAACTTTATGATGAACAAGTTAGCACGAGAATTTGGACTGCAGATTTTTCCAAAGGATGTGGAGGTCAAGGTAGTGAACTCAAGGGCTAAGGTGTTGGGATTGGCAAGTGATGTTCCAGTTTGAATTTTTGATTGGAAAGGTTTTTTGGACTTCACAATGATGGAGATGAACAACTTTGATATGATATTGGGTAGGATTGTTTGAAGGGAAACCGTGCAATTGTTGTCCTTTTTTGTGATCAGATTATGTTGATTGGAGACACATGGACGTGGAATTTACCTACACATCAAAAATGTAGGGAAGTGATGGTGCAACATGTATTTGCACTAAGTATGAGTAGGGAAATGCAGTATATAGATGTTGAGACATATGCGATAGTAATCAGAGAGTTTGAGGTTGATGATGGAGTGGGGACACCTATTCCAACTGAGATTTTTGATGTATTGACAAAATATGCAGATCTTATGCCTGATGAGTTGTCGAAATTACTTCCACCGAGATGTGCAGTGGACCATAACATTGAGCTAGAGTCCGGGAAGCAACTACCAACAAAAGCTCCTTATCAATTGTTAGGGTCGGAGTTGTAGGAGTTGAAACGAAAATTGAAGGAATTGACTGATGCTGGTTTCATAGGACCTTCAAGTACCCCATATGGTGCTCCAATTTCGTTTAAGAAGAAGAAGGACATGAATGAGTTATGGATGCGATGTTATTATCATGTACTAAACAAGCAGACGATAAAGAACATGTATCCTTTACCACTTGCTGCAAATTGTTCCGATAAGCTTGTGAAAGCACGAGTGTTTTTGAAGCTGGAATTGAGACATGGGTATTATCAGGTATAGATAGGATAGGTGGATGAGAAGAATAGCGCAATAGTGATGTGACATGAGAGTTTTTAGTTTATTTCCATGCCATTCGGGTTGTGTAATTATCTTGCTACATTTTTCACATTGATGAATGTTGTTCTTCGTCCATTCTTGGACAAATTTGTTGTTGTAAACTTTGATGACATCGTGGTATTTAATGACAACATGGAGGATCCTAAGAAGCACTTGGCTTTGGTATTTGAGGCATTGAGGAAGAGTCGATTATTATTGAAGAAGTTGAAGTGTATGTTCGCTCAAACCAATATTTTGTTCCTTGGACACCAAGTGGGTCAAGGTCACATACGGATGGAGTCTAGCAGGGTTCATATGATTGAGGATTGGGTTGAACTGAGGAATTTTCATGATATGAGAGTGTTCTTGGGGATTAAAAAATACCAACATAGGTTTGTAGAAGGGTATTCCAAGGTGACATCACCACTAATAGAGCTTTTGAAGAAGGATAAGTGATGGAATTAGATAGAAAAGTGTGAAAAACATTTGAATAATTGAAGAGGAGGATGGTGAAAACATCGATACTAAAGCTACTTAACTTTGAGAGACCATTTGCAAATAGATGATTTTGATTTTACGATTGGGGGAGTACTCGCGTAGGATGGGCATCCGATGGCATATGAGAGTTGGAATTTGTAGGATAGAGAGCGACGATATCCAGTCCATGAGAAAGAGATGACTGCCATCATGCATTGTTTACAGATATGGAGGCATTAATTGATTGAGAAGCCTTTTTTTTGTCAATACTGACAACATTGTAGCGAGTTATTTTTCATCCCAACCGAAGTTGTCAGCAAATCAGGCGCATTGACAGGATTTCTTGGTATATTTTGACATGAATATTGAGTACAGGGTGGGTGGACTTAATGCAATGGCAGATGCCCTCGGTTGGAAGGGATAGTTTCCTGCACTTGGGGATGAATAAGACCGAGCTCAACGCAGTAGGATTTGGGTTAACATGACCGATGAGATGCAGATTAGACTTTGTGCTAGTGTAGAGACTGATATTCAGGTGAAGAGCATTCTGGAGCAGGTGAAGGAGGGGAAGATGCGAAATTTTTTCCTACGAGATGGAATCTTGTTCTATGGGAATCAACTTTAAATTTTTAAGTCATCTAGACTTAGGAGTCACCTCTTGAATGAGTATCATGATTCTCCATGGGCTGGCCACCCAGGGAAATGTTGTTATTTGGAATTATTGGAGAGAGGATACTTTTGGGAGAGGATGAGATAGGGTGTAGAAGAGTATGCACATACATGCATCATTTGTGAGCATGAAAAATTGGATACTCAAAGACAAGGAGGATTGTTGCAGCAGATGAGGGTATATTTCCCTCACCTTTCCAATCTAGATCCATTTGGATTTTCTTGGATTTATTTCTTTGAGCACCACACGAAGATACTCCACATTCCCTTGTTTTGAAGTCCTTGTTCTTTCGTCAAGTGTTACACAGTAATTTGTCACCATCCCTGCAATCCCTCATCCCGCACATTGGAGGGCCTTTTTCATGACCTGCGAGTTGTGACATAACCTAAAACCACTTTCATGGCATCCCCCTTTACAAGGACAATCATTCCTCTGAAGAAAGTTTCCTTGGAAAAACCCTAAAAACTAATCTTTTGGCCTTGGCGCAACTAGCCAGTTCAACCCTCGCGCTAATGGGGAAAATCCACCAAAGAGGGCATGCCAACTGGTGCTCTGTCCTAGTGTATTGCTCGTGCCAAGCTTAGCAAGGATTGTTTTTTAAAAATAAATTGTGGAAGTTTGATTTCAACAAACTCCTGAACGAGTCTCTAAAATGAGTTGGGAGGTTTGGCTCCGGATCTCCATGTATGGGAAATGGTTTTCACCTATCATGGAAGCTTCCTTGAGGATAGGGCCAATCCCACAATTGTAGGGATCCCAACTCCCCTTCCACCATATATATAAGCTTGCCATTTTCCTTTAGCAAGCTGGCAGTCCTGATAGCACTAGAGAAGAGTTGAATCTGTAGCAAGGAGACTATCGCCAGATAGCCTTTGAGAGCCAAGCCGAAGAGAGAGAGCTTTGTCCCATTCCCGACGAGATTCATTGAGACATGCTCTGCTGTCAGCCCTGCCGAAGGAAGATCCAACGTCAGAGCTTTGGGTTGTATCTTTCCTTTGTTATTATTAATGATAAGTGACTTTGATTATGGTTTCATTCATGTGTCTTTGTCTTTGATGCAATGATTACATCCTCTCTGACTGATGTATGGTTACAAGATTTAGATTCTATGTTGTGTATTGTTGTCTTTCTTTGCATGTGTGCAGGTGTTCGGACATGTTAAGCAGAAGGATCATGATCTGCCAAAGCGGAGGATGAGAAGCATCATCCTTTCTTTGACGACCATTGCGTAGGACCTGAGGTAGGCAATTCGTTATGTTTTGTCGTTTTTGTAACTAGAGACCTGCATCACTGTGTGTCTGATTGTTGCTAGACCCGATCTGGGCTATTAGGGATCGCCTCTTTCCGCAGAGGGGATTTACCTCTCCAACAAACTGGCGACTCCACTGGGGATTTGATTAGAGTTTTTCTCGTCTCTTTCGATCGCTTTTGGCCTTTGTCTGCTTGCTTTGCTCTTTTGGTCTGTCTCTTTCTGGTGTAGAACCTCTGTTCAGCTCCCACCATACCTGATCTACACTTTGCTTGTTTTTTTTCATCTCTGTCATTAGTAAACTTGATTGGTGCACTTTTTAGCCTGACAGTCATGCCAACTGGCACTTGTTGCTATTTAGGCGCCCGCGCTAACCCTGTTTCGGCACTAGATGTAGCCAAACAGTTGCACCAACCCTGTTTGGTGCTAGGGTTTACTTGTTTTTGAGCCCTCTGAGTCTGATTTTTGGTTTTGGTGTTGTTTTTCTGACTGTCTGAGTGCCTTGAAGTCCTTGTTGACTGTGTTTGACCTCCATCCTTCGGTTGTTTTCCCTATACCTTCAGTTTTACATTCTAGCCCTAGGGCATCTGGGTGTTATTGTGTGCTGAGCCTCTCGTAGAAGTTTTTGGTTTTCGCTTGTTCAGTCAACTTCGTTTTTGCTTCCTTGCATTCGTTTCGTTGGTTTTTATCGTATCATTGCGTTATTTGAGTGTTTTCTCTCTTTCTCATTCAAGTTTTTCTTTGTCTCATTTCGAGCCTAGATCACACGATTCATATGAGTTTTGTTGGGATTCCTCTTCGATTTGAAGGATTTCTCCGTCAGTTTGAGGTCTGATTGTGTGTTGAGTGAACTTTCTTGCTTTTACTCTTTTTTTATCATTTCTCAAATTGGTCTCTTATTATTTTTTCATTCCATTTGGTGCATTTCGCTCTAAAACATTGAAAAAAAAAAAAAACAATTCTTTTGCTTTGGATTAGTTGGTGAAAATTGAAAACTTTTCTGCATTATTAGTGTTATATAACTCTAAAGGAAAAGCTTTTAGTTTCATTAGCATGCATTAGAGACACTAGTGATTGTTTTGTGATCATTTTGTTATTGTTTGAAAAGCTCTCAACCTTCCCGTAGTTAGCTATTCATCGAACAAAGTGATTTGTAATGGCATGTAGTGTGCATTTAGAGGATTTTTGAGACATAACATTTGGTAGGGCCTGAAATTGAGACATAATTGAAGATCAACTCTAAAATTTATTCAATTTAACTTAAGGCAACATTGAAACATTAACGAAATATATAGAGGTCTAGGCTAGTGATGTGTTTTGGTGTCGTTAAACCTAGTAGTTGTCGTTCGCCTTTTGGCTTTAGACAACGCTAGTACGAACTTGTGCTCCCCATATCATCGCGTATATAAAGGGAGACCCCACTAAGTTGCTATCCTTTATCCATAGGAAGCCGAGTCTGCCACCTTATACCCGTGATACACCGGACACAACATTCGGGGAGATTTCCTGCACGTACGTCAAGTCCTTGGTTGATTTATCTTTTATTTTTTAACCAAGGTGTATATTGTAGTTCACAGATATCTGGTACACCCTTTTGCCTAGAGTTCTAGAGTAGTCATTTCAATCTTTTCTGACTCATTAAATTTGAAAGGATCATCAAGCGCTTGTCCTTTCACGCTTGTTTCCAAATTGAAAGAGATAGAGTCACCTTTTACTCGTTTCTTGACTCTTAAAACATGAAATGGTAAAATTTACAAGTTTCAATGTGGTAAAATTAATTACCTACGATCACACGCCATTTTAGAGATTGTTTGTTGGTCGTTTGATTGTTTGCCTTGGTTTTTGCCTGTGTGCTTTTGTTTTGATATCCTCCTCTTTTCGTTACTGTCACAGTGGCAGAACCTTCAGTTTTGTCTACTAGTAGTCCTTACACAGACGATTCGTCAGAGGTCTCTCAATCCTCTGCTGAACCTCAGCAGCCTATTGTATCCTAGTTTCTCGATGGGGGACCGGTTCTATCTGAGCTTCCCTTTGGTGGACCAGTTGAGTTCAATTGGCCCTTATCCAATGCTTGGTTTGGATTTGGAGTAGGGGAATATTTCCCTCCTCTTACATCTGTGTTGAGGAGGTAAATCCCCTCTGCGGACAGAGGCGATCCCTACTAGCCCAGCAGGGGTCTAGCAACAAACAAACAATGCTATGACGCAAGCTCCTAGTTACGAATGAAAGACTTGGGATAAGAGCCTACCTGGATTCCAACGCTAGATCTGAAGAAGAAGATGTCCCCGTCCTTCAGCCCTGGCAGATCACAATCCTTCCACGATCTCCGTGGATGAACACCTGCACACAGAAGAAGCGAACAGATACAAGCATAGGAACCAACATACGTAACTAAACATCGGTCAGAAAAGATATAACTCGCATTAACATGATGGAAAAAGGAGTGGAACCATAATCATAGTCATCTATTAAAATGATAAACGAATAGAAGTTACAACCAAGTTCTGACGTCGCAGCTTTTTTCGAACGGGTCTCCGGTCGTCCACGTCTCGCAAAGCTCGCCAAGGAAAGGGAAACCTCTCCAGAGTCTCGTAACAATGGTCTCCTCGCTTGAATGGGCCTTAAGGGAAAGAAGGGATTCTTTACAGCACAAAGGCACTTGGGAATAGGGAGATGCAAAGCTTCGGCACTTCAAGACTAGCTTGCCATGGATCTGAGCAAGCTTTTATAGATGGGGAAGGAGGGAGTTGGGATCCCTATTATTATGGGATTGGCCCTATCAACAAGGAAGGTTCTATAGAAGGTGGCAAAACTACTTCCCTTCCATAGAACTCCCACAACCAAACCTCCCAACTCAAGATAGGCAATGGTTGTGAGTTTGTTTGAACTCAACTTCCGCCATCCATATTTAAAAAACAGTCCCTAAAATGGGTGGCGCGATTGTTGCTCTATGACAGAGCGCCAAGTGGCGCGACCTCTTTACAGGATTTCCCTGATTGGCGCGAGCACTGAACTGTCTACCCGCGCCAATGCAAAAAGAGCTGTTTTTCATGAGTTTTGCAAGGAGATGTCTCAAGGGGAAATGAAGCTCATACTCAGAGGGATGCATTGATGATGTTTTCAAGGCATGACGGTGTTCACAGGTCACATAATGGGTCCTCCATTGTGCGGGACGGGGAATGGTAGGGACGGTGACAAATTACTGTGTAACAGATGCCCCCTAAAGCATGAGGCCCGAGAGAGAGGGGTGAAATGCTTTACGAGAACATGTCCAACTGAAGGCCCGCCGTCGGAAAACCTGCACAGAAAGATACAACTGATATCTCAAGTACATGATGTATATATATGGTATGGACGCAGCCATCCGAACAGAGTATGCTATAATCCGGATCCGGGGTATGGGCGCAGCCATCCAACTAAGATCAAACAAATAGACTCAGGTATGGTCACAGCCATCCAATCATTGAGTCATGCACATAATGACAATAATCCACAATCGCAGCCTGGATTACAACAGACACAATCCAGGGTCTTGCGCTCCATCTCGACCCAAACAAGTACAAGTTCTAGCATGCGAATGTGTGAGCTGATGTCGAACATGCAAGAACATCGTCTGATTACCAGCCAATGATGAAAGATGTTAACAGACGCGAGAGAAACCACCAATAATGACGATGGTCCTCAAGGTACTACAGGTACAATCTACGGCGTGTGAATAAATGAGCTGACGTGGAACACCCGCAGAATCATCCGATCGGAGGCCAATGATGAAAACCTCACGTCGAATGCGACGAACCTGCCATTAAGGCATGCAGGCTCCAAGGTACCATCAGGAGTCTCTAGACCAACTTCCTGGATAATGAGTTGAAGTCGACAGGAAGTGACCTTGATCGAAGGTGGGCCATAATGATTCCCACATCATCGACACGAGACAGAGGAACATAATGTTTTGTTGTGAATCAGGATCATATGAGAAACAGAGGAAGGTTGATATTCGCAGAGGCCAACTTCTCTTGAACATATAAACGACACGACAATGGACTTGGCAGTATTTGACATCAACGGATCAAAGGTCATGGCGACGAGGCAGTGAACAGATGAGAGGTCAAAAGAGATTACCCAAACCCATGGAAGCAAAGTGAAGCAGCGAGATGAGATGTCCCCAACCCGACACGAATGCAGACAAGTGCCATGTTCAAGAGCGACATACTGCCGGCGACAACGACAATGGTTCCATTTTTTCCCCACCATTTCTGGCGAGTACCCCAATTATTTTTGATAACAAGCTTGAAGGGGATAGCATATGCTTGTGATATAAGTCCGCCCTTCGGGCGAATCCATCCTAGTGCATTTAACGAGTCCTAGGAAGGAGAAACTTGGAGAACGTCATTGCGACGGAATCCAATGTCATCAGGGTTTAACGAGTCTGACAAAGGAAGAACTCGGCGTCTTTTCATGTTTAGAGAGTTTGAAAAGATAGCGGAAAAGAAAACTCCACCGGTCCCTTTTCGCAAATAGTTCCCCAGATCCGAAAAGGTAGAAAACAATATCCGGGAAAACCTCCTAGTCGCGATAGGCTAGGGTATTCCTTTTTCGTAATCGATCCAGCCCAGCCCGAAAAAGGGTTAAACTTATACTGGGTGAATGTCGGTTCGTGTCCATTTTAACGAGATCGAAACGACAAGGGCCTCGGCGATCTTTTCATATTTAGAGAGTCAGAAAAGAGCTGAAAGATGACTCCACCTGGAGGAACGAGTGGTATAAAGGGTAGCTACTGGTTCCGGTAATGATGGAACTGCTCAAAACAAGATAAAAGTCAAGAGGCTGGCTAACAAGACCACTCATCGCAGCGGTTCCTCAGGAACGGGTAAAACAACCAAGTGAAGGCATATGATCGGCCAAGCAGACAGTGACGATGGAGTGAGAAAACCAAGGCTCATCTGGCAAAACAGGCTGATAAGATGGAAATCACAAGGGGTAAAATGGGCATGGTTTCATTTTTACACAAGCTTGAAATCAAAAAACTTTGCTTGAAGTTGGTTTCATTTTGACACAAGCTTGAAACAAAGATAAACTATGCTTGAAACCGGTTTCATTTTTACACAAGCTTGAAACAGATACAAACTATGCTTGAAAAAGTAAGCATGCCCCCAGCATGGTGACTCAATTCGAGGTACATGCCCCCCAAGCTTCAATCCATATGAAAGGCAGATGGAGTGAAGGTTCAAGTTACGAGAGTGAGGAAAAGACTCGACTGGTATTTTACGAGATCTGATCAAAGACTCGAATTGAACAAGAACGTGTTTCATTGTTTTAAAGAGGTTGACACATTAAAAGAACTATCCTCAGGACACCTTGTTTCATGGTTTAAGGAGCTTGGCACAAGACAAGGAACTCTGCTCCGACAACCTAGTTTCATTTTTTAAGGAGCTTGACACAGGAAAAGAACCATGCTCCGAAAACCTCATCATAATGAACAAGAAGTCATCGCTCCCAAGAGTTCCACTCCCGATGGAAGGAAAACATCCTGGAAGTCAGGACCCAATGCCCCCAGCACCTGATGCACGACGGCATCATCATTGAGCACAGGCACAGGGTAGGTGGCCACATAGTTGACCTGCGGTGGGGCAGATACAACGGGTGGATAAAAACCAGGAGGGGGTGATGGCGGACCAGTTGCCACATTAGGACCAAAGAACGAAATCTGATCAATGGTCACAATCCGTCCTTCGTGTGGAAAGCACATCACGCGAAAGAGAGAGGAGACAAGCGCTCCCATGGCATAAGTGTAATCGCGCCCCAAAAGCAGATTGAAATCCAAGGGGCCTGGAACAACCATCACATCCATATGGACAGTTTTACCTCCCAAAGTAACCGGTAACCTTGGAAGGATCCCCAACGGTTGACTCGTTCGATTTGGAATTCACCACCACCAAATCGACGAAATCATTGGTTTTTGCTGTTCTTATCTTCTCTCTCTCGACAGACTCTGTTCCATCCCAATCCGAGGATCACATCCTGGATGAAACTCTCTTTCTTATCAGCACTCATGATCCATGGTACAGTGACATCATCGTGTGCCTTCAGACATCCACTTTCCGATCCAAGTTGACGAAGGATGCTCTACATTGTGTTCGGCATCAATCTCAACCATATCGCATTGTTGGAAATACCTTGTATCGTGTCAGAGTTGATTATGTGCTCCACCGATGCTTGACCCTGGAAGAGGCTGAGAAAGTCCTGAATGACTATCACAGTGGCACCTATGGCGGTCACATGTCCGGATATGCTACTGCCCAGAATATTCTGCATGCGGGTTACTTCTTCCATCTATATTCAAGGACTGTATTGTTGCAGTTCGAAAATGTCATGCGTGCCAGGTCTTTCAGCGCAAGATGTGTGCACCACCTCTACCTTTGCATCCTGTCATTACCGTAGGCCCTTTTTCCAAATGGGGCATATATTTTATGACATGCAACCATCACTTGGCTGGGGGGCATGCTTATATAATCGTTGCAGTGGAATACTTCACTAAGTGGGCCAAGGCGATGCCTACATTAGCTACCGACGGTAAGATAGCCGCTCAATTCATTTTCAACTATGCAATTACGCATTTCGGAGTTCCTCAAGCCATTATCACTGATCATGGCACTCATTTTCGGGATTATATGATGGCAGAGCTGACATCGAAGTTGGGCTTACGTCATGACAGCTCAACGCCATACTACCCTTAGGCGAATGGCCAGGTTGAGGCCATGAACAAGGTACTGGTCACGATGCTTCAACGAACGATTGGTATTCACAAATCCAATTGGAATATCCAATTGTTCTCAGCTCTCTAGGCCTATCAAACATCTATAAAGAGCACAACCGTATTCACACCTTTCCAGCTGGTGTATGGTCTGGAAGCGACTCTCCCAGTTGAATGTGAGATTCCTTCGTTGAAGATGGTTGTGGAATTACTGCCCGACACTTCCCTGGAGGAAGAACGTCTCCTGTATCTAGAAATACTGGATGAAACTCGCCGCTTGGCTTCTTTGGTTATCAAAGCACAGAAAAAGTGGGTTAAGGCTCATTTTGATCAAACGGTTTCCCCACGTTCTTTTATTGAAGGAGACCTCGTCCTCTTATATGACCAAGAACACGATAAAATTGGAGCGGGAAAATTCCATCCCATGTGGCATGGGCCCTATATCATCAAACGAGTATTAAAAAATGGGGCCTATGAGCTAATCGACTATGAAGGTATTACTCTCGCGCAGCCTAGAAATGGGTTGTACCTCAAGAAGTACTATGCTTGAATTATTCTTGTGTGGTGTGTGTACATAAGTGAGTGGTTTCATTTTTTGTGCCTGTGTGGTGTGGTGTTCTTTGTAAGCGTCTTTCTGTTGATTGGGTCTTTCTGATTGTGCAGATGTCTATGACTCATTTTGTCGGTTTCGCGGATGGTGCCTCCCGCAGTACCAGGAATCTGTCCTCGACAGCCTGGGTAATCTACGATCCTGCTGGTGAGTTAATCAATTTACAAGGTGTTTGTCTAGGGCTTACCACAAATAATGTTGCAGAATATAGTGTCATTTTGGAATTATTAAACGATGCTGTTAACCTCGGTATTCGTGCATTACTTGTGTATCTGGACTCACAGCTTGTAGTGTTACAACTCAATGGTCATTATTCAGTTAGAAACCCATCCATTTTATGACTGTATCTACGTATTCGTTTACTGGAAAGAAATTTTGATTACATTACATATCAACACATACCCAGACACATGAATGCATTAACAGATGCAGTAGCTAACATGGTTTTAGATAGAAATTTACGCAACTTGTAAAAAACATCAACATATGTAAAAAGATCCATCCAGAAATATATATATATATATATATATATATATATATGTCGAAATGTTTGCAGTTTGTGTGCATCACATAAAATTCAAAAAATATACATGTCTGTTTTAATAATAGCCAAAGACAACATGTCTCTCAAAAATGTGCAAATGAAAATCCTAGATGACTAATCAACGTGGTACTCATGGTAGCATGTCACTGCCTGCACTAATCGCCTCAGTAAACGATGAAGGCGACTAGGCACCCCCACAATATGCCTTTGATAAGCCAATGGGACGTCTGCTAGGCGAGCATAATCTGGGATCCCACACGCGATTCCCTCCAAGTTCTGAAATGGCTCACTACCCTTGCCACCCTCGCCTTGATGGTCATAAGCGAGAGGGGTCCTCCGTGCGATCAATGACATCCCGACAGGCCTCTCTGGGCCAACATCTGCATACACATAGGATTTCTTGTTAGAACATGCATGTATACTGAAAAAAAATCATAAAATACACAAAATCAAAAAGAGTCTTACCCATCTCCTTATCCTAGTCTTCTCCCTTCAGGAGTGGAAGATCTGGGTCTCCAGTGAAGTTAGTACCGGCATAGGGCCAGTCCTCTACGACGATCAATTATCACTGAAGCCATACAAAGAACTCGGGCCTCCATGAAATTTGTTGGCCCCCTCCTGATCTAGGCATGAGTGCTGCCCATCGAGCCATCCATGGCTCCCTTAATGGTGGCTCGACGAATATTGCCCCCTGGCCCTAGAAGATTGGTAACCGTTCGAGGATGACCGATACCAAGATAGATCCGTACCCAAACTGATTTTAGTTTGGCCTTCTTACACTTCGTCAACTTCCGTTTGATGCTCATTATTACAGCAGTGGCCCAATAGAATAGTGTCGGGTTCGTGCATTCTGATGCTAAGAGAAGCTGTGTTTTAGTGGCCTCATGCGGTACCTGCGACCCCGCAGCTCGCGTAATGGTATGGAGAACCACCCTGAGTGCTATATCGGGAACTGTATGGATATCGAATTTCCTGCTTCCTGATCCTGTCTATGCCCCTGGGCACACTCTTTCCATCACCATTGACATTTTATCCCCCGAGGGCCTAGTATCGGTCATGATAAGGACTGGACCTCTCTGAGACAATCCAGTTATGAAGTAAACATCAGATACTTTGAGCTTCAATACTTGGTCTCGAAGCCTAAACTTCTCTTCGTTCTCGTCCCAAATACTGATTAAGTACTGCAGCAATTAAGGTTGTGCCCTGAGACATGGTGTTAAGAAGAAATTTTTTAAGCCGCAATCTTGAAGAGCATTCATACATGCCTCGTTCTCCATGGCCATTTCATCTTCTTCACTATGCTCCCTTTCTTTCCATTTGATCACCATTGTGACTGTGTATCTGCACCAAAATGGTCACAAACACTTCATTAGATCCCTTGAACTCTTAAAAATCCCATTGTTTGGATCATTTTTTTGTAAAAATTGAGCAGAAATTTAGGTTGCGCCATTTGCATGACTCCTTTGCAAAAAGGACCCAATTGGTGTGAGTCTGTGCCTGATACCGGTGCCAATTGGGCAAGCCCTAAATTTGCAAATATCCCCTCAGGGATCCAAAATTACAGTGGAATTTTATAAAAAAAAAATGGATTAAATTGTGGCTAAGGGAAGCGCCTCTTACCTAGAAAAAATGAGAACTGAAATGATGTACTGGATCGTCCACAATCATCGCTGCAAGTTCGCACAGGAAAAAATCACTGTTGCTCTCCACAAGAGGTAAAAAGTAAAATTAAATATGTTTTTACTATTTTTGGAATATTTATAACTTTTCAAGATCAAATTAGGTTTTGAAGCTTATTTTTCCATTATTTTATTATATTTTGTCGAAAAATGGGTTTTACGCTTGCTTTCTTGTGCAACAACAGGTTTTCACACGACTAGGACAACGATACGAGTTGTATTTTATACTTTTTCGGGCTCGGTAAAAACACGAAAAATTCACTACTGGAGTCATATTTCAACTCTTTTCTGACTCTCTAAACATGAAAATATTTCCGAGTCGCTTGTCATTTCGATCTCATTAAAATGGTTACGAAACGACATCTACCCAATATACGTTTACCCCTTTTTCGGGCTGGGATAGATTATTTACGAAAAAGGAATACCCTGGCCTATCACGACTAGGAGGTTTTCTCAGATATAGTTTTCTACCTTTTTGGATCTGAGGAACTATCTATGAAAAGGGATTTTTGGAGTTTACTTTTCCGATGTCTTTTAAAACTCTCTAAACATGAAAAGACGCCGAGTTCTTCCTTTGTCAGACTCGTTAAAACCTGATGACATCAGATTCTGTTGTAATGACAATACTCGAGTTCCTCCTTCCTAGGGCTCGTTAAATGTACTAGGTTGGATTTGTCTGAAGGACAAACTTATATCACAAGCATATGCTATCCCCTTCAAGCTTGTTCTAAAAAATAATTGGGGTACTCGCCAGAAATGGTGGGGAAAAATGAAACCAGTATCATCATCGTGTCGGTAGTATGTCGCTCTTGAACATGGCACTTGTCTGCATTCGTGTCAGGTTGGGGACATCTCATCTCGTTTTCTGCTTGCCTCCATGGGTTTGGGTTATCCTTTTTGACCACTCATCTGCTCTTTGCCTCGTCATCATTACCTCATATCTTTTGATGTCGAATACTACCAAATCCAGTGTCGTGTCACCGATATGTTCAAGAGAAGTTGACCTCTGCAGTTTTCAACCCTCCTTCGATTCTCTACTGATCCTAATTCACAAACATTATGTTCCTCTGTCTCACGTCGATGATGTGGGAAACACTATGGCCCACCTTCGATCAAGGTCACTTCCTCTTGACTTCAAATCATTATCTAGGAAGCTGATCTAGAGATTCTCTTCAGGTACCTTGGAGCCTACATGCCTCAATGGCAGGTTTTTCGTATTCGACATAGGAATTTCATCATTAGCCTTCGGTCGAATGATTTTGCAGGTGTTTGATGCCAGCTCACTATTCACATTCTGTGGATTGTACCTATGGTACCTTGAGGCCATTTTCATTATTGGTGGTTCCTCTCGCGTCTGTTAACGACTTTCATCATTGGCTGGTAATCAGACGATGTTACAAGTCGAGATGGAGTGTAAGACCCTGGTTTTTGTCTAATGGAATCTAGGCTACGGATTTTTTGGATTATCATGATTGGTTACATTACTCATTGATTGGATGGCTGTGAACATACTTGAGTCTACTTATTGATCCTTTCTAGGTGGCTGCATCCATACCTTGGATCCTAATTATTGTATACTTTTTTATGGATGGCTGTGCCCATACCACGTATCATGTATTTGAGATATTAGTTGTATTTGGCTACGCAGGTTTCCGATGGTGATGTTTTCAGTTGGAAATGTTCTCATAAAGCACTTCACCCCTCTCTCTCTCTCGGGCCTCATGCTTTAGGGGGCATCTGTTACACAGTAATTTGTCACCGTCCCTGCAATCCCCCGTCTCGCACATTGGAGGGCCTCTTTCATGACCTGTGAGTAGTGACATAACTCAAAACCACTTTCATGGCATCACCCTTTATAAGGAGAATCATTCCTCCGAAGAAAGTTTCCTTGGAAAAAACCTAAAAACTGATCTTTTGGCCTTGGTGCGACTAGCCAGTTCAGCCCTCATGGTAATGGGGAAAATCCACCAAAGAGGGCATGCCAACTGGCGCTCTGTCCCAGTGTATTTCTCGCGCCAAGATTAATAAGGATTTTTTTTAAAAAATAAATGGTGGAAGTTTGATTTCAACAAACTCCTGAACGAGTCTCTAAAATGAGTTGGGAGGTTTGGCTCCAAATCTCCATGTATGGGAGGTGGTTTTCCACCTATCATGGAAGCTTCCTTGAGGATAGGGCCAATCCCACAATTGTAGGGATCCCAACTCCCCTTCCACCATATATATAAGCTTGCCATTTTCATTTAGCAAGCTAGTAGTCCTGATAGCACTAGAGAAGAGTTGAATTTGTAGCAAGGAGACTATCGCCAGACAACCTTTGAGAGCCAAGCCGAAGAGAGAGAGCTTTGTCCTGTTGGGGTTCCCATGTTTTGGCAGATTTGGCCATACCAAAAGATGAGACAACATCAAACCACTTTGGGGCCCTAGGATCTAGCCCTCCTGGACCCGGAGAGGGATCTCTCCAAATAGAGCTAAGAATGATATATCTATGAAGCTCAAAATGAGATGTTAGGCTAGTTATGAAGCACGAGGGGTTTTAAATGGTTTGGTTGAAGGGTTGCTGGGTTGGTCATGAGATCATGGACTGAGAAAGAAATGGGAGAAAAGGAACAGGGCAGCAGGACATTTCAGCGAAGAGGATAGGCCTAGACAGTGCCATCCATTGGGCTATGGAGTCATGAAAGGAAATTACTTGCATCCACTAGGCAAGGCTTTCAAAGGGAAAGTCATCTACACTAAAGGATCTTTTAGGCAGATGATGGAATGGAACATTAAGGAGGGAAGTGAAAGAAGGAAAGACAATCAAATTTCTGTCTATAGATCAGGCCAGAGGTCATTTAACTCCAGACCTGCTTGGACATACTCTAGGGAAGCTCTCAAAGGGACAAAGGGGTTGCTTATAGATCGAACTAGAGGTCATTTAACTCCAGGTCTGCTTTATCAACTCCAAAGGAGAAACAGAGATAACAAGGAAACATCCAAGCAGCAAACCCCCAAGCTCATACATCAGCCAACAGGCAATAACATCCGCTGCACTGGTTAAACCCGTGAATCTACTCTTAGATAGCACATGAAGCAGAAAACATCAAAGGTAGGGAGAGCAGGAAACATAGGGCACCTAGCAAGGGTGAATCCTATGTTATACTTCTGTTGCCTACCAGAAGAACATGAAACAATATGAAAATGTAAATAACAGAGTTAGGAAAACATCACCAATAGTAATAGACTAGGATCCTGTGAAATGTGCTTTGATTAATTGATGCAAAACCAGTCATGTACAATAAGCTCAATGGAAAATACAATCCAGAATTTCTCCTCCCAGCCTATTACATACAACTACTCTGCAACTCCCTCCCAAGACTGTTCTAACAGTCTGAATGAATCCCTTTAACAGCAAATGCCCAACAACTGAGCAACAACCTTTACATTATGTTCTTGGGGATTTCTTTATAGGAGAAGAGAGAAAACAGAGGTAGATGAACATTGAATTGATCTCATTAAGGCAGCGTCGGCGGAAGTGTCCACGCCCATACTGCTTAATGGCTGTCTGCAACGCTGTAGGTACTCTAAGACTGGTTCGGAGATCTCTGTCAGGTCGATTTTGACCTCTGATATGTTCCTTGGAGTCCTTTCTGGTGTCTGGAACTCTGTTTCTGCCTTCTGGAATAAATGAACTGGATGGAAAATCTGCAAGGTCCCTCCATGCTTCTTTAATGCTGCCTGACAGCCCCTTGAGAGGTTCTGTCATCGTATTAATATTTCCTGGGCTCGAGAGGCACGGAGGACGCTGTGAGAAGGTGTACTTCTAGGAGAAAAGCACTCTGCTGTTAGGTGGCACAGTTATGGCTTGCTGGTGCACTCTTAATCTTTGAACAATGCCTTAAGCCTTTGACTGCAGGATTAAAACGTTAATATTAAATTACAGGCTCGAATCCCCCTCAAATCCCGTCTCTGTTGCTTCACTGGCCGGCTGAAATGGCCTCTCTGTGCTAATCTGCACAGTAAAATGAATCTGCTAAAAACATGTGCAGTGGTGGTGGAGGAATGCTGTGGAGGCAGAGGAATGGTGGCGGAATTGTGGAGAAACAATGGAAAGAATGCAAAGTGGCAGAGAAAAGATTAACAACGTAAAAGCCCAACAATTAGCTTTGGGCGAATTACACAGGGAAACACGAAAAAACAATGCACGGAGGTGTGAATGTGGGACCCGGTCACGACAGAGGGCGATCAGATCCTGAGCATTGGATTTGCACGGGAAACAGACGGCGGAGATCTAATTGGAACAATCGCAATCGGAGGCTGGAGCGAGAGGCAATCGCAACACACAACACAAATGTTCCGATTGCGATTGGGGTTGGAGACGCGATTGAGCGATGACCGTCGATCTGGGGGAGGAATGGACGGCGGAGATGAAATCAGAAGGGCAGTAGAGAAGGATGATGGGAGAGGAGCGGGATGAATCCAAACCGTTGGATCTGGTGGGACGGACGGCTCAGATTGGATCGGGGGATCGCAATCGCAATGCACAGAAGGAGGGTGCGATCGAAAGTTCCGATTGCGATTGAAATGGGAAGTGCGATGGCCGTCGGATCGTGAAACAGATGGACGACTGCGATGGAATCGGGAGGCGGAGAGAAGGGGATGCGATTGCGATCGGAGGTCGGGTGTGATTTGGTGCTGGCCGTTGGATCTGGGACTAAATGAATGGTTAAGATTGGATCGGTGGATCGCAATCGGGAGTCGGAGGGAAGGGGTTGCGATTGCGATCGAGCGGAGGGTGCGATTAATGTTGGACCGTCTGATCGGCGGGGAAATGGACGGCCCAGATTGAATCGGGAGATCACAATCGGGAGTTGGATGAAACGGTTTACAATTGCGATCGGAAGGGGACTGCGATTTAGCACTGACCGTTAGATCTGAAGGCCAGATCAACGGCTCACAATCCATCGGAGGGAGAAATAGGAAGCGCGAAGGGAATGAAGCGATTAGCGCTGGGCCGTAGGATCTGCGAGGAGGATGGATGGCTGAGATGCAATCGGGGAATCACAATCGGGGCGGTATCGATGGGGGTCGCGATTGCGATCGGGCAGGGGGTGCGATTGGCACTCCGCCGTCAGATCTCGTGATAGATCGACGGCACAAAACGCGTCGCGGGTCTTGGCGTGATAAAACGATCGTATCGGGGATTTTCACTGATGCAAAGGAATTGCACCCGCCCGATGCTCCGATTGCGATTGGCCCCCAAGACTTAAGCGCTTGGCTTTGAGGAAAGGTCACGTGGGGAAGTGGTTGAGGGGCTAGCAGGAAAGGGGCCAGGCCTTATAATAAGGTCGGAAAGTGGGTTTTGGCCCCTTTAAATGGAATTTGAAGGTTGGAAAGAGAAACGATAGAGAGGGAAAGGGGAAAAAGGCTAAACAAAGGGTAAGGGTAGGATTTTAAGGGGATTTTGAGGGGATTTGGAGGGTAAATGGGGAGATAGAAGGGGAGACAAGGGGGGATAAAAAGAGGCTAAATGAGGGTAAAATAAAGGGGAAAGGGGGCCTTTGGGCAATTCTTCGTCAACAGAGAGGCTTTATAATGGAAATCAGCAGAGGGGAATTTATCAAAGGATAAAAGACACATGGAGGCTTCAAGGAGACTGTGTTTTCTAAGGAAATGAATTCCTTGAAGACTCAAAAACAATTTAGCCCCCTGTTTTTCTTGTCAAAAATTTATAGGGGGGCTAACATGTCCCATTCCCGACGAGCTTCATTGAGACGTGCCCCGCTGTCAGCCCCGCCAAAGGAAGATCCAGCGTCAAAGCTTTGGGTTGTATCTTTCCTTTGTTATTATTAATGATAAGCGACTTTGATTATGGTTTCTGTTAGTTCCCAAATCCACCTCAGGCTGAAATAAGGCAGAAAAAGGACAACACCAAACCACGCTCAGCCTCGTAGCTAGCCCTACGAGGACAGGAGAGGGCTCTCTCTGGGTCAATCTCAATGAAAATGTTCAAAGGGGGTTGAGATTACTAAAACAAAAACTGATTTTAGGCTAGATAAACAAATAGGAGGGTTTGATTTTGATTTTTTGGGATTTTTGTTGGAAAAAAGGGAAAAACAATTTTCGGGCTTGGGGATGAGGCCAATTTCTTGCAGAGTTCAAGTTGGGGTGAGGTAGGCAGCGGCTTTGATGTATTAGATCAAATGAATGGATTGAAAATACTGCTGAGGAGCTGAAGAGGGCAAGATAGTGCAAGGATCCTCTTCAAAATGATGAAAAACATAAAAAACTAAACAAAAGTCTAAGGTAGAGCACCATCAAATCAATGAATTCTACCTCAATTACTCATTTGCTTAATTCAGAAGCATAGAGAAGGGAAATGGCATACATATAACATTAATGAAACTTACAATAACATGAGAAGAACATTATCAAAACTCAGAAGCCACAAGGATCCCAATAAGTGCTGCAAAACTCTGGTCTTTCCTTTGCCAAAAACTGAAAAGAATATACAATGAGGTGCCAAAATTTTCCCACGTATCCAACCCTAAAAATGACTGATGAATTCATTGATATAGACCATCCTGACCCATTCCCATGCCTCTAAGGGTCGAGCTCATCATTCTAGGAGCTGTTTCAACCATTTTCTTAAAAACAGAATCAGTTACATTAAACTTGGGCCGAATTTCTGAAAATAGGTGTTGAAGATGAAATCGTATCTCCTAAACCATAGTACCTGTTACAAAACTGAAAGAGGTTTTTGTAGATAAGGTAATGTTGGAGAAAAAACTCTCTCAAATTTGGGAAATTCATTTCCAGTTGCTCGAAATATGTTCCACAAAATCATCTTTAAAACATAAAATCATTAAAAATTTAAATTTGTGAAAATGAGCTGTAAATATCTAGTCACATATCCCAATTCGTGACACATTTGAATAAAATGAAAGAGGTTTTTTTTATATGGCTTGTGTTTAACAAAAAAATCCTTGTTTTTTGCAAAATTACTTTCCATCTTCTATAAAATGGCCTCGCACTAAAATGACTAAAACAGTAAAAGATATGAAAAATTTGCTTTGTTTTAATGTAGGCTCCAAATATCATTGTATATCTCCGACATAGTAGCACCTGTGCATAAACTGAAGGAGGTTTTTGTTATTTGGTATGTTATGAACAAAAAAATCTTTCACTTTTGAAAAATTCCTTACCATTATTTCAAAAACTGATTTTGTGCTAAACTTGTCATTGTGTGCAGCAACTGACCTCATAAGCAAGAATCACTCATTCATTTCGATCATATATTCTAATCCGGGAGCTGGTTATGGGAGTGTGATATACCGTTGGAAAGGTTTTTCTGAGATTATTCTAATGGACACACTTGTGACATGTTTTGTGTTGAACATCATGTGCAAAACATCTAACAAAACCAGACATAGTAAGAGCTCATGTTGATCTCTGGTGACAGGCTGCGAAGACTGACACTAACAGTTTCATTCATGTGTCTTTGTCTTTGATGCAATGAATTACACCCTATCTGACTGATGTATGGTTTCAAGATTTAGATTCTATGCTGTGTATCATTGTGTTTCTTCACATGTGTGCAGGTGTTCGGACATGTTAAGCAGAAGGATCATGATCTACCAAAGTGGAGGACGGGAAGTGTCATCCTTTCTTCGACGACCATTGCGTAGGACCTGAGGTAGGAAACTCATTATGTTTTGTTGTTTTTGTAACTAGAGACCTAAGTCACTGCATGTCTGATTGTTGCTAGACCCGATTTGGGCTAGTAGGGATCGCCTCTGTCCGCAGAGGGGATTTACCTCTCCAACATCAAGAATGGGTGTCTTGATGTACTTTATCAAGGTATTCAGGAGAGAAATCCTGAATAGAAGGAATGTGAACATTCTCTCCTTGATCTTCAATCAAAGGAGGCTCATACAACCTTAAGTTCTCAATATTAAAAACAACATAAATTTTCATATATGAAGGAAAATACAACCTGAATGCATTATCACCAATCTTTTCTAAAATTTTGAATGGACCATATCGAATCGGTTTTAGTTTTTTACCTTCACCTTGAAGCCTTTCTTTTCTAATGTGAAGCCAAAATTCATCACTGGCTTGGAAATTGTGATATACACGATGCTTGTCATTCCTTGGTTTTTACTTGACTTGGCTCTTTTCCATATGTTCTTGAACTGCTTGATGTACCAATTAGATTTGTTCAATAAACATTTTAGCTTTTTCTATGTCACTATGACCATCAATAGCAACATCCCTCCAAAAAATGAAATACAAGGATACTTAGGAAAGTATCCAAACATGCTTCAAATGATGATGTTTGAGTTGAAGAGTGCTTGGCCCGGTTGTAAGCATGATGAATATAGTGCAAATGTTCATCCAAAAACTTAGGATGCTTGCTGCAATAACCGCGAAGAATATGTATCACTGTCATGTTCACCACCTCTATTTGACCGTTTGTTTGCAGATGAAATGTTGTACTCCTTTTTAATTTGGTGTCCATGAATCCCCACAAGCTTGACCAAAATTTCCCAACAAAGTGAGAATCTCGATCACTAAAAATGGATGTGGGCAATCCAAAATTCACCCATACATTTTGAAAGAATAGTTGATAATCATGATTCCTTTTTGACATAGGAAGACCTTCAAACAATTCCATAGAAACACTCTCCCATGGACGATAATGTACTAGAAGTGGTGTGTACAATCCTAACTTTCTATTGCTAGCCTTACTGACAACACATAATGAAAAACCTATAATAAAACATGACACACTTTCAAGCATATTAGGCAAATAAAAATACCTCTCTAGATGTGGTACCGTCTTACTTACACTGAAACGACCAGCAATAAGAGAAGTATGTGCCTCTCTTATGATGTTGACTCTTTATCCCCGTGGAATACAAAGCTTACCAAGATGGTTCAAAAAGTTATCATGCATGTGATAATCCAATTCGTCTACTTGGTTCCCTTGAATCAAAGTTGCATATACATCTTGAAAATCACTATCTAAAGCATATTGTTCAACATATATCTCATGAAAAATAGAATTATGCTTAAGAATAGTATCAACACTAAAAATATGCCTAGAAAGCATGTCAACAACTTTATTGTAGATAAAATTCTTATACCTTATCACCAAGTGGAATTGTTGACGAAAACCCATCCATAAAAAATGCCTTGATTGCTGCAACTTTGTTTGTGATTGCAAGTATTGCAATGGTTGATGATCAGTGTGAATGATTGTTTCCTTACCCATCAAGTAGTGTTTCTACTTTTTAACACTTTGCACCAATGCATACAATCCTTGTCATATGTACGATAGGTAATCACCCTACCATTAAAAGTTTCTAAATGAAAATAGATGGGCTTACCATGTTGCATGAGGACTGCACCCATGGCATAGTCACTAGAATCAGTCTCAATCCCAAATGATTGTCTCGAGTCTGGAAGTGAAAGTACAATAGTTGTAATTATATTTTCCTTTAATGCATCAAATGCATTTTTTTTCTTACCTCCCCACTGGAAGACCTGCTTCACACATGTCAATGCATGCAATAAAGTTGCGATAGAAGAGAAGTTACCAATAAGATTCCTCCAATATTGGGTTTCTCCCAAAAAGCTTCTTACCTTAGTAACTATTTTGGGCTTTCGCAAATTCAAAATTGCATCAACCTTGGAGGGATTTATTTTCAATTCACCTCCTCCAAAAATATGACCCAAGTACACTAAAGAAATTTTTCCAAACTCACACATTGGCATCTTTAAAAACACCTATTCTTTCTTTAAGACATCAAGTACCTTTTTGACATGCATGACATTGTCTTCAGGAGATCTACTGAAAATCAATATGTCATCTAATTATACTATCAAAAACTCATCTATAAATGACCTTAATACATCATTCATCACAAATCACAAGGCATAACTAAACATTCAAACAAACCTTTTTTTGTTTTGAATGTTATCTTCCATATGTCACCTTCAACAATTATAATTTGATGATAGCCAGTCCTTAAGTCCAAATTGTTAAAATACTTACCATCTTTCAATTGATCAAGTAAATCATCAATTCTAAGAAGTGGGTAACAATTCTTTATTGCAATCTTGTTCAATGCACGAAAGTCCACACACATGTGCCATGTTCCATCCTTATTTGGCACCAAAACAATAGGCAACCCGCATGTCGAAGTACTTGGTCTGATGATCTCATTTTCCAACAACTCTTGAATTTTCTTTTTAATTTCTTCACTTTCCATCACTAACATCCCGTACATGCCAATGTTAGGAAGAGGAAAATCTTGCCGCAATTGTATTTCATGTTGGATTCACCTCTTGGGAGGCAATCCCTTGGGCTCCTGAAACATATCATCATATTGGTTAACAACCTCAACCAAATAAGATTTCAAACTTGAGTCACAAACTTGAAAATCTTCATTCTCAACATCATTATTTTGTTTGACCATTAAAAGAACAAAATTCTTGCTAGAGTTAATGAGTCTCTTCATTTGTCTGACATTTACAAGAAAAAGATTTAGTTTTTGTTGATGTGATCTAACAATATACTCAATACCATCTTTGAACAAGTGATACTTTTGTTCATTGTGATGAAAAATATATTTCCTATCATACAAATATGGGCTTCCCAAAACAATTCCGAAATATCAAGTGGAAATACATCAAGTTCAACTTCATCAAGAAAGTTTGTTGTAATTTCAAATATAAGTATGCATTCCTTGTCACTTGTAAGTTTTCATTCTTGAATATCCAACCTAAAGGATAAGGTTTTGGATAAGGAATGGTCTCTAAATTTAACTTCTTGACTAAGTCTTCAGAAATGATATTTTCTTGTGAACCACTATCAAAGAGTGTATCAATTTTGGTATGCTTTGAAATAACCCGAATATGGAAAAGTTCAATTCTTGTTTTCTCATCTTGAGTATCATTAGGAAAAATTCAAGAGCTAGTGCTTGCTATGTCCTTACCTTCCATTCCCATTGCTGTGATATTTGTTTCATCTCAGGATGAAGCTTCCAACAATGATCTTCATCATGATCCTTTTTGGAACAGTGATTGCATGTTAATTTTTCTCCTTCCTTCTTGATGGATGAATTCTTCTTTCCTTTCCATTTGAATTTACTATTTCCCTTGTCTCAAATTTGAAATGGCTTTTTCCTACCCTCTTGTGAAATTTTTTTCCCTCTTGCTTCAAGATATGTTTCCTAAACACAAACCTCATCCAAAATTGTAGGATTAAACATAAGGATAATATGCCTCAAATAACTGTGTAAACCCCCAATATATTTCAACAAAGTGTCTTGTGATTTCAAGTCTAAAACTAGTATCAAAGACCTTTTTAATGGTAGAAGTGCTCTCAGACACATAATTTTATTAATAGGAAAAAAAATTACATGAGAAATTTGCAAGAGTTTACACCCGCAGGCTCCAACACTCTTACAATCAGGAAAATGAGCTATTTATAAGCTACATGCCCTGACCTATTTTATTTATGGACTACTTATTAAAATAACAAGTGTCCATTTACAATAAACATCCTCCTAACAAAACTACTAAATTTTTTCCTGTATTAGAGCCTAAGATACGACACTTTTCTAGAGTCATATCTTTTGTAACACTATTCTATTTCTAAGTGTCTCCAATATTAATTTAAATATTCTAATTTAATAAATATTTTATCCTAGATTTAAACTATGACATTTGGATCATCTAGCATTCCCCCCAATGATCTAAAGATACATTACAACATATACGAACTT
Source organism: Pinus albicaulis (assembly GCA_034641835.2). Lineage (NCBI taxonomy): Eukaryota > Viridiplantae > Streptophyta > Pinopsida > Pinales > Pinaceae > Pinus > Pinus albicaulis. The sequence goes on from CM076580.1 coordinate 826,366,173, forward strand.
CATCCCCGAACTTAGTAATTTTATCCTGCTAAGAGGTTTGGTGAAGATATTGGAGATCTGATCTTCTGAAGGAAAATAAATCGACTTGATGAAATCCTTTGCAATGAGTGATATGCTATGATGATACTTGGTGTCCACATGATTTTTCTTTGAATGAAAAAATGGGTTCTTTGAAATCTTTATGGTTGACTGGTTTTCGATGAATAACGATGTAGCTTCTTCTTGAGGAATTCCCAAGTCCTGTAAAACTCTGCGCAACCAAATAGTCTCACACGCTACTTCCCAAGCTGATATGTATTTAGCGTCTATTGAAGAAGAGGCTACTGTAGCTTTGTTCTTGCAACCCTAAGACACTACAACTGGCCCCATGTTCATTAAATAACCTGAGGTTGATGCCCTATCATCAATACTCCTACCAAAGTCAGCATCTGAAAATCCACCAAATACAAAGTTTTTAATATTTTTGTAAAGAAGACCAAAATATTTTGTTCCTTGGATATAACGAAGAACAATTTTGGCTACATTCTATTAGATGTATCATGGTTCCTGCATAAAGCGAGAAAGAATAATGATGACATAAGAAAGATCTGGTCGAGTAGTTGTTAGATAAATTAGGTTTCCAATCAACTGTCAATAAGTAGTTCTATCCACCATTTCCCTCCCTTCAAATTTTGAAAGTTTCAAGTTTGTTCTATGGGGGTAAGAACAAGCTTGAAATCCTGCATTCCAAATCCCTGAAGAAACTTTGCTGCATACTTACTCTGAGAAATGAAAATGTGATGTGGATGTTGGAATATTTCAACTCCAAGATAGTAGTGAAGTAGTCCCAAATATGTAATCTTAAAACCTGCATGTAACTCCTTTTTCACCTGTGCAATATGATCATCATGATTTCCAGTGATGATCAAATCATCTACATACATAACAAGAATTACCATATTTTTACCTTGTTGGCATACATGCAAGGTATCATTAGATTCACTTCATTGAAAGCCAACTTTTCAAAGGTATTCATCTGTTTTGGCATACCAAGCTCGTTGAGCTTGTTTTAATCCATATAAAGTCTTTATCAATTTGCAGAATTTATGTTCCTATCCTTTAATTTCAAAAGCTGGTGGTTGTTTCATATACACTTCTTCTTGTAAATCTCCGTTGAGGAAAGCACTCTTTACATCCATATGATGAAATTTCCATCCTTTCCGGGCTGCTAATGCAAGTGTTAATCGGATGGAGCAAAAGTTTCCTCATAATCAATCCCTTCTTGCTATGAAAAACCTTTAGCAACAATTCTTGCTTTTTACTTGTTGATATCTCCATTTTGCTTGTACTTAATTCGGTAAACCCATTTTCATCCAATGGGTTTAAAATTTTGAGGACAATAAACAATTTTCTAAGTTTTGTTGTCGAGAACTGCCCTATATTCATCAACCATAGCCCTTTTCCATTATTTATGTTGTACTGCCTCTCTATATGTAGAGGGTTCAATAAAATCATTTTCTATCAAGGAAAAAATTCCTTCACTTCTATGTGACCCCCTTGTTCTTTTTTTACTTTGCTCATTAGGCCTTACATATTTCAAAAATTGAATTTCCAATTTTGGAAATTGATGTTCAATGGTTTGAGATTCTAAAAAATCACCATTATTGTAAAGAGGGTTGATGTAAACAAATGTTCGTTGATCAACCGTAGATTATGGGGGTGGAGAGTCAATGTCATAAGAACTGCTGCTACTAGAGGTTTGGATGAACAGCTAGAAGATCTAGACGGTGCTGGTGAATAAGACTCTCTATTTCTTCAACATTATTACTCTCATTTTCATCAAAAACTACATCCCTTCTCACAATAAATTTCCCATTGGACAAAAGTCGGTACCCTTTCTTCTCATCAAAATTCCCAATAATTGTGCACTTCAAGCTTCGTGAGTCAAGCGTAGTTCATTTTTCTTTCGGAACTAAGGCATAATATACTGATCCAAAAACTCTGAGATGTTTAACTCAAGGTTTGAAACCAAGCCATGCTTCATAAGGTGTGATTCCATCTAAATAAGCATTTGGATATATGTTCCTTAAGTAGAGAACTACATGAATTTCCTCTGCCCAATATATAGGACTTAACTTTTTGAAAGTTAGCATCGACCTTGCCATTCCTATCAAGGTGCGGTTCATTATTTCTACTACTCCATTTTGCTGTGGGGTGTAGAAATTTGTAAGTTTTCATTTTATGCCATTATCCATGCAATACATTTTGAATTCATTAGAAGTGAATTCTCCTCCATTGTTTGTTCTAAGAGTGCCAATCTTCTCCTTGACTTCATTTTCAATAAGTTGGAAAAAAGTTTTAAAATTTTCAAATGCTTCTGACTTTTGCTTCAAAAAATATACCCAAGCTGTCCTACTAAAATCATCAAAAATGAGTAAGAAATATTTTTATCCTCCTAGCAAAGTTTGTAAGGGTCCACAAATATCACTGTGAACCAATTGAAAACGCATTTTTTCTCGCCATGAACTTGTCGGAAAAGTCTCTCGATGTTGTTTTCCATAAATGCAAGATTCACATTTTGCATTTTTCCCTTTGAAGGTTGGAAGTCCCTTAACCATTCCCTATTTCTGCAGCTGAGAGAGAATTTCAAAGTTTAAATGTACATATCTTACATGCCACAATTTGATTAGTGAAATATTTGTACTTTCTGCTCCTGCAAAGTTAGAGTTCCTTGGAATAACTGTCCCTTTCATCCTCAACAGTTTTCCATATTCATAACCTATCATCACTGTTTTCATGTTCTGTTTGACTGAGTTAATTTTAACTAATCCATCCTCCATAATCACCAGATGCCCTACTTGTCGAATCATGACTAAAGATACGAAATTTTGCTTAAATGTTGGTACATACCATACATTTGAAATCATTTTTTCTCCAATGCTAGGTAGAAAAAATTTAACTACACCTTTTCCATACGCAGTATGTTTTGTTTTACTAGCAAGATAGATTGAATTGAGATGACACTGTTGGAAGGCCGAAAAGCAGTCATGTCGAAAAGTCATGTGTTGAGTTTCTCCTATATCCAAAATCCATGCATCTTCATAATCACTTCTAAGAAAGTTTGAAACCTATAAAGCTATTGATTCTAAGTTTGTGAAGACATATTCTGAGCCATCATGATCATCTTGATCATTTGCAAATTGTGTAGTGTTTTGACGAAACTTAGGAATTTTATCAATGGAAGTTCTACAATCCTCAACAAAATGGAAAACTTTGTTACATCTTCTGCAAAAAATTTGACTTAAATATCTACTTCTGCCTTAATACCGTCCTTTGCCTCTGTTCTGAGTTTGTCCTCTCCCTGGACTTTGTCTTCTTCCTTGATTATAGCCTCTGCCTTGAAAATTTCTCCTGCCTGAACTGTAGCCTCTGTTGAAATAGTTTTCTCTACTTTGAATATGACCATGACCTTGTACACTGTGTGCTGCTTGAATTTGATTGAAATTTCCCCTTCCTCTGCTTCTAGAACTATTAGTTGAGGATTTACTTGTGCTAGCCTCTGTGAAGAAGACATCTTCCCCAATCTGTTTCTTCTTCCAAAAGTTTTTTTCATGTTGGGCTAACATATCACTTAACTCATCAAACTTAATCTTCTCTAATTTTCCAGTTACTTGTAGAGTTTCCATAAAATGTGTGTAAGAAGATGGAAATCCAATAATTAAAATTGTAGTTAGGAAAATTTCAACAACAACTTGAAAACTATCATTTATTATTTCCTGCTTGATGTTTTTAAGCCGTGAAATGAATTCAAGAACATCACCTCCTTCAGTTAATTTTTGTTGAAGCAATTTTAATTGAAGATCAACCTTTTTTATTCAGGTTGTGTATCAAATAGACCATTGAATGTGCGGAAAGCAGTCCATGCATCTGAAGCGTTTTCAATATGAATATACATCTCATTGTTAACTGAAGACTTTATTAGAGCTAGTGTCTTGGCATTTTTGAACTCCCATTTTGCAAGTAAAGCTGCATCTCTTGGTTTATTAGTCTTAATGTCGCCATCACATATTTCATGCCGCAGTTCATTATATATTAGAGTGTTTTCAATGAGACGTTTCCATGTCGTGTATGATTTTTCCCCTTCTAGCTTATCAGAATCAAAGAATAGATTAATTAACTTTGACATTATAGTGTTGAAGCAGTGCACCAAAATAAAAATGAGAAAATCGTCACACGAAACACACCATGCAAAAAAATAAAATGATCTATCAGGGCTTGGCCTTGACCCTCAGATAGTCATTGGAGGAGGAGAAAAATGACTGAGCTTTTCACTTGGCTCTAGTCAATTTCTCTTAAGAGTTTACAATGAAATCTTTCAAAATTTAACCTGTTTACAATGCCCTTGCAAATTTTCCTTAAAAAAATACTCTAGCCCCTCCCCTCAAAGTAAAAAAATTGCTTTAGGTTACAATATCACTCTTATCTCTCCAAATAAAAAAATTACAGATAAATCATCCTTATTACTCCAAAAACTACAAAATTTTACTGCCCCAAACATTTACAAATAAGCCTCTCACACCATATTTCTCCAAAAAATTATTATAGAAAATTCCTCATCTCTAAAAATTACAAATATTGCAAATATTTAATTAAACATAAACCTGATTTCTCCATTATATTCACCCCCCTTTTTTAATTTCTTTAAATCTCCAAAAAGTTGAAGTTACTTATGGAAACTAACTGCTCCACGTTGGAGTCAGCAAGCAAGCAAGGATACTTACTTGCAGGTTGGAGCTGGGCCGTTGTCCAATCAGAGAGTTTTCTTAGTCCTATGGAAAATAAGTGGTTTCCCGACACCTATTATCGCTAAATGAATTAACATTGGCCTTCCCTATTATGTTGTTGTTCAAGCTAGATACATGTGGGCTCAACAATACGTTGAGCTGCGCCACTCTGATTCACCAATACATTGCATCAAATTTAAGGGGCAACCAAACATCAACAGTTCCTTCACATGGGGTTAAAATGTACATTGTCGAACAAATTTTGGGAAATCCTTAGCAGAACAATGGATTATTTGCTCGACGCTGGCTGTAAATTGTCCTCACGTTGGTTGCAAAATAAGTCTTATTTTTTTGTCTACAAAGGAGCAGCCTGAAGACCAAAAAATTTCATATTCGTTGGAAATCATGGGTGTATTTTTAGATACACGAAATTGAATACTGTTTTGAGTGATTTAGAATAAAATATTGTGATGGCGGAAGAAGGAAAAACATCATGAAAAGCCTCTTTATTAGTGGGCATGTGCTAGATTATGAGCATCGCTAAGCAATTCAGGTTGTATGCAACGTTTAGCAATGAAGGTTGTGAGCAGTGTTGAGCTGTGTGCAATGTTTAGAAATGAATGTTGTGATTAGCGTTGAGATGCAGCATGAGCAGGGAGAGGCTGCGTGAAGAGGGCATGGCAGACTAGAAACGTGAGTAGAGGGCTTGGGAGCGTTGCAACGTGGAGAGGGAGCGTGAGTGGAGGAGACTGTAATCAAGATGTGGGCTATGGAAATCGTGGTTGTGACAACTACAATGGTGACCATTTTAATAGAAATGGTTATAGTAATGATAATGATAGCAATGGAGGAAAATCCAAAAGTGGCATGATGTGTAGATAAACATTATCAACTAAAAATTGCAGAAGCTCGTGATAGAGAATGACAAGAGAAAGCTAGGGAATTTTTGATATTACAAGAAAAAAATTTGGACCATAAAAAAATTTAATTTCAGATTTAAAAATCTAAAATCAATAATAATAATCAAATTTCTTTTCCTTTTTTTTTTTTAATAAAAAAATTGGATAAAATGCATACCACTTAACTATTTCAATTCAATGGTGTTTTCCAAGAATCTACATTACTGTAGCTTTGATACCACAATATGTTGGTCAATAATTGTCATTGATGGAATATAAGCTCTCTTGATGAGCTCTCTTAATGGAAGATTGATAGATGTTGCACTATGACATATGATGACATGGAAGACACACCATGATGAAGAAGCTCTAATGATCTCTTACTGTCCCAATCACCTTCTGCACTAAAATTTTATGAACAGTCACAAAGAAAAATAAATTTAGACACCTTGGAGGCATCCTTTCACAATGAATCCTAGACCATATTAAAGAGGATTTTTCCCTCTTTCCAACAAGCTCTTACTTGCCCCGAAACTCCCATTATTTTGTGAGAAACTGAATTTTTAAGATTAAAAAAATATGTATTTACAGTCAAGCCGACCTATGCAGTCATATAATGTTGGCCCTTCTTCCAATGGATGTGTCTATTCATAGGGACAAACTACTATATATATAAATTTGCGTTCATCCATTTCAGAGTTAGCAATTCGGTGAAAAATATCTAAGAAGCACAAAACTTTAAGGAGAGTTCACATGTTGTGAACTAAGGCCGAGGAGGACTTAAAAAGCACATTTGTTTGGGTTATTCTTCCTCAAGCTCGGACAATAGATTACAAAGTCAACTTTTATGTGGTTCGGATTTGTGATAGGTGCATAAATAGTATTCCTATGGAGGAACAATGGACAGTCACCTACTTTGTGCATTAACCTCAATACCTCAGACATGTAATAAGGTTGAATTGTGTGGAGAAACTTTAGCTCAGATAGACTTGTGGAATTACACCTTGGTTCTCTAGAGGACTCATTAATTTTGGACCTAAGGAAAATTATTTATGGAGGCTCAGAATTGTAAGCTAGTGAACCTGTGATACTTCAGATCTGAACTTGTAGAACAATTGGACTTACCCTTGAAGGCTCAGGCTCAGAATTGCAATCTAGTAAAACTGTGATACTTCGGATCTGAACTTGTAGAAGGTTTGAACTTACCCTTGAAGGCTCAGACTTAGAACTGCAAGCTAGTGAACCTGTGATACTTCAGATATGAACTTGTAGAAGGCTTGGACTTACCCTTGAAGGCTCAGACTTATGTGAGGACTATTGAAATCACATGATGAACAAAGTATAGTGAAGAAATAATAGTGAAAAATCTTGTTGATGACAGTCAAGTAAGTACATGACACAATTTCTATTAAAAAGAAGACCGAGGGATTGGTGTCCTTGGGGTAGGTGACCCTAAACACAAGGTTGGTGCCTTGAGAAGATAGGGTCGAAGCCCTAGAGGTTGGAGCCTCATCAAAGTCCAAGTTGGTGCTTGGAAAATAGGTTGGTTCCTGTTTCATTAAAAGGGTTCGTGCCCTTCTCTCATCTATTGTATACTATTATTAAAAGGAGATTTAAGTTCTCTTTAATTCTTAATATTATTATTATATATATCTCCCTGTATTTAATTGTGAAGAATCTAACTGGAAATAATTAACAATTGAAAAGAAATACTGATTCACCCCCCTCTCAGTATTTCCAGCAATTGGTTTCAGAGCTAGCTTCTTCATTATTATCCTAACAGCTGGAAGGAGGATTCTTAGGCACAATGAAGAACATGGAAGCAACAGGAAAACTCCCTATCATTGATGGAACAAATTTCCGTTTCTGGAAAAAGAGGATTTCCTACTGTTACACAACAATTTGTCACCGTCCCTGCAATTCCTCGTCCCCCACATTGGAGGGATTATTTCATGACCTGTGAGCAGTGACATGATCTAAAAACACTCCTTATTAAGCCCGGCGATCATTGTAATCGATCTCACTGATTCTAGTCTTCTCACCTTCGACCTAGAAAACTTTACCCCCCGACTTCCGCATCAAATTGCTCTTGTGATCCAAGTTGGGATCAACGATCTTAACATCCATAGGGCCGTTGTGGATGAAGGTGCTTCTACCTGTGTCATGTCGTCCGCCTGCTGGAAGGCCATTGGCTCTCCAGCGCTTTCATCATCTCCCAATGCCTTAGAGGCATTCGATGGTCGGGAATCTAAACCCCTGGGTGTTCTCGAGAGTTTTCCGATTACGTTACAAGGGAAGACAATCAACGTAGAATTAGAAATGGTTGACGCCAAGCTTAACTACAATCTACTTCTCGGCCGCAGTTGGACTCACGCCATGTTATGTGTGCCGTCCACCCTCTTTCGGCTTTCAAAGTTCCCTCATGAGGGCAAGATTGTTACTGTGGATCAGTTGTCTTTCTTCACTTCATCCTCTGAGAACAAAATTCATTACGTGGATAAGATCCCCAATCCCCTTGACAGTGTAGGACCCAGTCCCTTCAAGGACCCCTTCCTCATGGGTATTTTTCCCGCGCCACCACCGCACACCATTCAAGTTAATATGGTCTCTAGGTCTGACAACCCATGGATCATCCCTTCGCCTGAAAAGGTGACCGATTTTGGAGAATTGATGCCCTTAACTCCAGTAGAGATTAATTATTGTGAAATCATCGCCGCATCTGATCCTCCTCCTCCCCAACATGCTCCTTCGAGCATGGCTTTATATATCTATTCTCAATCCCCCTGGCTCAGTGAGGCCGACTCGCCTGATCCTCTAAAAGATATTTTCCCTTCTGATGAAGCCATTGTTGAAACAATGTCTCTTGAGGAGCTGCCTTGGAGCGATGGACATCATCGTTCCTCCTTCATGCCCAGCCTAGGGGCAATGTCAGATTGTCTAGAGCGTTTTTCATCTCAGGTTCCTACTCCGCCTCTCCAGACGCCCATATTGACCCATGAAGTCCTTTCGGAAGGAAACCTGAGCAACATTACCCAAACCATGCCGATCGACATCTCCGTCAAACCGGGGATAGTCGAGAACATACATGTGGGAGTAACTTGTTCTCCTGATGAGATACGAGTTTATACTGATATTTTCCGTGAATTCAGAGACGTGTTCGCTTGGTCCTGTTATCACTCATATTTTCCTTGAAGTTGTTGGAAGAGAAAAGGGTAAAATTTAGCTTTGTTTTTAGAAAGTATTGGGGCTAGTTATAAAGTTCGGGGTTTTGTTTGAATTTAGGTTGATGGAATTCTTTGCATTTGAGATCAAGATCAAATAGTTTCAGGCCATTAGACTAATGGAGTCAAAGAATTGGTTGCATTGGCTTAAGTTTTTAACAAAAGATGGTTTATCGGGGAAAGATAATCAAACTAAACGATTATAGATCTTAAGTGAATGGAATGGAATTCAAGCAGATGAAAGGCAATAAAGAATCTTTCAACACATTCGAAGAAATAGATGAATTATCAATAAAGAGCGGTTAAGTATTCTTTACTAAATAATAAAGATGCATGAACTAGAAAAACAGGAGCAATTATGAATTCACTGTTTAAACCAGTTTAGAGGAAAACATTTCGAATAATAACGACTGAAATCAGATTACACCTAAGTAATTTCTGATTTAATCTTTTTCGTTAAATATCAAGATAATGAAACACAGATGATATTGTAAACAAATATTAAACTTCAAAACATGAGATAGAAATGACTTATTGATCCTTCATTTGATGCATGAATCCTGAGAAAAGTCTTCTGCCTCAATTCCTTGTCCAGTTTTGCCACGAAAAATTTCTCCAAAGCTCTTTATTCCAAAATATTCAATGTTACATCAAATTATAAGAATCCACCCAAAATACTTCCAAGAGTGAAGTATTTATACAAATTCTAAACTAAAATATCTTGAAAAAATATCAAGATTAGTTCACAAATCTCTCCAACTATTTTACATAAATAGAACTTAAGTAAAGGACACTCAAACTAATTCATCTATTTGGAACTATTTTGTATGGATAGGTGATGAAAAAGAGGAGAATTCGAATTTGATCCAACTCTTAGTTGATGATGAGGCATCCAAGTCACTAACTGCTTCCTTTCTTTGTGCATTCTGCTCCAACAATTCTGCAAACTTGGGGTCCAATGATATATTTTTATTTCTCAATCCGTAATAGATATGTAAAAATTGAAAGAGATTATTGTGGATTAATATGTTGGTGAGATAAAACTCTTTCAGTTTCCTAAAATTCCTCTCCAGCTGTGCACAATAGGCTCTGTAAAAATATGTGTAAAACAGAGTTTTACAGAGTCTGAAAAATAGCCTGTAAAGATGTGCATGTATCTCTCATTCTGAAATCATTGTGCAAAAAGTGAGATAGGTTTTTGTATAGGGGTCTCTTAGGAACAAAAACCTTCTTCAATTTTGTATGATGTATTTCGGATTGGCCACAATATTCTCTGTAAAATGATGACTTAACTGGAATTTTCTGCAAAAAGTGCTTTCCAACATTGTTTAATATTTCCAAAACCATAATAGCTGTTAGAAAAGTGAGAGAGGTTTTTGTAGATGGTCCTCTTAAGAACATAAACCTCCTTAAGTTTTTCAAAATTAATCTTGGATTGATCACAATAGTTTCTGCAAAACAATGACTAAAGCATGAAATTTCTGCAAAAATGTTCCTTCTTGTTGTGGTTTTCAACTTTTCACCTTTTTGTTCTTTTAACTGTTTTACTTTCAATTTAGATAAACTTCAATGTTGGTGAAAGTATTTTCATTTCTTTTTACCATTTTACTGCCTCTGTAATTACTTTTATTGTTTACCTTTGACTGCTCTGTAACTTCATTTTAACTTTCACTCTGACTTTTACCTTATACACTTTAACCACTGATACTCTTTAACTGTTATGCTCTCTAACCGTTCTTTACTGTGTCCTTTTACCTTCAATGTGTAGTTTAGGTTTTTACTGTCTGTTTCAACAGTAAATTGTTTAATATCCTGTTTCCTTTGCTTGTCTTTCAACTGTATGTTTTATCTTCCATCTTTGTTTGAATAGATTTGATAACACTCTTGGAGTAAACAAGTCTTATGACTAGTATTAAGACTATTTATCCAAGGATGTGGTCTTCTGATCACCTGTAAAACAAAACAAATTGTTAAGAAAGCATTGGTTTGCAGGGGAGGTCGAAAAGGTTTCATTTGATTTTGAGAGGTCTGTGGAGTGAATCTAGAATGATTTTTGGGAGGTAAACCATGCTCGAATTGGTTAACAGAGGCTTCAGTTGGTGCAGCTGGGTTACAAAGGGTTTTACTACCCAATCAAGTGAAAATGAGCAACACTAGGGTGTTTGGGTTTAAACGGGTAAACGGTTGATATTGGCGGGTAAGCTTTGAATGAACAGTGATTTTGAACAGGTACTGGTTAAGGCGGAAGAAAATTGGAATACTTGAGTTCAATTCTCTTCAGCAAGGTAACGGTTGGCAGGCTTCAACAGTTGATTTTTTTGAAATTGGTTGCATGGAAGACTGGTGAGTGCACGAGAAAATGAAAGCGACGTGGGCTCGTTTGTTTTATTCACAAAGTCAATGGGTGGCAGAATTTTTTATTATTTGATTGGATGACATTAGCATGGTACAGTGGATATGTCACGAGCGGAAAGGTGGTAAGTGGTTTCTATCGCACCGCTTATGAGGGAAGGCAGTTTTAGGCGGAAGGGTAGCGATGCGATACAACGACTCACACGTAGCACGACACTGTTTGAAAACCGCTTGGCCATCACGCGTTATCTTTCGTACGCGGATGGCCAGTGAAATGGATGAGGGTCGTAGATATGTGATGGGTTGATCGGATGGTCGACAGGACAAGGAGATAGCGGGGAATTAACGGTGCGGGCCCAATGTAATTAACTGTTAATTAAACCCATCAGGTGGAATTCGATTGGCTGGGGTCGGTTATTAATTAATCGTGTGGATTAATTAATCCCTGGTACGGTGGATGGTCAGGAATTGTTTATTTTTTATTTTTAAAAACATATATAATATGTTTAAACTCTTTTATATATTTTTATTTATACAATAATTAAATCAATGCGATTTATTTACTGTAGGGGGGCGGGAATAATATTAATGTTATATTTTAGCCAAAAGGGGGTATATTGTGGGTTTTTGATTTGAATAAATAGGAATTAAATACTTTTGGCTAAAAAGTCATAATATAAGGGTTTTGGGGATATTACTATAAAAGGATTTATATATAATAGGAAAAGGTGATTTTCATAGGGAGTTAATATATAAATTAGAGTTAATATGACAAGGGGACAATGTAAACTCAAAATACTTAAATATAACCAAGAAAGTGAAGATTCAAAAGTAAATGGAATTATTATACTTTCATCACTTAGACTTAGAATAAAAAGTGATTTTGAGGGCTTTTCATGAAATATTGAAGGATTTCCTAAGTAAAATGGGATTTTACTTAGGAAAATATTTTTGAGAGGTGAATGAATGTGATAATGGATGATTTCAAGTACTTAGGTTTTTTCAATTATTGGGTCGAGGGTCCGGTCCCTCCAAAAGTCAAGGAAATGCCTTGAGCCCCTTTAATCTTCAAATACCTTAGTGCTTAGGGAAATTAGTGAAATCTTTAAGGGAAAATGAAGGGGAAGTTAATAATCTTGACTTTGCTTTACTGTGAACTTTTTCCAATGTAGTATCTTCCTTTGCACTTGTGATGAAATTAAAATTGAACACATTTGGAACCATCATTCATCACATGTAATTCTGCAACAACATCTACCTACCCTACTTACTTTACCCTACCATTTTCTCTCCTTTATTAGGGTGCACTTAGACTGGCAAACCCTTATCAATCTTCTTTTTCTTTTACATGGCAATCTATCTAGTTCTAACCTTATTACATCCAAGGGCTCAGTTTAAACTGTTGAGCTCCTTTTATTCACTCTACCTATCTACTTATCTGCCAAGATTAAACTGTTTGGCCAGATATTTATTCTCTATTCTACAACATGAAATTGAAAAATGAATGAGTCAAGTTTAAACAGTTTGACTCTTCATAAATTGTGGCAAAAGTTTGACAAACTGCACACAATAGATTATTACAGAAAATGAAATAGTAGTGGCATTTAGACTTGCACACTTTCCTGGTCTATTTTTGTTTGGGGTTTATTTCTTTCACTTTTTTGACCATTTTATTCTTGTTCACCCTTTGATTTTTTCTTTTAGGGTATACCCTCTTTACATTTTTTAAATTTTTTTGATTTTTTGAGAATATGGAAACCTTTGCAACAAGAAAAAGGTTTGAACATATTACATAATTTATCGAGACAATCATGAAATATGACTCCTATTGGTATAGGAGACTAACACTGGCTCCACTTGGGGATGGCTTTTCCTAGTGAAAATTCAAGAACAGCAGGTCAGATGCCTCAAAATGTCTTAATCTGAACCATGGAATCTTCTTCTCTTTTGTTGCTTTATTTTATGTATGATAGTAAAATCTCTGGAGCTTAAGGCCTTCTCTTCGGGCTTCAACTCCAGTAAGTCACCATCCAATCCAAACTGATGCATTTTCTGTGGCTGAAAATCTTGAATTGAATATAGTCATTTTTCTGCAACTTGAAATCTGATCTGAAACTAAAACAACACACAAAAATTTTCAAACCAACTTAATGAAAAACTAGCTGAAAATTGAAAACTAAAAAAAATGCTCAAAATTCTGAGCTTATTAGCACTCATCTACCTACTCATTCTACTGTTCAACTGCTAGTTAGGTAAAATGAAATAGCCAATGCAACCATTCAAGCATTATGTACTTTGATAGATTTTGTTGCATTTTCTTATTGATTATGAAAATTGAACTTCTACAACCTATTAGAAACTTGTCAACAAATGAGAGGATAAAGAAACACTTGATTTCCTTTGTTGACTCTAGAAACTGTACAAAAGGATCTTCCAAAATATATACACTGATGTTTAACTGATCTAAATGACTGTATATCTATTCTGGATGGCCTCCATGCCATGAATCTAAAATGTTATTTTCGTCTTTATCTCCCTGCAAAATTTCAGATAAGATTTGTGATGACATTCCTACTGATTGTAATGTTTGACTGTTGAATCCTTTATCATCTTGATTCTTAAAATCATAGTTAGTTAATAGAGGAATGCTTCGAATGCCTTCAATATTCAACATATCTGCTATTAGATCCTGAAAAAATTGGAAAAATGGCTGCAACCTATAGCATATAGGTTTCCATGAGACTTCATAAGCTTCAAAAAATTTCTCATCCTTTTCATTAAATATGTTATACCACATTTCCTTTAAACACTGAAATGATTCAAAAAATAGTGGTATGGAACTTTCTTGTGTTATTTGATCATTTACTTCAATGGGAACTGGTAACTGCAATTGTGAAACTAAAAAATCTTGATCAATAGTTTCATTATCTTCTTTGTTGTCAATCACAATTCCTAAATATTGCTGATTATTGATGGCATGATAGTTGTATCTAATGAACTGAAATGAAGAAAAACAAAGAGGTAAAGAACCTTCACTTATTTCCACATTTTCTGCTTTTTCTTCCTCACTCTCATGGTTTATCTGTATTGGTTGATCACTGTCTTCAATCTGCTGAAACTGAGTTTCTTCATCCCACAAACTAGCTTCTGATTGCTCCGTAAAGTTAACTTGAGTTTGAAGAACATAACTATCATCATAATGATCATACTTAAGCAAATAATCAAAATAAGGAATGTCATTAAACATACACATTAGATCAGCAGATTCCTCCTCCTCATATTGATCTATAAATTCATTTTCTGATCTATGATAATTTGAATCAAGAGGAATTTGTTCATGGCTAGCAACCTCTTCTATTTCTTCATGGTGATTTTGAATAAAAAATTTATCTTTCATAGTGATCTCTTGTGTTCTTTTATCTAGTTTTCTTACCAAAAGACTGAGTTTTACCTCTGAAATGTGTTTCTTTTCCTCTTCTTCTGCTTTTAACTTTTACTGTTTGATTTGGAGATTAACTTCCACATCAACTGCAATGTTCTGCATCTGTACAAGTGTTTTTGGATCTCTTTCTCTTAATCGAAATTCTATTTCTGGATCAAAGGCACTTGGATAATGCAAGAGAGCTGAATCATGATGAGGTCTAATATTTTTTGGCAATGAATTATAAACTTGATTGAATCTGTCAGAAAATTGTTGTATTGTTTCATTTGGATGTCTTTTTAATTGATTATATTCTTCCATGATCACAAAATGATTAACTTTGATTATCCATCTATCAAGGAAAATTTTGATAAACTGCTGGAAATTTGAGATGCTAGCATTAGGCAAATTTTTGAACCAATTCTTTATTCTATTTTGCAAAGAAAGAGAAAAAAGTATGATTTTAACATCATCTTCATCAATCTCAAATAAATCCAAATAATTCTCAAAACCTTGAATATGTTTTTGGGCAGTGATACCATTCTCTCCATCAAATCTAGGAAGATACTTGTAGTATTTTTTAGGAAAATCATGGAGTATAGGAGGTAAAATAAGGGGCTTATATCTATCTGGAAGTTTATATGGCACAGGGATATGTACAGGGATTGTAAGATCAGTCTTGATTATTTGAGGTTTCTTAATTGGAAAATGATCATCATTAGATTCATAAGAAAGCTGCTCAAAGAGATTAGGAGAATTGTTACTTACAATCTTCAAAGGAAAATAACTAAAAACTAATCTTAGATCTTCTATAAAATACAATATACATTAAAAAAAATTCTTAATGAGAAAGAACATAATGTCTTGGATTAAGATCCAAGTTGAAAGCCTAATCTTTCCATATTGTTCTTCCAGGTTCATTCCTCCAGTGGAGTCTTGATTGTGAAATGGATTTTGGAGTCGCCAGGTGGATGATTTTAACCATTGTGTGTCTGATTCCTGTCCACCATCATAGATCAGATCTAAACTTGTAAAAAAATTCTGAAGAAAAAGTTAGTTCTTCAGGAAACCAAATTTTGAGTATTTTATGATTATTTTATTTTTTTTTATGAATTTTCAAAACAACTTCTATGATTTCTTTAAGAGGATTTAGATATGAGATTTAAAATTTCTTAAAGACTTATTTGACAAGAGGAAATGATCAAGCATTTGAAACCAGATGTTCAATCCATAAACTAAACCGAAGATAGACTGAAGCAACATTTATTTACTTTTGCAATTGCAAAGCAAGAGAAATTTCAAAGGCTACCTGGCTAATCTTCAGGCTCCGTTTGTAGTTTATAAAATAAACAATAGTGACAAATAAATTATTCAGGTCCCCAGTATGGTCACCACTATGTTATCACTCATATTTTCCTTGAATTTGTTGAAAGAGGAAAGGGGTCCGAGGTAACCACAAACCAACCTTCAGATACATAATCTAGCCAATCTGTATCCAGAGAGGGCTCTCTCTTTTAAAATTTAGCTTTGTTCTTAGAAAATATTAGGCTAGTTATAAGTCCAGGGTTTTTGTTTGAATTTGAATGGTGGAATCCGCCAACTGAGGGCAAGATTGAGTATTTCAGGCCATTGGGCAATGGATTTGAAAGAATGGCTTTACTGGATTAATTTTTTACACTAAATATGGCTTTGCAGGGAAAGATAGCCAAAACAAAGAACAATTTTGGATATTAAAGTGAATGGAATGGATTTTTTAAATGGATGAAAGGAAATTAAGAATATTTCAACATGTTTAAACGAGGGAAAGTGAGTGATTACCAATAAAGAGCAATTAAGAATTCTTTACTAAGTAATCAAATGCTTAAACCAGAGAAACAAGAGCAATTAAAAATTCATTGTTTATAACCAGTTTAGAAGAAAACATTTAGAATAATAACAATTGAAATAAGAGTACACTTAAGCAATTTTTGATTTAATCCTTTTTGTTAATTATTCAGAAATGAAACACAGTGATGTAGTAAACATGTATAAAACTTAAAACACAGGATCGAAATGACTTATTGAACTGTAGTTTGACACATGAATTCTGCAAAAAGTCTTGAGCTTCAATTCATCATCCTGCAAGCCACAAAGAAATTTCTCCAAAAGCACTTTATTCCAAAAGTCAATTTTACAGCAAAGTAGAACAATACTTCTAAGAGTGAAGTATTTATACAAATTCTAAACTAAAATATCTTGAAAAAATATCAAGATTAGTTCACAAATCTCTCCAACTATTTTACATAAATAGAACTTAAGTAAATGACACTCAAACTAATCCATATATTTGGCACTATTTCTTATGGATAGGTGATGAAAAAGATGAGAATTCAAATTTGATCCAACTCTTAGTTGATGATGAGGCATCCAGGTCACTAACTGCTTCCTTTCTTTGTGCAATTCTGCTCCAACAATTCTAAAAATTTGGGGTCCAATGAGACCTTTTTATTTCTCAATCCGTAATATATATGTAAACAGTGAAAGATGTTATTGTAGATTAATATGTTGGTGAGATAAACCTCTTTCAGTTTCACAAAATTCCTCTCCCACTATGCACAAAAGGCTCTGCCAAAATATGTGTAAAACAGAGTTTTACAGAGTCTGAAAAATAGCCTGTAAAGATGTGCATGTATCTCTCATTCTGAAATCGCTGTGCAAAACGTGAGATAGGTTTTTTTAGATATTTCTCTTAGGAACGAAAAACTCCTTCAGTTTTGTATGATGTATTTTTTATTTACCGCAATCTTCTCTGCAACATGATGACGTAACTGATATTTTCTGCAAAAAGTGCTTTCCATCATTGTTTAATATTTCCAAAACCATAATAACTGTTAGAAAAGTGAGAGAGGTTTTTGTAGATGGTCCTCTAAAGAACATAAAACTCCTTCAATTTTTTAAAATTCATTTTGGATAAATCACAATAGTTTTTTCAAAACAATGACTAAAACATTAAATTTCTGCAAAAATGTTCCTTCTTGTTGTGTTTTTCATCTTTTCACTTTTTTGTTATTTTAACTATTTTACTTTCACTTTAGATAAAATTCAATGTTGGTGAAATTATTTTCATCTCTTTTTACCATTTTACTGCCTCTGTAATTACTTTTACTGTTTTACCTTTGACTGCTCTGTAACTTCATTTTAACTTTCACTCTGACTTTTACCTGATACACTTTAACCACTGATACTCTTTAACTGTTCTTTACTGTGTCATTTTACCTTCAATGTGTAGTTTAGGTTTTTACTGTCTGTTTCAACAGTAAATTGTTTAATATCCTGTTTCCTTTGCTTGTCTTTCAACTGTATGTTTTATCTTCCATCTCTGTTTGAATAGATTTGATAACACTCTTGGAGTAAACAAGTCTTATGACTAGTATTAAGACTATTTATCCAAGGTTGTGGTCTTCTGATCACCTGTAAAACAAAAAAAATTGTCAAGAAAGCATTGGTTTGCAGGGGAGGTCGAAAAGGTTTCATTTGATTTTGAGAGGTCTATGGAGTGAATCGAGAATGATTTTTGAGAGGTAAACCATGCTCGAATTGGTTAACAGAGGCTTCAGGTGGCGCAACTAGGTTACAAAGGGTTTTACTGCACAATCAGGTGAAAATGAGCAACACTAGGGTGTTTGTGCTTAAACGGGTAAACGGTTGATATTGGCGAGTAAGTTTGAATGAACAATGATTCGAACAGGTGCTGGTTATGGCGGAAGAACCTTGGAATAGTCAACTGCAATTCTCTTCAGCAAGGTAACGGTCGACAGACTTCAACAGTTGATTTTTGCGAATTTCGTTGCATGGGACTGTGGTCATTCACTGTGCACGAGATAATGAAAAAGACGCGGGTTCTTTTTTTTTATTCGCAAAGTCAATGGGTGGCGGAATTTTTTACTATTTTATTGGATGACGTCTGCATGGTACAGTGGACATGTCACGAGCGAAAAAGTGGTAAGCGGTTTCTATCGCACTGCTTATGAGGGAAGGCCGTTTTAGGCGGAAGGGAAGCGATGCGATACAACGACTGACACGTAGTGCGACACTGTTTGAAAACCGCTTGGCCATCGCGCGTTATCTTTCGTACGCAGATGGCCAGCGAAATGGATGAGGACCGTAGATCTTTGATGGGTCGATCGGATGGTCGACAGGACAGGGAGATGGCGGGGAATTAACGGCGCGGGCCCAATGTAATTAACTGTTAATTAAACCCATCGGGTGGAATTCGATTGGCCGGGGTTGGTTATTAATTAATCGCGTGGATTAATTAATCCCTGGTACGGTGGATGGCGGGGGGTTACTTTGTTTTTATTTTTAAACATATATAATATGTTTAAACGCTTTTTCATATTTTTATTTATACAATAATCAAATTAATGCGATTTATTTACTGTAGGGGAGTGGGAATAATATTAATGTTATATTTTAGCCAAAAGGGGGTATATTGTGGGTTTTTGATTTGAATAAAATAGGAATTAAATACTTTTGGCTAAAAAGTCATAATATAAGGGTTTTGGGGATATTACTATAAAAGGATTTATATATAATAGGACAAGGTCATTTTTATGTGAATTAATACATAAGTTAGAGTTAATATGACCAAAGGACAATGTAAACTCAAAATACTCTAATATAACCAAGAAAGTGAAGATTCAAAAGTAAATGAAATTACTATACTTTCATCACTTAGACTTAGAATAAAAGTGATTTTGAGGGCTTTCATGAAATATTGAAGGATTTCCTAAGTAAAATGGGATTTTACTTAGGAAAATATTTTTGAGAGGTGAATGAATGTGATAATGGATGATTTCAAGTACTTAGGTCTTTTCAATTATCAGGCTGAGGGTCCGGTCCCTCCAAAAGTCAAGGAAATGCCTTGAGCCCCTCTAATTTTCAAATACCTTAGCACCTAGGGGAAATTAGTGAAATGTTTAGGGAAAATGAGAGGGGAAGTTAATAATTTGACTTTTCTTTGCTGTAAACTTTTCCAATGTAGTATTTGCCTTCGTACTTGTGATGAAAGTAGAATTGAACACATTTAGAACCATCATTCATCACATGTAATTCTGCAACAACATCTACCTATCCTACTTACTTTACCCTACCATTTTCTCTTCTTTATTAGGTTGCACTTAGACTGGCAAACCCTTATCGATCTTCTTTTTTTCTTTTACATGGCAAACCTATCTAAGTCTACACTTATTACATCCAAGGGCTCAGTTTAAATTGTTGAGCTCCTTTTATTCACTCTACTTATGTACTTATTTTCCAAGATTAAACTGTTTGGCCAGATATTTATTCTCTATTCTACAACATGAAATTGAAAAATGAATGAGTCAAGTTTAAACAGTTTGACTCTTCATAAATTGTGGA
The DNA here is from genome assembly GCA_034641835.2 of Pinus albicaulis. Lineage (NCBI taxonomy): Eukaryota > Viridiplantae > Streptophyta > Pinopsida > Pinales > Pinaceae > Pinus > Pinus albicaulis. The sequence goes on from CM076580.1 coordinate 826,386,229, forward strand.
AAAAGTTTGACAAACTGCACACAATTTTTTTTATTACATCAGAGCAAAAAGTAGTGGCATTTAGAATTGCACACTTTCCTTGGCCTTTTCTTGTTTGAGGTTCATTTTCTTTCACTTTTTTGGCCATTTTTATTTTTTCACCCTTTGATTTTTCTTTAAGGGTATACCCTCTTTACATTTTTTAAAATTTTTTGATTTTTTGATTTTTTCGAGAATATGGAACACCTTTGCAACAAGAAAAGGTTTGAACATATTACATTATTTATCAAGACAATCATGAAATATGACTCCTATTGGTATAGGAGACTAACAGGTCCTACAAGGAAATGACTGGGATTGATTCCAGCATATTAGTGCACGAGATTCCTACCTATCCTGGTGCGAAATCTGTGCACCAACGCCTATGCCTAGTGCATCCTCGCAAAGCCGCTGCCATTAAAGCAAAAGTTGAAAAACTTCTGAACGCGGGCTTCATTTACCCGATCCCCCTCACTGAATGGGTCTCCAACATTGTCCCTGTATATAAGAAGCAGGGTACTATAAGAGTCTGCATTGATTACCGTGATATTAATCAGGCCTGTCATAAGGACAACTATCCCACTCCCTTCATAGATCAAATCATTGACGAATGTGCTGGGAGTGAGATTTATTCCTTGATGGACGGATTTTCCGGGTATAATCAGATAAATATTTTACCGACCGATCAACACAAGACTGCATTCATCTATCCATGGGGTACTTTTGCCTATAAAAAGCTCCCGTTCGGCTTTAAGAATGCTGGAGCTACTTTCCAGCGTGCTATGTCATACGCATTCCACGACATACGCCATATCATTCAACCTTATCTGGACGATCTGCCAGCTCACTCAGCTCGGCAGGAGGACCATCCCGAACACCTCTGCCAGATTTTCCTTCGCTGTAGACACTATAATATCCGGCTTAACCCTCATAAATGCGTCTTTTGTGTGGATTCTAGCCGTCTCTTGGTATTTATAGTCTCCAAGGACGGGATTCGCCTCAACCCTCTAAAGGTCAAGGCTATTATTAATCTCCCATCACCCTCCTCTTTACACCAATTGCAGAATCTGCAAGGAAAAGCTAATTTCCTTCGACGCTTCATCCCGAACTACGCGGAAGTGGCCAAAGGATTCATGTGTATTTTAAAGCAAAACATTCCTTTTCGTTGGGATGACATTGCTCAACGATTCTTTGAGAAGCTTAAGACGTTACTTGTTAATGCTTCGTTGCTTCGTCCTCCAAACTATCACCGTGATTTCATTATATATTTGGCCACCGCATTTAGCACCATAGCTATGGTTCTAGTGCAGGATGACGATGATGGAACTGAACACATTGTTTGTTATCTATCACAGAATCTTCTCGACACAGAAACACGTTACGCTCACATCGAGAAATTGGCATTAGCCACAGTGCAAGATGTGCAGCGTTTCCACCACTACATCCTGCTGCGTACAATAACCATGGTTTCAGATTGCAACCCCATGACGTACATTCTATCTCGACAATTACTGGGGGAAAATTACTCCAAATGGATCGTTATACTTCAGAAGTTCGACTTAGAGTTTACTATTGCTAAGTCAACCAAATCACTGGTTTTTGCGGATCTCATTTGCTCCCTCCCGACAGACTCCACCCCATCTCGCTCTGAGGAACATATCCTAGACGAAACCCTCTTCCTTATCAGTACTCGCGATCCATGGTACGACGAAATTATTGTGTATCTTGAAACATCAACGTTCCGGTCTGAGTTGACCAAGGATGCCTGATGTTGGATTCAACATCAGTCTCAACCCTACCGTATTGTAGGAGATACTTTATACCGGGTTGGAGTAGATTCGGTGCTCCGCCGGTGCTTGACCCTGGAGGAGGCTGAAAGAGTCTTGAATGATTGTCACAGTGGCGCCTATGGCGGTCACATGTCCGGATATGCCAGCGCCTAGAAAATTCTGCATGTGGGCTACTTCTGGCCATCGATATTCAAAGACTGTATTGTTGCAGTCTGAAAATGTCATGCTTTCCAGGTTTTTCAGTGCAAGATGTGCGTGCCACCTCTCCCTCTACATCTTGTCATTACTGTCGGCCCATTTGCAAAATGGGGCGTATATTTCATGACGTGTAACCCTCATTCGACTGGGGGGAATGCATATATAATCATCGATGTCGACTACTTTACTAAGTGGGCCCAAGCGATGCCTACACTAGCCGCCGACGGTAAGACAGCTGCCCAGTTTATTTTCAACCACATTATTGCATGTTTCGGGGTCCCTCAGGCCATTGTTACCGATCATGGCACTCATTTTCGAGATTACATGATGGCTGAGCTGACATCAAGATTGGGCTTATGACATGATAGCTCAACGCCATATTACCCCTAGGAAAATGGCCAGGTTGAGGCTGTGAACAAATTTTTGGTCACAATGCTTCAATGGACAATTGGTATTCATAAGTCCAATTGGCATCTCCAATTGTTCTCATCTCTATGGGCCTACCGGACGTCAGTAAAGAGTGCAACTGGGTTCACACCATTCCAATTGGTGGATGGTCTGGAAGCGACTCTTTCGGTTGAGTGTGAAATTCCTTCCTTAAAGTTGGCTGTGGAAATTTTGCCTGACACTTCTCCTGAAGAAGAGCGTCTCTTGTATTTGGAACGGTTGGATGAAACCCATCGCTTGGCTGGTTTAGTCATTGAAACACAGAAGAAGCGGGTCAAAGCCCACTTTGATCAATCTGTATCTCCGTGTTCCTTTGTCGAAGGGGACCTCGTCCTCCTATACGACTAAGCGCACGACAAACTTGGAGTAGGCAAGTTCCAACCCATGTGGCATGGGCCTTACATAGTAAAATGAGTATTGAAAAATGGGGCTTATGAGCTCATTGATTATGAAGGAGTTCTGTTGGCGCAACCTAGAAATGGGCTGTGCCTTAAAAAATACTACGCTTGAAGTTATTTTTTGGTGTGGTGTGTGTACATAGGTGTGTATATTCATTTTTGTGCATGTGTGGTGTGGTGTGCGATGTAAGAATCTTTCTGCTGATCGGGTCTTCCTGATTGTGCAGATGTCTATTACTCCATTTGTCGGTTTCGCGGATGGTGCCTCCCGTAGTACCAGGAGTCTGTCCTCGACAGTCTAGGTAATCTATGATCCTGCTGGTGAGTTGGTTAATTTGCAAGGTGTGTTTCTAGGGCCTACCACAAATAATGTTGCAGAGTATAGTGTTGTTTTAGTATTATTGACCGAGGCCATTAACCTCGGCATTCGTGAATTACTTGTGTATCTGGACTCACAACTTGTAGTATTACAACTTAACGGTCATTATTCAGTAAGAAACCCATCAATTTTACTTCTGTATCTACGTATTCGTTTACTGGAAAGAAATTTTGATTATATCACATATCAACACATACCCAGACATATGAATATATTAACAGATGCATTAGCTAATTTGGTTTTAGATAGACATTTGCGCAATTTATAAAAACATCATCACATGTAAAAAGATCCATCCAGAAATAGATATATAGATATATGTGTCGAATAGTTTGCAGTACATCATATAAAGTCAAAAAATATACATGTTTGTCTGATAATAGCCGGAGACAACATGTCTGTCAAAAAATATGCATATGAAAGCCCTAAATAAGCTAATCAGGATGGTGCTCGTGGTAGCATGGCACTGCGCGCACCAATCACCTCAGCAGTCTATGATGGCGACTAGGCACCCCCACGGTGTGTCGCTGGTAAGCTAATGGGATGTTTGCCAGCCGTGCATAGTCCGAAATTCCCCGGGCAATGCCCTCCAGGTTCTGGATCAGCTCGCTCCCTTCACCACCCTCAGCTTGAGGGTCATGTACGAGATGGGTCCTCCGCGCAATGGGCGACATGCCCACGGGCCTCTTTGGGCCAACGTCTGCATTCATATAAATTTATTGTTAGAACAGACATGTATTACCAAAAAAATCATAAATACATAAAAATCAAAAAGAAAATCATACCCAACTCCTCATCCCAGTCCTCCCCCTCCGGGAGCGGAAGATCGGGATCTCCGGTGAAATCGGTCCCAGCATAAGGCCAATCTTCAACCACGATCAGTTGACACCGTAACTACCCAAAGAACTCAGGTCTCCAAGACATCTGTTGACCTCCTCCTGACCTGGGCATAAGTGCTGCCCAGCGAGCCATCCTTGGCTTCCTCGGTATTGGCTCGGCAACTATTGCCCCTTGGCCTTGGAAAATAGGTAGTCGTTCCAGGATGAACGACACCAGAATGGAACCGTAGCCAAACTGCTTTAGTTTGGCTTGGTTGCATCTTGTTAGCTGCCTCTTGATATTGCTTGTCACTGCTGTAGCCCAATCAAACAGTGTAGGATTCATAGACTCGGAGGCTAGTATGAGTTGGGCCTTGGTTGCCTCATGTTGAGCTTGCAATCCTGCAGCTCGTGTAATGGTATGAATCACTACCCTGAGTGCTAGGTCACAGACAGTGTGGATGTCCACCTTCCTGCTTCCTGATCCTGTTTGTGCCCCTAGGCACACTCTTGACATTACCATGTCCATTTTCTCTCCGGACGGTCTGCTGCCAGTTATGATTGGCACTGGACCTCTTCGCGACAATCCGGTTATAAAATAAACATCAGAGACCTCAAGAGCTAATACTTGGTCCCGAAGTTTGAATAATTCCTCATTTTCATCCCATATGCTGACAAAGTACTGCAGCAGCTCGGGTTGAGCTCGTAAGCATGGCATAAGGAAGAATTTTTTGATTCCACAATTCTTGAGTGCATTCATATAGGCTTCGTTTTCCATAGCCATTTCATCTTCCTCCCCATGTTCCCTCTCCTTCCATTCGATAACCATTGTGCCCGAATATCTGCATCAACATAATCAAAAAAGCCTTGTTAGATCTCTGGTGCATTTGGAAATCCATATGGACAACTCACATTTTGAAAATTTTAAGCAGAAAATTGTGTTGCGCCATTGGCGCGACCCTTTTGTGAGGAAATATCCATTGGCGCGGGTCCGTGCCCGATACTCGCGCCAATGGAGCGAGCCCTAAAATTTTAAAAGGGTCCTCCCAGAAGTCTAATGCAAAATGAAAACTCATAAAAAATAGATTAAAATGGAGCTTAAGGGAACACATTTTACCTGGAACTGACGAGGAGCTGAATGATGTCCCGGATCAGTCGCAATCACCGCCGCAAGTTTGCAGACAAATAGACCACTGTTGCTCTCCAAGTGAGGTAAAAAGTAAAAGTAATTTTGTTTTACCATTTGAAGCCTATTTATAACTTTTTAAGTCAAAAATTAGGTTTTGAATGACATTTTTCTCAAAATTTCAATATATTTTGTTGAAAAATGGATTTTACACTTGCCTTTATGTGCAGCGACAGGTTTTTACGCGACTTGGACAGTGATACGATTTGTATTTTATACTTTTTCGGACTCAGTAAAAAGACGAAAAAGTCATTTTGGAGTCATCTTTCAGCTCTTTTCTGACTCTCTAAACATGAAAAGATTGTCGAGTCCCTTGTCGTTTCGATCTCGTTAAAGTGGACACGACACAACATCTACCCAACATACGTTTACCCCTTTTTCGGGTTGGGATAGATTATTTATGAAAAAGGAATACCCTAGCCTATCGCGACTAGGAGGTTTTCTCAGACATAGTTTTCTACCTTTTCGGATCTGAGGAACTATTTACGAAAAGGGACTGCTGAAGTTTACTTTTCTGATGTCTTTTCAAACTCTCTAAACATGAAAAGACGTCGAGTTCTTCCTTTGTCAGACTCATTAAACCCTGATGACATTGGATTCAGTCGTAATGACGATATTCGAGTTTCTCCTTCCTGGGGCTCGTTAAATGTATGAGGATGGATTCGTCTGAAGGATGGAATTATATGACAAGAATATGCTATCCCCTTCAAGCTTGTTTTCAAAAATAATTGGGGTAATCGCCATAAATGGTGGGGAAAAATGGAACCAGCATCATTGTCATGTCGGCAGTATGTCGCTCTTGAATGTGGCACTTGTCTGCATTCATGTCGGGTTGGGGAAATCTCATCTCGTTTTTCCACTTGCCTCCGTGGGTTTGGGTAATTCCTTTTGACCTCTCATCTGCTCTTTGTCCCGTCATCATGACCTCTGATCTTTTGATGTCAAATACTGCCAAATCCACTGTCGTGCCGCCGATATGTTCAAGAGAAGTTGACTTCTGCAAAATTTCAACCTTCCTTTGATTCTCATCTGATCTTGATTCAAAAAGACATTATGTTCCTCTGTCTCATGTCGATGATGTGGGAAACACTATGGCCCACCTTTGATCAAGGTCACTTCCTGTCGAATTCAGCTCATTATCCAGGAAATTGATCTAGAGACTCCTTTCTGGTACCTTGGAGCCTGCATGCCTCAATGGCAGGTTCTTCGCGTTCGACGTGAGGTTTTCATCATTGGCCTCCGATCGAGTGATTCTATGGATGTTCGACGCCAACTCACTGATTCACATGCCGTAGATTGTAACTATAGTAACTTGAGGTCCATTGTCATTATTGGTGGTACCTCTCACGTATGTTAATAGCTTTAATCATTGGTTGGTAATCAGGCGATGTTCTCGCATGTTCAACTTCAGCTCACTTACTCGCATTCTTGAACTTGTACTTTGTTCGGGTCGAGATGGAGCGCAAGACCCTGGATTTTGTCTGTTTGGAATCCAGACTACGATTTTGTGGATTATTATGATTAGTTACATGACTCATTCATTGGATGGCTACGACCATACCTGAGTCTATTTATCGATCCTCACTGGATGGCTGCGTCCATACCTTGGATTTGGATTATTGTATACTCTGTTATGGATGGCTGCACCCATACCACATATATCATGTATTTGAGATATCAGTTGTACTTCTCTACGCAGGTTTTCCGACGACAGTGTTTTCGGTTGGACACGTTCTCGTAAAGCATTTCACCCCTCTCTCTCTTTCAGGCCTCATGCTTTAGGGGGCATCTGTTACATAGAAATTTGTCACCGTCCCTGCAATTCCTCGTCTCACACATTGGAGGGCTTATTTTGTGACCTGTGAGTAGTGACATGATCTGAAAACACTTTCATGACATTCCCCTAGACATGGAATTTCATTCCTCTGAAGAGAAATCCTTGTGAAAAACCCTAAAAATAGCCTTTTTATCCTTGGTGCAACTGCTCAGTGTCATACCCACGCCAATTGGGTAAATCCTCCAAAGAGGGCGCGCCAACTGGTGCAGTGTCCCAGTGTTGTACCCGCACCAGGCTTAATAAGGAGTGTTTTTAAAAAATAAATGGTGGAATATTGACTCCAACAAACTCCTGAATTGGACTCTAAATCGAGTTGGGATGTTTGGCTCCGGTTCTCCATGTAGAGGAAGTAGTTTTCCACCTCTCGTGGAAGCTTACTTGAGGATAGGGCCAATCCCATGATTGTAGGGATCCCAAGTCCCCTTCCACCATCTATATAAGCTTGTCATTTCCCTTTGCAAGCTAATCTCCAAGAGCCTTCATAGCCTAAAGAATGATGCAAGAGCTTTGATAGTCCTCATAGTGCCAAATTAGTAGCAAGGATATTGACGATCGAAGAGAGAGGCTTGTCCCCATCCCTGACGAGCTTTACCGAGACGTATTCCGCTGACAACCCGTCGAAGGAAGATTCAGCGTCAGAGCTAGGTTGTATTTTCCTTTGTATTAATTAATGATAAGGGACTATTGGTTATGGTTCCACTCGTATTGTTCATTATGATCATGAGTTGTGTCCTATCTAACTGATACATAATTGCATATATTGGGTTTTACGCTTGTGTTTGTCTTATTTCTTCTGTGTGCAGGTGTTCGATCATGGCAAGCGAGAGGATTGTGATCTACTGGAGTAAGGAGACGGGAGTGCCATCTTCTCTACAAACAACAACGTTGGACTTGAGGTAGGCCTTCATCGCAAGTTGGTCTATTGCAATTAGGAACTTGCACCTTAGCGTGATACGATTGTTGCTAGACCCGATCTGGGCTAGTAGGGATCGCCTTTGTCTGTAGAGGGGATTTACCTCTACAACACCTACTATCTAATGTCTCTTGGCCTTGAAGTATGGCACTCTGTTTTAAATGGATAAAAATCTCCCATCAGTCTTCCAACTGATCCAGATGAAATAAAATCCTACATTGCTAATGCCAAAGCTTTAAATTCCATCACTATTGGAATCACCGAATCCGAATTTACGAAAGTCATGAACTGTGAGTCTACCAAAGAAGTATGGGATAAATTGGTTTAGCTATATGATGGGGACTCCAACGTTAAGAAGGCAAAGCTTCAAACCTAAAGAAGACAATTCGAGAGTATGAAAATGGATGATGAAGAAGATATTGCATCATACTTACTGAGAGTAGCTGAACTGGTTAACTCTCTTAAAGGACTAGGGGAAAATATTGAAGAAAGCACCATAGCTCAAAAAATCTTGAGATCACTTTCTGACAGATTCGACTCCAAAGTAAGTGCCATAGAAGAAATGAAGGACCTAGATACTCTCAAGATTGATGAACTTCATGGAATCCTTATTGCTTATGAGATGAGGAAAGGGATCCCAAATTTCAAAGAAGCAGCTTTCAAAGCCTCAGAGTTTACAAAATAAGATAAAAAATGGAATTACAACAGCGATGAATCAGATACTAAAAACATGTTAGCTCAATTTGTATGAAGACTAAAAATGGGATCTAAGCTAAAAAGTAAGTACCCTCTTATTTGTTTCAATTGTGGGAGAATAGTTCATTACGCTGCAAAATGTCCTCATAAACATGATAGTGATGATGAAAAAGACTCTAAAATAATGATGTGCAAGAAGAAAGGGTTTAATAAGAAGAACTTCTTCTCTAAACAAGATGAGTCTGATGAAGATGAATTCATAGTCATAAAGAGGAAATCAACTAGAAATTTTCATAAGTACAAAGAAAGCAATGATGAATTAGATGAGGAAAGTAATTATGTTGGAAGCAAATAAACGCTATTCATGGCATTTACAAATGATGATGACTCAGAAATAGAAGATGAAAGAAACATGGATAGTTTTCTAATGAGTGCCATTGAAGAAAATTAGAATATACAAAAGAAGATAATTTCTCTCAAAATATAAAGAGAGGAATCAAAAGTAAAGGGAGACTTATTGAACATCAAGTTAAAAGAGAAGGATGATATTTGTGAAAAACGTGAAGCTGAAATAGTGTCCCTAAGAAAGGAATTGGAGCAAATCAAAAGGAGATGGAAAAGCTCTCTAGATCTTGACAAAATTCTTACCACTCAAAGACCTCAACATGACAAGTTTGGAATTTTTTTCAAAGGAGAATCATCAAGTATGAAGAATAATGCCAGAAGTTATGTTGATGTACTCTTTTGCCATCCAAAAGAAGAAAAATCATCTCAGGAAAAAGGTCACATCTCAAAAACAAGATTTGAAAGAGCAACTCCAAGGAAGAATGTTGATTCAAGCTATGGATACTACAATAGGTATCAAACTATTTTTCTTGGACATTGTTACAATTGTAAAAACTTTGGGCATCAAGCTCAGCATTGCAAGGCTCATAAGAATGAAGCACCAAGATTGAATATTAAACCAAACCAACTGCGTGGGCCTAAAGAGCAAGAACAAATCAAAACTTACAATTCCTTTGATCCTTTGGCTAAGTTTGATCCGTCTTACTCATTATGTGATGATTATGATCATAATGAACAAAATTTCCCTCTCAAAAGGGAAAAATCTAAAAACGTAAATCTCAAAACTGACAAATATGGCCTAGCTCTATGTGCTCATTGTTGAGCCCCAAGATTGTGCTTTCTTTCATCTTACTTTACCTCATTTTCCTTTGTCCATTTTTGTCCCAGACCCAATTGATCAATGAAATTAGTTAAAATTACTTTTAGAATGATTAACATGGCTAACTTGCTAATTTTTGTGATTTTTGTCATTGTAATGCATTTTGACTGGAACTAGCTACAGAATGCAGACATTCCGTAGCTAACCGGAAATTCTGCATCTGTCTTCACGTTCAGGCATGTTCCAGGTGTCCTCTCAAGAAAAACCACATATGGGTATATTCCACGTCATGTCCACATCATTCGTTGCTCACCATGAAGGAAGAACCAAATTCTGGACGTGGTTTTGGTACGTGGGAACTAATTTAAGGAAGCAGAATTCTAATAGGACTGTCTTAGTCCAGATGTCCTTTTTCTCTTTACATTGCCATCTTCAGAGTCCTAATGTGATTTTGATAAGGAAAGACAAGGATCCCTGTATTTTTGCAAGTTCTGTTATGTAAATTTGTTATAAAAACACTTGGGAAACCGAGAGATAGGCGAGATTTTGCTTAGATTTCATGCTATATTTCTGAAGACCGAGACTACTTTGTTTCAAGTTATTTCTCCTTTAATGAAGAAGACAACATTGCTTTGAACGCGTTGAGTTGATTTGGAGTTAGATTCTGTCTGGTGGTAGAGGGCCCCTGCCTCCTGCACGACTTTACTTTCGTAATTTAGATAAGTATCTTAGTTGTTTTTACGCTTTTGAAGTTTGAGTTCGTAGTTAATTTCATTAGCCACTATAGTTATACTTGTTCTAAGAACTCTTCCAAAAGAAGAAACTCTTCCAAAAGATCATGATAATGAATGGGAAATGGCTATAGTGGTGTAGGATTTAATTGTAATTTCTTTTGTTCACTATCACAGTTGAACTTATACTAAGCAAACTCTTCCAAAAAATCCTTATGATGTCTAAGGCATGACTGTGATACTGAACGTTTCAGTTTTTTGTTTGCACTAAGTAGCATAGCTGATCTTACTCTTAAAACGCCCTTCCAAAATACCATAATGATGGGTAGGAGATAGCTGTGATGTCTTAGTTTTTAAATTTCTTTCAGTCTTTATGTTTGTATTTGCACTAAATTGTACAGTTAGGATTTTTCTAAGAAGCTCTTCCAAAATACCAATCATGATGGACAAAACAGGCTGTAGAATCCCATAGATTAATGCATGATAACTTAGTTAGGGTACTCCGGAGTCAAATTGCATTCAATTCATGCTCTGTTATTTTATTTTAAGTTTGATAATGGCTTGTTAGTTCAGCACTATTTTAGACTAGTGACATCTTACGTTCAGTTTTAGCTTAACTCATTGCATTTTCACTCCACAATTAGTTGTCATCCACTGCATATTAGATTACATTAGTTGTTAAACTTAACAATACGGCCTTCATTATTTACAAAACCTCTTCTTGTTCCAAATCTATAATTGATTCATAACCATATGAACAGAAGACAATATCATTTCAAGGCATGAAGTACTTTTGCAACTTCTTTACCACTTCATAAACAAAGCCTTTTCTCAAAAGACTACTTTAAAAAGAAATCTATAACTCTTGAGTAAGGTTTAGTAATGTTAAACTAAGTTGCAGAACAGAGTTAGGAACTAGTCTTAGAGTAGAGATCTTATGATGGTACCAATTTTTTCCTCCAAATATGTTTTCACAAATATTTAATCATGGATAAAATGTTGCATCATTATAAGCTGGTTTTTTAATTGTTTAGTTAGGAGAATTTGTAAACTTAGCTGACCATTTCTCAAGCTCTCCCAAAATACCTTTGATGAAAGAATTGGACAAGTTAAGTTTATGTTTTGATTCATTTTCTTGAAGTCATTATCAAGCTTTGTATTCTGCTTAGTCATAGTTTAGGTTTGATTCTGTTTCAGTATTTGCATTTGCATTTGTCATTTGTCATCAACCAATTAGGCTTCACTATGTTTTAACCAATAACTTCTTTCCACTAGCTTTCTAGTCATTTTCCCTGTGAACATAAAAACCATCACAAAAGACCAAAAACATCATAAATCATCACAAAAGACCAAAAACATCATAAAACACTAAACACAACGCATTAAGAGACAAACACCTAGGCACATACAGTGCACTTCACTTCAGCAGTTTACCAACCCTGGTTGAAAATTAAATGAACTCAATTTAGGAGACTAGGTTGAGACCAAACACTCATAGTGAAGAAAATAATTGGTTCGTGGATAGTGGATGCTCGAGACATATGACAGGTGACCAAAAGAAGTTTATCTCATTGAACAAGAAAAATGGAAATGTATCCTTTGGAAGTGGATCTGCTAAAATCACTAGAAAAGGGACTACTACCCTTGTCAATGGACTAGGAAAGCCTCAAAATACCTTGCTGGTAGAAGGGCTCAAACACAATCTCTTAAGTGTCAGCCAGATTTGTGACCAAGGACATAATGTTGTCTTTAATACAAAAAATTGTGAAAGAAGAGAGTCGTCCTCAGGAGAGATTGTGGAAAAAGGAGTAAGAACACCAGATAATGTTTACGTTCTCAGTATAATCCAAGAAGATAAATGTTACTTAAGCGAAAAAGAAGAAAGTTGGTTATGGCATAAGCGATTGGGGCATACAAGTTTTGATAACCTAGTCAACATCAACAAAATTAATGCAGTAAGGGATATTCCAAAAATGTGCAAACCAAATCAAGTTGTATGTGGCCCATGCCAACATGGAAAGCAAACCAGAACTAGCCACAAAACTAAGGAGTTCTCAACAACAAAACCTTTGGAAATTATTCATGCAGATTTGTGTGGGCCAACTAGAACTCTAGCTCTTCAGGGTGAAAGGTATTTTGCTCTATTTTTTGATGAATATACTAGAATGATGTGGATATATTTCATAAAATATAAATCCGAAGCATTTGAATGTTTTAAAAATCTTAAGGCTCTCATTGAGAATGAGAAAGATTCTAAGATTAAATGTCTTAGAATGGATAGAGGAGGAGAATTCACCTTAAAAGAGTTCGATAAATTCTATAAATAGCATGGAATCGAAAGAGAACTCTCTACTGCTAGGACACCCCAACAAAATGAAGTAGTTGAAAGAAGGAACCGAACCATTCAAGAAATGGCAAGGACAATGCTACTAGCAGCCGATTTGCAACCAAAATTTTGGAGAGAAGCAGTTGGAACCGCAGTTTAAACCTTAAACCGAACTCAATTAAGACCAAATAATGAAAAGAATCCTTATAAATTATGTAAAGGAAGACCTGCTTCAGTAAAATATTTCAAGGTTTTTAGAAGCAAATGTTTCATAAAAATAACTGATGACTCACTAGGTAAATTTGATTCAAGAGTTGAAAAAGGAATATTTCTTGGATACTTCACTAGGAGCAAAGCTTACAAATGTTACAACTATCATCTACGAAGAATAGTGGAAAGAATTGATGTAAATATTGATGAAGGCCTTCCAGAAAAAGGAATTTAAGATCATGAAGTTGAGATTTTCTTTGAAAAAGGTGAAGAAGAAGAACCTGAAAAAGAAGAGGAGAATGAAGAACCTCAAAATGAATCTTCGCAAACTCCCTCCAAGATCAAGTTTGTTCAAAGATATCATCTAGAAGAACAGGTCATCGGAAATATAGATGAAGGAATCCAAACTCGAAGAAGGATGATAAGCACTCATAGAAAATATGATGTGGCTCTATTATCTTTAATAGAACCTGAAAATTTTTCTCAAACAAGCAAAGATCCTCATTGGATAAAGGCCATGGAAGAAGAAATGTCTCAAATCTAAAAAAATGAGACATGGGAACTAGTACCTCGCCCAAAAGATAAAAATATAATTGGAACAAAATGGGCATTCAAAAACAAGATGAATGAAAATGGAAAAATCATCAGAAATAAAGCCAGAATTGTCTGCAAAGGATACTTGCAAATCGAAGGAATTGACTTCGAAGAAACCTTTGCACCAGTAGCTCGAATGGAAGCCATGAGAATGTTTCTAGCATTTACTTGCTCAATAGGATTCAAGGTTTATCAAATGGATGTAAAATCAACATTCCTTAATGGAGATCTCAAGGAAGAAGTTTACATGGAGCAACCAGAAGGATTTGATATTGCTGAAGGAAAATACCTTGTATGCAAACTAAAAAAGGGCTTGTATGTATTAAAACAAGCTCCTAGATCATTGTATGCAAATTTGGATCACTATCTGCAACAAGAAGGTTTCAAAAAGGGAGTGGCAGGTAGCAATATCTACATGAATATGGACAAGGAAAAACTTTTGATCACTCTTGTTTATGTCAATGATCTAATCTTTGCTATCAATAATGAAGAAATGAGCCATGAATTTTCTCTAAATATGTAAAAAAAATTCGAGATGTCAATGATTGGTGAGTTGTCATACTTTCTTGGGCTACAAATATCTCAAACCTTTGCAGGCATGTTTATATCTCAAGAAAAATATCTTAAAGACATGCTTATAAGATATGGGATGGAATATTGTGCACCTATGAGCACACCAATGACCACAAATTGTAAGTTAAGCAAAGATGATGATACCCCCCAAATAGATGCAACTCTTTACAGGTCAATAATTGGAGATCTCCTATATTAACTGCTACAAGACTAGATATTATGCAAGCAGTAGGAATGGTAGTGAGATTTCAGTCAAGTCCTAAACAATCCCATCTAGTAGCTGTGAAAATAATTCTCTGATATTTGAAAGGAACGACTGATTTCGGTATTTGGTATCCTAAGAGTTCAACTCTTATTGTGACAACTTATTCTGATGCTGATTGGGCCGAAAGTGTGGATGATCGAAAAAGTACCAGTGGAAATGCATTTTTTATGGGATATTTTCTTGTATCTTGGCTCAACAAAAAGCAATCATCTATATCCCTTTCTACAGCTGAAGCCGAATACATAGATACTGTTGATTGTTGTACACAAATTCTATGGATGAAGGAAGCCTTGAAGGGTGTCAACATAGAAACTAAGCAACCAATTACTATTTTTTGTGACAATACTAGCACCATCAGTCTTTCAAAGAATTCGGTGATGCACTCAAGAACCAAACATATTCCAATAAAATAGCACTTTCTCTGTGAACAAGTTGTTGAACACAATATCAGGTTGGAATACGTCAATACAAAAGAGAAAATATCGGATATATTTACAAAACCCCTTCCACGAGAAGCATTTGAGTATCTTCGCCAAAAGATGGGGGTCATTGCTATTGCATCACATTAAATCAAGCAGCATGTCAGGGGGAGCAGCATAATAGGGGGAG
Organism: Pinus albicaulis; assembly: GCA_034641835.2. NCBI lineage: Eukaryota > Viridiplantae > Streptophyta > Pinopsida > Pinales > Pinaceae > Pinus > Pinus albicaulis. Next base: position 826,401,382 of record CM076580.1, read on the forward strand.
TACTTGGGCACCCAATTTTCCATTGATGTCAAAGGGGGAGAGAACTCTATAATATTTCCATCAATGACAAAGGGGGAGATTATTGGTCAATAATTGTCATTGATGGAATATAAGCTCTCTTAATGGAATATTGATAGATGCTGCACTATGACATATGATGACATAGAAGACACACCATGATGAAGAAGCTCCAATGATCTCTTACTGTCCCAATCACCTTCTGCACTAAAATTTTATGAATAGTCACAAAGAAAAATAAATTTAAACACCTTGGAGGCTCCTTTCACAATGAATCCTAGACCATATTAAAGAGGATTTTTCCCTCTTTCCAACAAGCTCTTACTTGCCCCGAAACTCCCAATGGACGTGTCTCTTCATAGGGACAAAATACTATATATATATAAATTTGCGTTCATCCATTTCAGAGTTAGCAATTTGGTGAAGAATATCCGAGAAGCACAAAACTTTAAGGAGAGTTCACATCTTGTGAACTAAGGCCGAGGAGGACTTAAAAAGCAAATTTGTTTGGGTTATTCTTCCTCAAGCTCGGATAACAGATTACACAGCCACCTTTTATGTGGTTCAGATTTGTGGCAGGTGCATAAATAGTTTGCCTATGGAGGAACAATGGACAGTCACCTACTAGGTGCCTTAACCTCAATACCTCATACATGTAAGAAGGTTGAATTGTGGACATTCAACTCAAATATACTTGTGGTAGCTTAGACACAACTGTGGAGAAACTGTAGCTTGGATAGACTTGTGGAAATACACCTTGGTTCTCTAGAGGACTCATAAATTTTGGACCTAAGGACAATTATTTATGGAGGCTTAGAATTGCAAGCTAGTGAACCTGTGATACTTCGGATCTGAACTTGTAGAAGGATTGGACTTACCCTTGAAGGCTCAGGCTTAGAATTGCAAGCTAGTAAAACTGTGATACTTCGAATCTGAACTTGTAGAAGGCTTGAAATTACCCTTGAAGGCTTAGACTTAGAACTGCAAGCTAGTGAACCTGTGATACTTCGGATCTGAACTTGTAGAAGGCTTGGAATTATCCTTGAAGGCTCATACTTATGTGAGGACTATTGAAGTCACATGATGGAAAAAGTACAGTGAAGAAATAACATTGAAGAATCTTGTTGATGACAGTCAAGTAAGTACATGACACAGTTTCTATTAAAAAGAAGACCGAGGGATTGGTGTCCTTGGGGTAGGTGCCCCTAACACAAGGTTGGTGCCTTGACAAGATAGGGTTGAAGCCCTAGAGGTCGGAGCGTCATCAAAGTCCAAGTTGGTGCTTGGAAAATAGGTTGGTGCCTATTTCCTTAAAAGGGTTGGTGCCCTTCTCTCATCTATTGTATACTATTATTAAAAGGAGATTGAAGTTCTCTTTAATTCTTAATATTATTATTATATATATCTCTCTGTCTTTAATTGTGAAGAATCTAACTGGCAATAATTAACAATTGAAAAGAAATACTGATTCACCCCCCTCTTAGTATTTCCAAGACAATAATGGCAGAAGTGTCCTCAAACACATAATTTTATTAATAGGAAAAGAAATTACATGAGAAATTTGTAAGAGTTTACACCTGTAGACTCCAACACTCTTGCAATCAGGAAAATGAGCTATTTATAAGCTACAGATCCTAACCTATTTTAGTTATGGACCACTTATTAAAATAACAGGTGTCCATTTACAATAAATATCCTCCTAACAAATCTACTAACTTTTTTTATTATATTAGAGCCTAAGATACGACACTTTTCTAGAGTCATATCTATTGTAATAATATTCTATTTTTAAGTGTCTCCAATATTTTTTTTTTCTAAATAAGACTAATTCTATTAAGAAAAGAAGTATAGTACAATCAAAGCTTGCATAGAAGCGAAGCGAGAGAGAAAGGGAGCCGGAAATGATAGACTATCAACCTCGGTCCCAGTGAACATTCATGGCATAATCAAAAGATAAGCAAAGGATAACAGGAAGGACATATAATAAAGAAATAGACTAGGGAGTTGACCCAGAATGGGTGGAATCTCCCAATCGACATTTTTTTCCTTTCTTTTTACTGACTGTGACCCAGCCATTGTGAGCTGGCTGTACGGGAACCACCTGCAAACTATTCTGCATGAAAGGAGGGGCCTCCTTATCTGAATCTGAGGATGAGGACTCATGAGTATGCTTTTGCGGAATTGGTGGAGCAGCAGGATCCACTGGGCATACTGGGGACTCTTCCTTCGGGGGTTCATGATTCTCCTCTTCCACCTCTATGTCCTCCTCATCAGAGCTAGAGGAATCTATGATATCCATTGGAGGTCTATCGCATGGTTTCCAGTTCTTGGATTTGGATTTGCGTGGGATATTATTCTTTTTGTCGAAAAATGTCGCACAAGTATTCTGAAGATGCCCCGTCTGATGGCAATGGCGACATCTGAAAGATGTGTTCTCATAGTCTAAGGTTTGCGTCCAATGAAAGTCCCCCACTTTGAGGTTGATCTGATCGGGGAGCCCTTTACTAATGTCTATTTCTGCGCATATTCTGCCAAAAGTGTAAATTCCTTTCTCCCCTCGAGAGGTGTCTGTTGCCAGGAAGCGGCCTAAGGCATCCCCAATCCCTTGGAAGACATCGAAGTGCCATAGGTGAGCAGGGAGATTAGGAAGACGGACCCAAATGGGTAGCTTGGTGATGACAGCCGTAGAGGGGTCGAAATCAGGGAACCAAGGGGTTAGGAAAAGTCCTGCTGAACCCCAGAACCAAGGGCCTCCCGTTAAGGCTTTCTTGTAATCATCGCTGAAGGAAAAGGCAACAGTGAAGAAACCCTTCAAGCAAAAGAAGACCTTGCAGTTGTTGGTCCAGTTGGAGTGGAGCCACTTGTATAGATCGACAGTACGAGGCCATAGTCCGTTGAATCTACATATAATGGCAGTTTCTGCAAACGTCTGATATTGATCATCCAGAGATGGGTGAGAGATTTCAATGGAGGGTGTTTCTTCCATTTTATCCACCAAGAAAGGCTTGGGAGTCTCTACTGGATTAGCAGCCTGCTTGGAGGAGTGATCATGAACCGCATCTTTATAGGAGAAAGTAGGAGCCGAGGAGGTCTGCCCAGCTGCTCCTCCTCGCAGGCGTAAAGTGAGAATTACTAAAGCATCTCTTTCAATGCTGTAAAAAGACAGGGGCAGAGTGTCATTGAGTTGTTTGCCTTCATAGTTTAGTCTCAGAAGGGCTGAGGGGATGCCCAACCGGAGCTCAAGCTCTCGCAAGAGGTTAAGCACCAGATTTGAAGCAGACACCCAAAGCAATAGCGTTTTTCCCGAGAGAAGTAAGAGTTGGATTTGAAAGCAAGAGGGTGAGCTATGCTGAGGGTAATAGGTCGAAATTTTACCTAAAAAAACAGCTTGAGGAGCGCCCTTCTGTTCCCCAACTTGCATAGACTCTGCTACCACTATTTCTGGGACTGGCAGGAGGTTCTGCTGTTCAGACTTTGTCTGCTCTGTTCTTGTCTGAGGCAGGGGCGAAATCGAGAGATCGATCTCAGATTTCTTGCCTTGGTAAATAAGAAATCGTTCTAAAGTCGTGGATCTGAGACCAGATCCAGTCCCGCCTCCAGCAGCATTTACGCCCAAAGGCCCTTGAGCAACCTTACAGTGTTCGGCTGCATTCCTTTCCGTAAGGAAATGTGTTTTCGTATTCATAGCTGGATGGCCGTCGACGAAGTTCTTGGCAGCGTCCTCTGTTTTGAAGGCGGGCTGTTCCGGATAGCATGGCCTGCCGTGGATCCCTGGTTGAATAATGTCCTTGGGTTCTTGTTATGAGAACCCAACTCGTGGATCGCCTTCTCCATCTGTTGAAACAAGGCGCCTGTGCTCGAAGCCAAGGGGAAACATCGTAACAGCCTTTCGTTCAACGGGAGATTCTGATCCGCCGCCGTCTGCCTCAGAGACAGCGAGAACTGTTTTGGGGTTTACATCGGAGACGGCGAGTGCTGATGAAAGGTCTTCTACGTTGATAGCGAGAGGAGCCCTGGCTGAGACGTCTGTGACGACGGCAGGGTTTTGCAGAGCCCTAGCGGAAACCCTAGCTGAAGCCATTCTCAATTTTTTAAGTGTCTCCAATATTAATTTAAATATTCTAATTTAATAAATATTTTATCCTAGCTTTAAACTATGATATTTGGATCATCTAACACTTCTTCTAAACTCTTGGGTGTAACTTTTCGCACTTTGACCCTTTAGTTGTCTAAAATTATGCCAATCCATAATAGCCTTATGCATATAAGCTAATGGATAAAATTATATTCTAAGTGAAACAGTAAAATATATACAAGAGGTTGAGACCTTACCATGCTTTTTCATATCCTCTTGTGTTTTGGCTTCCCACCAAATCAAAGCAGCACTTTCCAACCTCAATGAAGCCAGTCAAATCTTTGTTTCATCATATTTGATGTTTTGAATCCTGCAACAAACTTCAAGTTGATGAAACCAATTATCAAGTCTTGCAACATTCACTTCAACATTATACATAGGCAGTTCGAATTTTATATCAAGTTTTAATAAGGGAGTCTTACCATGAACCCTCAGAATATGTGGATGTGCTTGAGTAATAGTTGTTGTGGAAGAGGAAGAAAATGAAGGTGAGGATGGAGGTGAAGACGATGGTGGAGAATAGGGTGGTTTATCACCATTTAATTTTGAAGGCTTGTCATCATCTCCTCCTTTTCCTCTAGAAGAATCCCCTCCTTTTGAAGGCTTGGAACTTTCACCTTGTAATCTTGAATTTCTCTCTTCATAGAGAACCTTCACCATCTTAGTCATGTCAAAGAATTCTTTCCTGAAATCCTTTTCATCTTCCAACATATTATCATCTCCTCCTTCATGTGACATTCTTACTAAATCTTTAGATGAAATTGAAGATGGAATTTATTGTGGAGATTGTGGCAAATGTTCTCTCCTTGGCCTTGTACCAACTTGAGAACCTGCACCCACAAGCTTTCCTTCTCCTCTCTTGAGCTTCAACTTTGTAAGCATCATAAACACTTGAAAAAAATTAAATCCTCACATTAGCAAAGAAAACATATGCTCTGATACCAAGCTTGATTTATATGAGATATATATGTAAATGTGCTTGAGCTAGTTTAAATTGCAAGTGTTAAAATTTATTTTTTTTATGACCTTTTATGTTAAATTCTTATACACATAAAGCATGAATTTAAACTCTGAAATAGTAGAAAATAACAGGAAAATAAATGATAAAAATAACCACAACACAACAAGTGATGAAGGAGCTCAACCTAGGTTGGGCTACATTTCCTGGTCCAACTTCCAATGGCTTGACCATATATCATTATGCTCAAAAATTGTGACCATATCAGTTTACACTACTCCAATGGCTTCAAAACCTATTCCATTAGCTTCAAAACTGTCCAAAACCCCTGTCTAGCATCTTTTTTCTCTCAAAATTATCAAAAACTGAAGAAGTTATGAGTTTCCCTAGCTTTGTTGCTAGTCGCTTTACAATTTCCCCAAAATCTAGCACCATCCTACATTTTCGCTCTAAATTCTGCTAACGGAGTGAAAGTTTGGAAGAATTTATGGGACCATTAATTTCTCCATTAACTCCTTAAAACCAAAATTTTAATTATATATAATGGCTGAATTTATTTTAACTAAAAAATCGGGCGGGATTTCCCCCCTTTGCACCCACATTTCCATGCCAAAGGTTGTATGGTATATATATATAGTGAGGTCAGGGCTAAGCCTTGACCCCTTATCCCATAACCTTTGCTGACTCAAACTAAAATAGTAGTTGGAAGGTATGGTCTACAAGGACCATGGTTAGGCCAAGTGGTTAAGGTGCTATGATGTTAGTTGAGAGGTCGTGGTATCGATTCCCGCGGAGTTTAGTTCATAATTCCAACCAAATTTTTGTGGCCCTCGTGTTGCCACGTGGCGAATTTTGGTTGGGACATGTGATAGCCTATGATTGGCCACCCAATCATCCAATAAAATGCAACCAAATCAGCGCCAATTACAATCGGACAAGTGGTGAAATTTGATTGGCCAACAGAACCCATTCAACCATGCCTAGTCATCAGGTCCAGTCAGCTATACAGACTGCTAACTAGGTAGCCTACACAACTTTTGCCAAATTTTTTCTTATTTGGGAAAACAAACAAAACTCATTTCTGGGAGCATATAGTGTTGGTTTTTTGTGAAACAAGTTGTGCCAGATTCATAATGAAGAGATCTACACAAGTGAATAGGTTTTGAGCCATTCTGATAGCTTTCATTTTTGAGCACTAGATCACATTCCAAATCAGATTCTGGTTAGGCAGGAAAGAAGAGATACTTGTCAAAGATAAAATGTTTTCACTGTCATGAGCTTGGACACTATGCTATAAAGTGTCCACACAAACATATCGACAAAAAGCCCTTAAGAGGAGTGGCATGTGGAGCACTTGCTTCACAATTCAAGTTGGATTTCACCCTCATCGCATGCATGGTGTCATCAGTAATGGGGTTGGTGTGGTAGTTAGATAGTGGAGCTTCATTCCATATGACCAGAAATAAAGAATTATTGAGTAACTTGGAGGAGAAGGATATCCATATGCATATCGAGATGAGAGACGGGAGGTATAGCAAGACTGACATAGGTATAGTTACCTTTTAAAAGGAGTCTGGTACTCCTCTCACATTAAAATATGGCATGTATTTTCCTAGTTTAAAGAAGAATTTAGCTTAAGTTTCTATGTTGGAAGACCATGGCTATGATGTGATATTTAACAAAGGGAATGTGTTCCTTTGTCACAAAGCCATGTGACAGGTGAAGAATATTAGGGTTCGAGTAAATAACCTCTACAAATTGGATGTAGAATATTGTGTTTCTTTGAGCATCAAATTAGAGGAGGCGTAGAGCCGAGACATATGTGAGTTATGGCATAGAATATTGGACCATCTACATGATGGTTCTTTGAGTATCATGCAAAATATTTCTACAAGACTTCCCAAGGGTGCACTTGAGCAACGAGATACATGAAAAGGGTGTACATTGGAGAAGTACACCAAAGCCACATTTCACGATAAGGAAAACAAAGCAAAAAAAATCCTCGAGAAAGTTCACTCATATGTGTGTGGACCGTTCTCAGCAAACTACACAACAAAACACAATTATTATGTGATTTTTATAGATGAATTTTCATGCAAGTTTTGGATATTCTTAAGGAAAAAGAAAGATTATACGTTCTCAATTTTTTTATGATTTCAAAGCACTTGTCAAGAAAGATACAAGGAGGAAGGTGAATGCTCTTAGAAGCGACAATGGTGGAGAATATGTCTCGAACGAATTCAAAATTTTTTGTTCTTTAGAAGGAATTCGACAAGAATTAATAGCACCTCATAACCCACAACAAAATGCGGTTGGAGAAAGGAAGAACATAACTATTATGGGAGGATCACGAGTCATGTTGCATGATCAGGGTCTACCATTTCATCTGTGGGCTGAAGCATACAACACACCAGTATTTGTGTAGAACATAAGTCCTCATCGGATACTTGGGATGAGTACACCAAAGGTATATTTTTTATGTAAGAAACTAGATGTGACACATTTTAAAATTTCTGGTTCATTAGTTTATTTCCATGTGACCAAAGATGCCAGCAAGAAGTTAGAACCAATAGCTGATTTGGGAATATTTGTGGGGTACATTGATACACCTCACAACTATCAGGTGTACTTGCCAACACACAGAGTGAAAATGGTTATAAGAGATGTGAAATTCAATAAAGAGAAAGCCATGTGAATTTCCCTTGAGAGGGAGCTTCAGTTGCATGCAGTTGAGGAGCTCTTGGATCCAAAAAAGGAACCTCTATATGTGGAGTAGGCACAAGCAGAGGAACAGAGAGTTGAAGAACCCACTCATGTAGAGCCATCTAGAGATGGAAGGAAGTGCACCAGATACGCTAACAAGTTGGCGCTTGTTGCTAGAGAGAATGTGGGAGCACCCACATCACACCGTAAGCAAAAAAGGTCACCAAAGCAGTACAATGGCTACATGGATCTTATGAGTGAGAGTGTAGAGATAAAGTCATCCTTTTTCAAGGAATTAATGCATCAACCAGTTTGGTTTGATGGCATGGTTGAGGAGTATGACTCCATTATCAGAGAAAATGCATGGGAAGTTCTCCCAAGACCAGATGGGAATTCCATTGTAGAATCCAGGTGGATCTACAAGGTGAAGTAGGTAGCAGATGGGAGTGTGTAGAAACACAAGGCCAAATTTGTGGTCAGAGGGTTATCTCAGGTGGAGGTAATTGATTAGGATGAAACCTTTACATCAGTGTTACATAGTAAATTGTCACCTCGTTTAATTCTTGTCCCTGATCCTGAAGTGCAATAAGATGACAACTGTGTAATATATCTGCCATGGAGAATACATCAAGGTATCCCTTGAAAACCAACAAAAATTTTCCTTGAATATTTTTTGAAGAAGCTAAGCTTAAAACCTAAATTTCTGGGTCAACACTCTTTGCTAATTGCCTACCCATGCTGATGGAATTTCACAACACTTTGACCTTGAGCTTCCAACATGCTTTTGATAGGAAAAAACATGTTGAACCTGATTTGGCAGTGTTTCCTCAAATGGAGGAGAAGATTCGTACATTAGAAGCTTCCATAATGACGAGCTGGATATGGTTCGATGTAGATATGATCGAGCACTCTAATTTGGAGCTCTTGATCTTATCACTAGGGGATTTTTCCTTGATAAGTGGGACTTTCTCCTCTCTCTGCCTATAAATTTAATCCCATCCTTCCACTACTAGTTGGTCTTTCCCTATCATTAATCCTTTGCATCCCTATACTGTTATTGTGCTCGAATTTCCACTTGGGAGAAGGATCGCTTGAAGAGCCTTGGTTTGGACTTCGACATCACCAAAGGGAGGTCTCCAACATCAAGGAACAATTGTATGCTTCCTATTTTATATAATTAATAATACATCTGATATTTCATTTTCCATATTTTTCTAGATATCTATGCAAGTAGCCTAATACTCCTCAATCTATTAAGTAGTTTGTATTTGATGTATGTTATGTATCATGTCATGTTTCTTATTGTTGTCTCTTGATCTCCTACAGGTATTCTAATGTGACAAGTAGTGAGGAGTGAGCCTGAAGGATCATGGAATCAATATCTTCACCAAAGGACTAGATGATAGCATCAGGAAGAGGTAGGTTATTCTTCTTCTTCCTCCATTTTGAATACAAACTAGGAAAGGGTTCATTCATTAGTATCATGCATTTCTAGACCCAGTCTAGGGCTAGAGAGATCGCCTCTATCCATGGAGTGGATTATCTTCACAAAAATATTGGCGACTCCACTGGGGAGCTACAACCTCTTTGTCTCTCCTTTTCCGATTTGGTTTTTTTAGTTTGACCGATCAATAAGATCCAAGTCAGTTTGGATCTCTATAGGTATACATAATGCTTTATTTTTTCTTTAGGGTGTCAAGTTTGGTATGATTGCTGAAATATTTTTTATTTTTTATTTTATTTCTCACCCAACACATTTTTTTTGTCCTTAAAGAAGCCTTATTTTATATAAAACAATCGCAATGATCTACATTTTAGCATGAGTTTTACTTTCACAGGGTGCTGATCCCAAATATTAGAAAAAAAAATAGGATTTCCCTTCAGTTTCCAGTGTGTCTCGGCCTCTGAATTGTCTTTCTAGTCTAATATGATCTGGTACCACTGCTCAGTGTGTCTTAGCATCTGGGATAGTGAAAGTGAATTCATTTTAGAGTTGCATTTTAGTAATTTTGAGCTAGTTGGGGGGAATCATTGCTTGTTTGTTGCATTCTTGTTTGCACTCTCTCCCTCATTAGTTTAGAGTTCATGAAAATGAAATGAATTCTTTTTTTCATCTAGCTGCATTGTAGGGATTCAGGTGACATATTTATTAAGCCCAAAATTGAAACATAATCAAATATGAACTTTAAAATTTATTCAATTAACCTTAAAGAGCATTTAGAATTAACACAAACATGTATAGGTCTATGCTAGAGATGTGTTTCGGAGTCATTAAGCATATCATATTTCGCTAACATCCTTTGTTGCATTCTGGGGGTGATATCCTATCCGACGTATGGAAATATATAGGACTATGCTCCACGTATGAAAATTATACGAGGACGCTCATAAAAAAATTACACATTAGACAAAGCTACTACGAACTGAGCTCCCACGTATTGTCGAGTATATTTTGGGAGACCCCACTAGGTTGCAACCTACCATAGGTAACTGAGTTGACTGCCTTGTAGACATGATACATCAAACACAACATTCGGGGAAATTGGATGTCGTACGTTAAGTCCTTGGTAATTTATTTTTCCAGGTGTATATTGCAGTTCATAGATACATGGTAATCCTTTATTCATATATTACCCCATTTTGTTTTTCTTATTCTAATTCTCAAACAAACTTCCCATGATAACATCCTACTTGTGCAGTACTCCTGGCCTTATCTTATTTGGTTAATCATAAATTTTAATTTCTCAAAAAGTGATTCACCTCTCCCTTCATTGATCGTGTTCTAAATGTCATCATGGCTGAATCTTTAAATTTACCTCACTCCTCCTCTGAAGGAACTCAAGGTCCTCCTCCTGAGATTCCACAATTTCCACCTGGACCTCTGAAGCTCAAGGTGTTGAACTTGAAATTATCATAAGTGTCCAACTGATCTCATTTCTACCACCACCTGATGAGTGGCTTTCAACGTCATCCGAGGATCCCAAGCTGGAAAGTATAGAACCTTCTTAACATTTTATGGTCTTTCCTCCAATTCCGCTCTACGATCCACTTGTGGTCTCGCCCATCCGTGTAGTCATTTTGACAATTCTGGGGTTCATCTTGGTGATTCTCCTATATCATCTCATACTATTGTTCGTCAATTGTTTCCACCAGACATGGCGTCTAATTCCGAAGATACTCTATTTGTGAGTACTTCTCAAATTATTCCTTAGGAAACTTCTACGACCCATATCCCATAAGTTGAAATCACGTCTGTGTTCCCTCCGAAAGGTTTTCCTTAAGTTTCCACTCCTCATGATGTAGGAAGTGGAATGAGTATTCCCTCTAGTCAAGTCGTGTCTTCACTTCCACTCAGGTATATTTCCCTTGGAAATCTTGTTTCAGGAGCTTTTGGGGCTATGTCCTTGTTTCACGATCCCCGTTTGGTCGTGCTATCGAGACAGGAGTTATAGCACGACCGACATAGGTATAGTTACCTTTTAAAAGGAGTCTGGTACTCCTATCACAGTAAAAGATGGCATGTATTTTCCTATTTTAAAGAAGAATTTAGCTTCAATTTCTATGTTGGAAGACCATGGCTATGATGTGATATTTAAAAAATGGAATGTGTTCCTTTGTCACAAAGCCACGTGACAGGTGAAGAATATCAGGGTTCGAGTAAAGAACCTCTACAAATTGGATGTAGAATATTTTGTTTCTTTGAGCATCAAAGCAGAGGAGGCGTAGAGCCGAGACATCTGTGAGTTATGGCATAGAATATTGGGCCATATACATCATGGTTCTTTGAGTATCATGCAAAATATTTCTACAGGACTTCCCAAGGGTGCACTTGAGCAACGAGATACATGCCAAGGGTGTACATTGGGGAAGTACACCAAAGCCACATTTCAAAATAAGGAAAACAAAGCGAAAGCAATCCTTGAGAAAGTTCACTCATATGTGTGTGTACCGTTCTCAACAAACTACACAACAAAATCAATTATTGTGTGATTTTTATAGATGAAATTTCATGCAAGTTTTGGATATTCTTCATGAAAAAGAGAGATTAGAGGTTCTCAAATTTTGTTTTTCTTATTATAATTCTCAAATAAACTTCCCATGATAACATCCTACTTGTGTAGTACTCCTGGCTTTATCTTGCTTGGTTAATCATAAATCTTAATTTCTCAAGAAGTGATTCACCTCTCCCTTCATTGATCGTGTTCTAAATGTCATCATGGCTGAATCTTTAAATTTACCTCACTCCTCCTCTAAAGGAACTCAAGGTCCTCCTCCTAAGATTCCACAATTTCCACCTGGACCTCTGAAGCTCAAGGTGTTGAACTTGAAATTGTCATAAGTGTCCAACTGATCTCATCTCTACCACCACCTGATGAGTGGCTTTGATCGTCATCCGAGGATCCCAAGCTGGAAAGTACAGAACCTTCTTAAAATTTTATGGTCTTTCCTCCAAATTTTCTCTACGATCCACTTGTGGTCTCGCCCGAATGTCCGTATAGTCATTTTGACGATCCTGGGGTTCATCTTGGTGATTCTTCTGTAGCATCTCATACTATTGTTGGTCAATTGTTTCCACCAGGCATGGTGTCGAATTCCGATGATACTCTATTTGTGAGTACTTCTCAAATTATTCCTTAGGAAAATTCTACGACCCATATCCCTTAAGTTGAAATCACGTCTGTGTTCCCTCCGAAAGGTTTTCCTTAAGTTTCCACTCCTCATGATGTAGGAAGTGGAATGAGTATGCCCTCTAGTCAAGTCGTGTCTTCACTTCCACTCGAGTATATTTCTCTTGGAAATCTTGTTTCAGGAGCTTTTGGGGCTACGTCCTTGTTTCACGATCCCGTTTGGTTAACAGGCGTTTCCCCATATTCTGTGAAGAAAGAATTGATTTCGTTTTTATTAAGATTTCATCTGGGATAGTGAAAGTGAATTCATTTTAGAGTTGCATTTCAGAAATTTTGAGCTAGTTGGGGGGAATCATTGCTTGTTTGTTGCATTCTTGTTTGCGTCTCTCCCTCATTAGTTTAGAGTTCATCAAAATGAAATGAATTTTTTTTTTCATCTAGCTGCATTGTAGGGATTCAGGTGACATATTTATTGAGCCCAAAATTGAAACATAATCAAATATGAACTTTAAAATTTATTCAATTAACCTTAAGGATCATTTATAATTAACACAAACATCTATAGGTCTATGCTAGAGATGTGTTCCAGAGTCATTAAGCGTATCATATTTCGCTAACATCCTTTGTTGCATTCTGGGGGTGATATCCTATCCCACGTATGGAAATATATAGGAATATGCTCCACGTATGAAAAGTATACGGGGACGATCATCAAAAAATTACACATTAGACAAAGCTACTACGAACTGAGCTCCCACGTATTGTCGAGTATATTTTGGGAGACCCCACTAGGTTGCAACCTACCATAGGTAACTGAGTTGACTGCCTTGTAGACATGATACATCAAACACAACATTCGGGGAGATTGGATGTCGTACGTTAAGTCCTTGGTAATTTATTTTTCCAAGGTGTATATTGCAGTTCACAGATACATGGTAATCCTTTATACATATATTACCCCATTTTGTTTTTCTTATTCTAAATCTCAAATAAAATTCCCATGATAACATCCTACTTGTGCAGTACTCCTGGCCTTATCTTGCTTGGTTAATCATAAATCTTAATTTCTCAAAAAGTGATTCACCTCTCCCTTCATTGTTCGTGTTCTAAATGTCATCATGGCTGAATATTTAAATTACCTCACTCCTCCTCTGAAGGAACTCAAGTTCCTCCTCCTAAGATTCCACAATTTCCACCTGGACCTCTGAAGCTCAAGGTGTTGAACTTGAAATTGTCATAAGTGTCCAACTGATCTCGTCTCTACCACCACCTGATGAGTGGCTTTCATCGTCATCCGAGGATCCCAAGCTGGAAAGTACAGAACCTTCTTAACATTTTATGGTCTTTCCTCCAAATCCACTCTACGATCCACTTGTGGTCTCGCCCCGAATGTCCGTATAGTCATTTTGACGATCCTGGGGTTCATCTTGGTGATTCTCCTGTAGCATCTAATACTATTGTTCGTCAATTGTTTCCACCAGACATGGCGTCGAATTCCGATGATACTCTATTTGTGAGTACTTCTCAAATTATTCCTCAGGAAACTTCTACGACCCATATCCCATAAGTTGAAATCACGTCTGTGTTCCCTCCGAAAGGTTTTCCTTAAGTTTCCACTCCTCATGATGTAGGAAGTGGAACGAGTATGACCTCTAGTCAAGTCGTGTATTCACTTCCACTCGGGTATATTTCTCTTGGAAATATTGTTTCAGGAGATTTTGGGGCTACGTCCTTGTTTCACGATCCCCATTTGGCCATGTTATCGAGACGGGAGGTATAGCACGACCAATATAGGTATAGTTACCTTTTAAAAGGAGTCTGGTACTCCTCTCACATTAAAATATGGCATGTATTTTCCTAGCTTAAAGATGAATTTAGCTTCAGTTTCTATGTTGGAAGTCCATGGCTATGATGTGATATTTAACAAAGGGAATGTGTTCCTTTGTCACAAAGCCACGTGACAGGTGAAGAATATCAGGGTTCGAGTAAAGAACCTCTACAAATTGGATGTAGAATATTGTGTTTCTTTGAGCATAAAAGCAGAGGAGACGTAGAGCTGAGACATCTGTGAGTTATGGCATAGAATATTGGGCCATCTACATCATGGTTCTTTGAGTATCATGCAAAATATTTCTACAGGACTTCCCAAGGGTGCACTTGAGCAACGAGATACATGCAAAGGGTGTACATTAGGGAAGTACACCAAAGCCACATTTCACAATAAGGAAAAAAAAAGCAAAAGCAATCCTTGAGAAAGTTCACTCATATGTGTGTGGACCGTTCTTAGCAAACTACACAAAAAAACACAATTATTATGTGATTTTTATAGATGAATTTTCACGCAAGTTTTGGATGTTCTTCATGAAAAAGAAATATCAGACGTTCTCAAATTTTTTATGATTTCAAAGCACTTGTCAAGAAAGATACAAGGAAGAAGGTGAATGCTCTTAGAAGTGACAATGGTGGAGAATATATCTCGAACGAATTCAAAATTTTTTGTGCTTTAGAAGGAATTCAATAAGAATTAATAGCACCTCATAACCCACAACAAAATGGGGTTGGAGAAAGTAAGAACATAACTATTATGGGAGAATCACGAGTCATGTTGCATGATCAGGGTCTACCATTTCATCTGTGGGCTGAAGCATACAACACAACAGTATTTGTGTAGAACATAAGTCCTCATCGGATACTTGGGATGAGTACACCAAAGGTATATTTTTTATGTAAGAAACTAGATGTGAGACATTTTAAAATTTCTGGTTCATTATTTTATTTCCATGTGACCAAAGATGCCAGCAAGAAGTTAGAACCAATAGCTGATTTGGGAATATTTGTGGGGTACAATGATACACCTCACAACTATCAGGTGTACTTTCCAACACACAGAGTGAAAATGGTTATAAGAGATGTGAAATTCAATAAAGAGAAAGCCATGTGAATTTCCCTTGAGAGGGAGCTTCAGTTGCATGCAGTTGAGGAGCTCTTGGATCCAAAAAAAGAACCTCTATATGTGGAGTAGGCACAAGCAGAGGAACAGAGAGTTGAAGAACCCACTAATGTAGAGCCATCTAGAGATGGAAGGAAGTGCACCAGATACGGTAACAAGTTGGTGCTTGTTGCTAGAGAGAATGTGGGAGCACCCACATCACACCGTAAGCAGAGAAGGTCACCATAGCAGTACAATGGCTACATGGATCTTATGAGTGAGAGTGTAGAGATACAGTCATCCTTTTTCAGGAATTAATGCATCAACCAGCTTGGTTTGATGGCATGGTTGAGGAGTATGAATCCATTATCAGAAATAATGCATGGGAAGTTCTCCCAAGACCAGATGGGAATTCCATTGTAGAATCTAGGTGGATCTACAAGGTGAAGTAGGTAGCAGATGGGAGTGTGTAGAAACACAAGGCCAAATTTGTGGTCAGAGGGTTATCTCAGGTGGAGGTAATTGATAAGGATGAAACCTTTGCATCAGTGTTACATAGTAAATTGTCACCTCGTTTACTTCTCGTCCCTGATCCTGAAGTGCAATAAGATGGCAACTGTGTAATATATCTGCCATGGAGAATACATCAATGTATCCCTTGAAAACCAACAAAAAGTTTCCTTGAATATTTTTTGAAGAAGCTAAGGTTAAAACCTAAATTTCTGGGTCAACGCTCTTTGCTAATTGCCTGCCCATGCTGATGGAATTTCACAACACTTTGACCTAGAGCTTCCAACACACTTTTGATAGGAAAAAACATGTTGAACCTCTTTTGGCAGTGTTTCCTCAAATGGAGTAGAAGATTCGTGCATTAGAAGCTTCCAAAATGACGAGCTGGATATGGTTCGATGTAGATATGATCGAGCACTCTGATTTGGAGCTCTTGATCTTATCACTAGGGGATTTTTCCTTGAGAAGTGGGCCTTCCTCCTCTCTCTGCCTATAAATTTAATCCCATCCTTCCACTACTAGTTGGTCTTTCCCTATCATTAATCCTTTGCATCCCTATACTGTTATTGTGCCCGAATTTCCACTTGGGAGAAGGATCGCTTGAAGAGCCTTGGTTTGGACTTGGACATCACCAAAGGGAGGTCTCCAACATCAAGGCACAATTGAATTCTTCCTCTTTTATATAATTAATAATACATCTGATATTTCATTTTCCATATTTGTCTAGATATCTATGCAAGTAGCCTAATACTCCTCAATCTATTAAGTAGTTTGTATTTTATGTATGTTATGTATCATGTCATGTTTCTTATTGTTGTCTCTTGATCTCCTAGAGGTATTCGAATGTGACAAGTAGTGAGGAGTGAGGCTGAAGGATCGTGGAATCAATATCTTCACCAAAGGACTAGATGATAGCATCAGGAAGAGGTTGGTTATTCTTCTTCTTCTTCCATTTTGAATATAAACTAGGAAAGGGTTCATTCATTAGTATCATGCATTTATAGGCCCAGTCGAGGGCTACAGAGATCGCTTATATCCACCGAGTGGATTATCTTCACAACAAGATTGGCGAATCCACTGGGGAGCTACAACCTCTTTGTCTCTCCTTTTTCGATTTGGTTTTTTGATCAGTTTGACCGATCATTAAGATCCGAGTCTCTTCGGATCTCTATAGGTATACATAATGATTTATTTTTTCTTTAGGGTGTCAAGTCTGGTATGATTGCTGAAATATTTTTTATTTTTTATTTTATGTCTCACCCAACACTTTTTTTTTGTCCTTACAGAAGCCCTCTTTTATATAAAACAATCGCAATGATCTACATTTTAGCATGATTTTTCCTTTCACAGCATTATGATCCCAAAGATTAGAAAAAAAAATAGGATTTCCCTTCAGTTTCCAGTGTGTCTTGGCCTCTGAATTGTCTTTCTAGTCTAATATGATTTGGTACCACTGCTCAATGTGTCTTGTCATCTGGGATAGTGAAAGTGAATTCATTTTAGAGTTGCATTTTAGTAATTTTGAGCTAGTTGGGGGCAATCATTGCTTGTTTGTTGCATTCTTGTTTGCACTCTCTCCCTCATTAGTTTAGAGTTCTTCAAAATGAAATGAATTATTTTTTTCGTCTAGCTGCATTGTAGGGATTCAGGTGACATATTTATTGAGCCCAAAATTGAAAGATAATCAAATATGAACTTTAAAATTTATTCAATTAACCTTAAGGAGCATTTAGAATTAACACAAACATATATAGGTCTATGCTAGAGATGTGTTATGGAGTCATTAAGCGTATCATATTTAGCTAACATCCTTTGTTGCATTCTGGTGGTGATATCCTATCCCACATATGGAAATATATAGGACTATGCTCCACGTATGAAAAGTATACGGGGACGCTCATCAAAAAATTACACATTAGACAAAGCTACTACGAACTGAGCTCCCACATATTGTCGAGTATATTTTGGGAGACCCCACTAGGTTGCAACCTACCATAGGTAACTGAGTTGACTGCCTTGTAGACATGATACATCAAACACAACATTAAGGGAGATTGGATGTCTTACGTTAAGTCCTTGGTAATTTATTTTTCCAAGGTGTATATTGCAGTTCACAGATACATGGTAATACTTTATACATATATTACCCCATTTTGTTTTTCTTATTCTAATTCTAAAATAAAATTCCCATGATAACATCCTACTTGTGCAATACTCCTAGCCTTATCTTGCTTGGTTAATCATAAATCTTAATTTCTCAAAAAGTGATTCACCTCTCCCTTCATTGATCGTGTTCTAAATGTCATCATGGCTGAATCTTTAAATTTACCTCACTCCTCCTCTGAAGGAACTCAAGGTCCTCCTCCTAAGATTCCACAATTTCCACCTGGACCTCTGAAGCTCAAGGTGTTGAACTTGAAATTGTCATAATTTTCTAACTGATCTTGTTTCTACCACCACCTGATGAGTGGCTTTCAACATCATCCGAGGATCCCAAGCTGGAAAGTACAGAACCTTCTTAACATTTTATGGTCTTTCCTCCAAATCCGCTCGACAATCCACTTTTGGTCTCGCCCGAATGTCTGTATAGTCATTTTGACGATCCTGGGGTTCATCTTGGTGATTCTCCTGTAGCATCTCATACTATTGTTCGTAAATTGTTTCCACTAGACATGGAGTTGAATTTTGATGATACTCAATTTGTAAGTACTTCTCAAATTATTCCTCAGGAAACTTCTACGACCCATATCCCATAAGTTGAAATCACGTCTGTGTTCCCTTCGAAAGGTTTTCCTTAAGTTTCCACTCCTCATGATGTAGGAAGTGGAACAAGTATGCCCTCTAGTCAAGTCGTGTCTTCACTTCCACTCAGGTATATTTCTCTTGGAAATCTTGTTTCAGGATATTTCGAGGCTACGTCCTTGTTTCACGATCTCGTTTGGTTAACAGGCATTTCCCCATATTCTGTGAAGAAAGAAGTGATTTCGTTTTTATTAAGATTGCATATGGGATAGTGAAAGTGAATTCATTTTAGAGTTGCATTTCAGTAATTTTGAGCTAGTTGGGGGGAATCATTGCTTGTTTGTTGCATTCTTGTTTGCACTCTCTCCCTCATTACTTTAGAGTTCATCAAAATGAAATGAATTCTTTTTTTCATGTAGCTGCATTATAGGGATTCAGGTGACATATTTATTGAGCCCAAAATTGAAACATAATCAAATATGAACTTTAAAATTTATTCAATTAACCTTAAGGAGCATTTAGAATTAACACAAACATCTATAGGTCTATGCTAGAGATGTGTTCCGGAGTCATTAAGCGTATCATATTTCGCTAACATCCTTTGTTGCATTTTGGGGGTGATATCCTATCCCACATATGGAAATATATAGGACTATGCTCCACGTATGAAAAGTATACGGCGACGCTCATCAAAAAATTACACATTAGACAAAGCTACTATGAACAGAGCTCCCACGTATTGTCGAGTATATTTTTGGAGACCCCACTAGGTTGCAACCTACCATAGGTAACTGAGTTGACTGCCTTGTAGACATGATACATCAAACACAACATTCGGGGAGATTGGATGTCGTACGTTAAGTCCTTGGTAATTTCTTTTTCCAAGGTGTATATTGCAGTTCACAGATACATGGTAATCCTTTATACATATATTACCCCATTTTTTTTTTCTTATTCTAATTCTCAAATAAACTTCCCATGATAACATCCTACTTGTGTAGTACTCCTGGCCTTATCTTGCTTGGTTAATCATAAATCTTAATTTCTCAAAAAGTGATTCACCTCTCCCTTCATTGATCGTGTTCTAAATGTCATCATGGCTGAATCTTTAAATTTACCTCACTCCTCCTCTGAAGGAACTCAAGGTCCTCCTCCTAAGATTCCACAATTTCCACCTGGACCTCTGAAGCTCAAGGTGTTGAACTTGAAATTGTCATAAGTGTCCAACTGATCTCGTTTCTACCACCACCTGATGAGTGGCTTTCATCGTCATCCGAGGATCCCAAGCTGGAAAGTATAGAACCTTCTTAACATTTTATGGTATTTCCTCCAAATCCGCTCTACGATCCACTTGTGGTCTCGCCCGAATATCCGTATAGTCATTTTGATGATCCTGGGGTTCATCTTGGTGATTCTCCGATATCATCTCATACTATTGTTCATCAATTGTTTCCACCAGACATGGCGTCTAATTCCGATGATACTCTATTTTTGAGTACTTCTCAAATTATTCCTCAGGAAACTTCTACGACCCATATCCCATAAGTTGAAATCACGTCTGTGTTCCCTCCGAAAGGTTTTCCTTAAGTTTCCACTCCTCATGATGTAGGAAGTGGAATGAGTATTCCCTCTATTCAAGTCGTGTCTTCACTTCCACTCAGGTATATTTCTCTTGGAAATCTTGTTTCAGGAGCTTTTGGGGCTACGTCCTTGTTTCACGATCCCCGTTTGGTCGTGCTATCGAGACGGGATGTATAGCACGATCGACATAGGTATAGTTACCTTTTAAAAGGAGTCTAGTACTCCTCTCACATTAAAATATGGCATGTATTTTCCTAGTTTAAAGAAGAATTTAGCTTCAGTTTCTAGGTTGGAAGACCATGGCTATGATGTGATATTTAACAAAGGGAATGTGTTCCTTTTTCACAAAGCCACGTGATAGGTGAAGAATATTAGGGTTCGAGTAAAGAACCTCTACAAATTGGATGTAGAATATTGTGTTTCTTTGAGCATCAAAGTAGAAGAGGCGTAGAGCCGAGACGTCTGTGAGTTATGGCATAGAATATTGGGCCATCTACATCATGGTTCTTTGAGTATTATGCAAAATATTTCTACAGGACTTCCCAAGGGTGCACTTGAGCAACGAGATACATGCATAGGGTGTACATTGGGGAATTACACCAAAGCCACATTTCACGATAAGGAAAAAAAAGAAAAAGCAATCATTCAGAAAGTTCACTCATATGTGTGTGGACCGTTCTCAGCAAACTACACAACAAAACAAAATTATTATGTGATTTTTATAGATGAATTTTCATGCAAGTTTTGGATATTCTTCATGAAAAAGAAAGATCAGACGTTCTCAAATTTTTTATGATTTCAAAGCACTTGTCAAGAAAGATACAAGGAGGAAGGTGAATGCTCTTAGAAGCGACAATGGTGGAGAATATGTCTTGAACGAATTCAAAAATTTTTGTGCTTTAGAAGGAATTCGACAAGAATTAATAACACCTCATAACCCACAACAAAATGGGGTTGGAGAAAGGAAGAACATAACTATTATGGGAGAATCACGAGTCATGTTGCATGATTAGGGTCTACCATTTCATCTGTGGGCTGAAGCATACAACACAACAGTATTTGTGTGGAACAGAAGTCCTCATCGGATACTTGGGATGAGTACACCAAAGGTATATTTTTTATGTAAGAAACTAGATGTGACACATTTTAAAATTTCTGGTTCATTAGTTTATTTCCATGTGACCAAAGATGCCAGCAAGAGGTTAGAACCAATAGCTGATTTGGGAATATTTGTGGGGTACACTGATACACCTCACAACTATCAGGTGTACTTGCCAACACACAGAGTGAAAATGGTTATAAGAGATGTGAAATTCAATAAAGAGAAAGCCATGTGAATTTCCCTTGAGAGGGAGCTTCAGTTGCATGCAGTTGAGGAGCTCTTGGATCCAAAAAAGAACCTCTATATGTGGAGTAGCCACAAGCAGAGGAACAGAGAGTTGAAGAACCCACTAATGTAGAGCCATCTAGAGATGGAAGGAAGTGCACCAGATACGCTAAAAAGTTGGCGCTTGTTGCTAGAGAGAATGTGGGAGCACCCACATCACACCGTAAGCAGAGAAGGTCACCAGAGCAGTACAATGGCTACATGGATCTTATGAGTGAGAGTGTAGAGATACAGTCATCCTTTTTCAGGAATTAATGCATCAACCAATTTGGTTTGATGGCATGGTTGAGGAGTATGACTCCATTATCAGAAATAATGCATGGGAAGTTCTCCCAAGACCAGATGGGAATTCTATTGTAGAATCCAGGTGGATCTACAAGGTGAAGTAGGTAGCAGAAGAGAGTGTGTAAAAACACAAGGCCAAATTTGTGGTCAGAGGGTTATCTCAGGTGTAGGTAGTTGATTATGATGAAACCTTTGCATCAGTGTTACATAGTAAATTGTCACCTCGTTTACTTCCCGTCCATGATCTTGAAGTGAAATAAGATGACAACTGTGTAATATATCTGCCATGGAGAATACATCAAGGTATCCCTTGAAAACCAACAAAAAGTTTCCTTGAATATTTTTTGAAGAAGCTAGGCGTAAAACCTAAATTTCTGGGTCAACACTCTTTTCTAATTGCCTGCCCATGCTGATGGAATTTCACAACACTTTGACCTAGAGCTTCCAACACGATTTTGATAGGAAAAAAAATGTTGAACCTCTTTTGGCAGTGTTTCCTCAAATGGAGGAGAAGATTCGTGCATTAGAAGCTTCCATAATGACGAGCTGGATATGGTTCGATGTAGATATGATCGAGCACTCTAATTTGGAGCTCTTGATATTATCACTAGGGGATTTTTCCTTGAGAAGTGGGCCTTCCTCCTCTCTCTGCCTATAAATTTAATCCCATCCTTCCACCACTAGTTGGTCTTTTCCTATCATTAATCTTTTTCATCCCTATACTGTTATTATGCTCGAATTTCCACTTGGGAGAAGGATCGCTTGAAGAGCCTTGGTCTGGACTTGGACATCACCAAAGGGAGGTCTCCAACATCAAGGCACAATTGTATGCTTCCTCTTTTATATAATTAATAATACATCTGATATTTCATTTTCCATATTTGTCTAGATATCTATGCAAGTATCCTAATACTCCTTAATCTATTAAGTAGTTTGTATTTTATGTATGTTATGTATCATGTCATGTTTCTTATTGTTGTCTCTTGATCTCCTACAGGTTTTCGAATGTGACAAGTAGTGAGGAGTGAGGCTGAAGGATCGTGGAATCAATATCTTCACCAAAGGACTAGATGATAGCATCAGGAAGAGGTTGGTTATTCTTCTTCTTCTTCCATTTTGAATACAAACTAGGAAAGGGTTCATTCATTAGTATCATGTATTTCTAGACCCAGTCTAGTGCTAGAGAGATCGCCTCTATCCATGGAGTGGATTATCTTCACAACAAGATTGACGACTCCACTGGGGAGCTACAACCTCTTTGTCTCTCCTTTTCCGATTTGGTTTTTTGATTAGTTTTACCGATCATTAAGATACGAGTCTCTTTGGATTTCTATAGGTATACATAATGCTTTATTTTTTCTTTAGGGTGTCAAGTCTGGTATGATTGCTGAAATATTTTTTATTTTTTATTTTATTTCTCACCCAATACATTTTTTTTGTCCTTACAGAAGCCCTATTTTATATAAAACGATCGCAATGATCTACATTTTAGCATGAGTTTTCCTTTCACAGCGTGATGATCCCAAAGATTAGAAAAAAAAATAGGATTTCCCTTCAGTTTCCATTGTGTCTTGGCCTCTGAATTGTCTTTCTAGTCTAATATGATCTGGTACCACTGTGTTTATCTTGATTTCCTTAGTTGAGTGAGGAGTTCCTCTCTTTGACCCTGTTCTTATTTGAGAGAAGCTGGATCACCCTCTAGGGTTTCTAGGTCAGTTGTCCTTCACTTGTCACGTGTGCGTGTCATCAAGAGATTGGCTGGCTCTGTCTGAGAGCTCTGCTGCAATCATTCGAAACACTATTTCATATTACTTTTGGCTTGTATTTTCAAAGTTGTTTTCATGTGCACTGAATCATTATTGCACTTCAAAATCACTTCTGATTGAATGTCGAACAAATATCTCGATTGTTTGATTTGCGAGCTTGATAGTATATGCTTGTTTTAATTTTACCATTTCGAAAGAGAAAAAGTGAAAGTAATTTTCATTTAGAAATTTTTAATTTTTTTGTTCTTCCTTCATTTTGAAAAGAAAAAGTGAAAGTCATTTTCATTTCAAGTACTTTTGGAACGATTTGTTTTCCATTCGAAAAAAAGAAAGTGAAAGGAATTTCCATTTCAATTCTTTGTCTCTTTGGTTAGTTTTTCTTTGATTAGTTCATTCATTGGATTAGTTTACATTTGACCATCCAAAGTGAAAGAAAAAAAAATGTGTTTAGTGCATCTTAGTGAAGAAAGAATTGATTTCGTTTTTATTAAGATTGCATCTGGGATAGTGAAAGTGAATTCATTTTAGAGTTGCATTTCAGTAATTTTGAGCTAGTTGGGGGGAATCATTGCTTGTTTGTTGCATTCTTGTTTGCACTCTCTCCCTCATTAGTTTAGAGTTCATCAAAATGAAATGAATTAATTTTTTCATCTAGCTGCATTGTAGGGATTCAGGTGACATATTTATTGAGCCCAAAATTGAAACATAATCAAATATGAACTTTAAAATTTATTCAATTAGCCTTACGGAGCATTTAGAATTAACACAGACATCTATAGGTCTATGCTAGAGACGTTTTGCGGAGTCATTAAGCGTATCATATTTCGATAACATCCTTTGTTGCATTCTGGGGGTGATATCCTATCCCAGGTATGGAAATATATAGGGTTATGCTCCACGTATGAAAAGTATACGGGGACGCTCATCAAAAAATTACACATTAGACAAAGCTACTACAAACTGAGCTCCCACGTATTGTCGAGTATATTTTGGGAGACCCCACTAGGTTGCAACCTACCATAGGTAACTAAGTTGACTGCCTTGTAGACATGATACATCAAACACAACATTTAGGGAGATTGGATGTCGTACGTTAAGTCCTTGGTAATTTCTTTTTCCAAGGTGTATATTGCAGTTCACAGATACATGGTAATCCTTTATACATATATTACCCCATTTTGTTTTTCTTATTCTAATTCTCAAATAAACTTCCCATGATAACATCCTACTTGTGCAGTACTCCTGGCCTTATCTTGCTTGGTTAATCATAAATCTTAATTTCTCAAAAAGTGATTCACCTCTCCCTTCATTGTTCGTGTTCTAAATGTCATCATGGCTGAATATTTAAATTACCTCTGGGATAGTGAAAGTGAATTCATTTTAGAGTTGCATTTCAGTAATTTTGAGCTAGTTGGGGGAATCATTGCTTTTTTTTGTATTCTTTTTTGCAATCTCTCCCTCATTAGTTTAGATTTCATCAAAATGAAATGAATTCTTTTTTCATCTAGTTGCATTGTAGGGATTCAGGTGACATATTTATTGAGCTCAAAATTGAAACATAATCAAATCTGAACTTTAAAATTTATTCAATTAACCTTAAGGAGCATTTAGAATTAACACAAACATCTATAGGTCTATGCTAGAGACGTGTTCCGGAGTCATTAAGCGTATCATATTTCACTAACATCCTTTGTTTCATTCTGGGGGTGATATCCTATCCTAGGTATGGAAATATATAGGACTATTCTCCACGTATGAAAAGTATACGGGGACACTCATAAAAAAATTACACATTAGACAAAGCTACTATGAACTAAGCTACCACGTATTGTCGATTATATTTTGGGAGACCCCACTAGGTTGCAACCTACCATAGGTAACTGAGTTGACTGCCTTGTAGACATGATACATCAAACACAACATTCGGGGATATTCGATGTCGTACGTTAATTCCTCGGTAATTAATTTTTCCAAGGTGTATATTGCAGTTCAAAGATACATGGTAATCCTTTATACATATATTACCCCATTTTGTTTTTCTTATTCTAATTCTCAAATAAACTTCCCATGATAACATCCTACTTGTGCAGTACTCCTGGCCTTATCTTTCTTGGTTGATCATAAATCTTAATTTCTCAAAAAGTGATTCACCTCTCCCTTCATTGATTGTGTTCTAAATGTCATCATGGATGAATCTTTAAATTTACCTCACTCCTCCTCTGAAGGAACTCAAGGTCCTCCTCCTAAGATTCCACAATTTCCACCTGGACCTCTGAAGCTCAAGGTGTTGAACTTGAAATTGTCATAAGTGTCCAACTAATCTCGTCTCTACCACCACCTCATGAGTGGCTTTCATTATCATTCGAGGATCCCAAGCTGGAAAGTACATAACCATCTTAACATTTTATGGTATTTCCTCCAAATCTACTCTACGATCCACTTGTGGTCTCGCCTGAATGTCCGTATAGTAATTTTGACGATCTGGGGGTTCATCTTGGTGATTCTCCTGTAGCATCTAATACTATTGTTCGTCAATTGTTTCCACTAGACATGGCGTCAAATTCCGATGATACTCTATTTGTGAGTACTTCTCAAATTATTCCTCAGGAAACTTCTATGACCCATATCCCATAAGTTGAAATCACGTCTGCGTTCCCTCCGAAAGGTTTTCCTTAAGTTTCCACTCCTCATGATGTAGGAAGTGGAATGAGTATGCCCTCTAGTCAAGTCATGTCTTCACTTCCACTTAGGTATATTTCTCTTGGAAATCTTGTTTCAGCAGCTTTTGGGGCTACGTCCTTGTTTCACGATCCCGTTTGGTTAATAGGCATTTCCCCATATTCTGGGCCATTTGTCTCAAATGCAACTACTGTTTCACAACGTACTAGTAAACCTATGATTTATATAGGTCAAATGAACATTTTGCTAGGATCATCTACTCCCTTGTTGCTATCCATGATCACTGCAGTCCCACCTTTGAGTGGACCCTATACGGTTTCATCTGTGCATGGGGGAAAATCACATCCTTTATATGTACCTCCTTTTTTGGGTGGGGAAAATATGAAATTTGGAATTTTATTTGGGGTGGGAAAACCCATCTCTAGTCTTAGTTGAAATTTTCTTTCACACTCAACAAGTGTTGTTGTAGTAACCTGTCTATTGGATGGTCACCCTACTTTGGTTCAGGTTGTTTAGAAACAATCCCACGTTCAATACCCTTATGTTCAACAACCCCATGTTAAACAATCAAACATACAATATCAGTATGTTCCACAACCGAATGTACAATATTAGTATGTTCAACAACTAAACATATCACAACGGTATGTCCAACAACCCCAAAATCCATTGGGTGTTGTTGCGACTAATCCTCAGTTTGGTCCTCACATCTAATCTGGTCCAAACCTTCCTCCAGGTCAAACTGGAACTTACCCCAATCAGAATGGAGTCCAATACTAGTAAATGCCTCAAGGTCAGTTCCAACAACCTGAACAAAGAAATTATACCCAGCATGGGCCTTATCAATAGCCCCAGAAGGGTGCTTATATCCTCTCAAAGTCGAGGCAATCATCAATATGCCTCCTCCCTCCTTGCATTAGCTGCAAATTTGTTAGGCCCCTATATTTAAGTCCCTTATTGTTATTAGTGTAGCCCCCTTATTGTTGTTGTTGTACCCCTGTAACCCCAATATTGTTATTATTGTGTTCTTACATTATTATTGTTAGGTCGACTAGGATTATATTGTGGCCCCATGGACTCCTATTTAAAAAAGGATGTTTTGGTCATTTGTATCATCCAAGAATTTTTCATTTATGTAATGTATTGGAGGTTTCCCCCTCGAAGTGGCTGATTTCTAAGGCATTGATCTCTCTTTTTTTTTATTTTAGAGTTGGCTTCATAACATTTGGTATCAGAGCTTTGGATTCTAGGGTTTCACTGCTCCAAATAGGTCATTGTGGAATTTTCACTATAAAGTTTTTTCTACGGAGGTTCAAAAGTTGAAATGTTTATAGAGCGAAGCCAAAATCCTGAGGAACTTTGTGGAAAAATTTCAGATCTTGGTTCGCAAATTTTTCAGAGATATGATCTGTGCAAGTTAGGGATTTTTGTAGGCTCATGAATTTAACCTAAACAGGTCATCGTGGAATGTTCACTATAACGTTTTTTATATGAGGGTTTAGAAGCTAAAATTTTTATAGAACGAAGACACAATTCTGAGGAATGTCATGGAACAATTTTAGAGCTTGATTCACAATATTTTTAGAGATAGGGTCTGTTGAAGTTATGGATTTTTCAGGCTCCCAAATTTCATCTCAAATAGGTGACCTTGGGAAAATCTTCATAACTCTCTCTCTGAGCATTGGATTGGAATTTTGTAAAACGTGACCACAAGTACATAGAATTTAGTTTCTTGTGTATCAATTTTAGAGTCAAAGGAGGAAACAGTGACACGTGGCATGTCGTACAAGGTCGCTCTATAGAACGAGTCCATAATTAGGCCATTGTGGGAGATTTGGCATAACTTTGCCTTGAAGAATCCAAATCAGGTTAGACCTATGGAATTTGAAAGAAGATTTAGAGGGCTACTACAGGGCCCAATTTCAGATATTGAAGATCCGAAATCACAGAGATAATTCAGTCTCAATATCAAGCTCCTCAAAAGCAAGAAAAATGTGTGTATTTTTTTCGAATTACATAAGTTTCGTTTGAAAAAAATTGGTTTGAATTTATTGCAAGGGCATATTGAAGAATAGATATCAGTATTAGGTTCTAAAATGCCCCCTAAAAATAATTCAACACCCATTAATCCCTCAGAAGGCTCTATTATATTGAATCAAGAAGACGAAGAAATGAAACATGATATATCAAAATTACAAGAGCAAGTGCACCAAATTTTGCTATCGCAAAGAGAAAAAAAAAATGAAATGGAAGTTTTGAAGAAAGGCATGGAAACTAAGATGGATGGTTGAAGAAAGGCATGGAAGCTAAGATGAATGGTTTGGAAGCTAAGATGGATGGCATGGAAGTTGACAATTAAGCTAAGATGGATGACATAGAAGCTAAGATCGATGAAAAAATGAAAGACAGCATGGAAAACATGAAGAATGATCTAAAAGTAGACATCAAAGGTTTGGCAAAGTTGATACAAGAAATGTTTCCTAATGGCGAAAATATAGTAGAGGAAACTCATGATGAGAACACAATAAATGTTAATCATGATTTCATAAACTATAATGTTGGATGGAAGAACCACCATATTCCAAAGATGGATATGAGGAAGTTTGATGGAAAGGATCTCGTAACATGGATACTACAGATGGAGCAATATATTGATCTCAATAATGTGCAAAACAAACAAAAGGTACGCATTGCAACTTTACATTTAGAAAAAAATTCATTTGTATGATATCGATGGCTTTTCTCCCGTAAAAAAGTTGTCACTCGGTCAATTTTTACGGAGGAAATGATAACACATTATGAGGATACAAAAAGCAACACCTTCTTTAGCCAATTGATAAATATTAAACAAAAGGGTTCAGTGATGGAGCACATTGAGGACTTCCAAAAATTGAATATAAGGGTAATTGATATTATAGAGGAGCACATGATTGATGTCTTCATACGGACTTTAAAGGATAACATCCAACATGAAGTTCACGTTTGGGAACTTGATTCATTGGAAAAGGCATTCAGGTTGGCAAGACAAATTGAATGTAAAATTATGGTGACAAGGAAGCCTACCACTCAGATATATAAAGATGGAAGTGTTGCTACTCCTAGACTTCCATAACCTACAAGGTTGACACCACAAAAATTGGAAGAAAAAAGAGCAAAAGGGCTTTGCTACAGTTGTGATAGAAAATACACTAAAGGTCATAAGTGTTTTGAGAAGAAATTATTTTACATAGATTGTGAAGAGGAAGAAGAAAATGAACAAGAATCTTCAAAAGAAGAGGATATACACCAGGAACCAATCCTAGAAGAGGAAGAAATGAGTTCGACCATATCGTGTAATGCATTGGTAGGAATTATCACTCCTCAAACCCTTAAGATAGAAGGACATATCAAGAATAAAAAGGTAATAGTGTTGATTGATTTGGGTAGTACCCATAATTTTATTCATTGTAAGGTAGCCAAGTAATTGAATTGTTTTCTATACCCAGCACTAGAATGTAAAGTGATGGTTTCAAATGGAGGAATTAAAAATTTCTCTGGAAAATTCCTGAATATCAAGCTAACCATGGGGTAATATGTATTGAATAGTCCACTGCTTTTCATTCCAATGGGAGGTGTTGATGTTGTATTAGGAGTATAATGGTTACAATCTTTGGGGATGGTAGCTTTTAATTTTCAAGAACTTTTCTTGAATTTTTTTTCAGAAGGAAAGGAAGTCAAATTACAGGGAATCTCAGGGAAGCCATGAAAGATAATAAGCTCTAATGTCTTGACAAAGCTTCTAAAAAAAGAACAACGAGGAATAATTTCACAATTATGCTCACTAGAAGTTCCAACATCAAAATCATCTATTTTTGTAGATCTCCAAAAAGTCTTGGACAATCATTCCAAGGTGTTTGAAACTCCCAAAGGACTCCCACCTATTCGTGATCATGATCATGCTATTCATTTGATTCCAGGAAGTGTTCCTCCAAGAATCAGGCCTTATAGATATCCTTATGTCCAAAAGAGGGAAATTGAACGTATGATTGCAAAAATGTTAGAGGCTGGTATAATTCAACCTAGTCAAAGTTCTTTCTTTGCTGCAGTAGTATTGGAGCACAAGAAGGATGGATCATGGCACATGTGTCCGGATTATATGGAGCTCAATAAGCTCACCATTAAAGTTAAATTTTCCATTCCCGTGATTGATGAATTATTTGATGAATTACATGGAGAAATTTATTTTACCAAGTTGGATCTTCGTTCAAGATATCATCAAATTAGAATGAAGATTGAAGATATTCTGAAAACAACATTTCAAACTCATGAGGTTCATTATGAATTTTTGGTCATGCCTTTTGGACTTACCAATGCACCTTCTACATTTCAAGGGTTGATGAATGCCATTTTCAAACCCTTCCTTAGAAAATTTGTGCTAGTATTTTTTGATGATATACTAATCTACAACAAGTCTTGGAAGGATCATGTTCAACATGTTGACAAGGTGCTCAAACTATTGCAAGAGAAAAAATTATATGCAAAAACATCCAAATGTTTCTTTGGAGTACAAGAGGTGGACTATCTGGGTCATATTGTATCTTACGAGGGCGTTAAGGTGGACCCTAACAAAATTAAATCCATTAAGGAATGGAAAGTCCCCACAACCATAAAGAAGTTGCGAGTATTTCTCAAGTTAACAGGGTATTATCACAAGTTTTTTAAGAATTATGAGAGAATAGAAGCACCTCTAAGAAAATTATTGAAGAAAGATGCATTTTCATGGACTCCTGAAGCAACTAAGGCCTTTGAACATCTTAAAGAGGCAATGTGCCTATCACTGGTCTTAGCTACGCCAGACTTCACAAAAACATTTATTGTGGAATGAGATAACTCAAGAAATGGAATTGGTGTTGTTTTATTGCAAGAAGGAAGACCCATTGCTTTTGAAAGCCGTCCAATCAAAGAAAATTATTTACAGAAAGCTATTTATGATAAGGAAATGTTAGCAATACTACATGCACTAAATTAATGGCGACCTTACCTAATGGGAAGACACTTCAAGGTAAAAACTGATCATGATAATCTTAAACACTTTTTGGAACAAAGACTATCTTCATAAGAGAAACAAAAAATGGGTCACAAAGATGCTGGGTTATGAATTGGAAATAATCTACAAAAAAGGGAAGCTAAATGTTGTTGCATATGCACTCTCAAGAAAGAATGAAGAGGTGGAAGCATTTCTTTGTGCCATTTCTATTATCCAGCCAGATTGGATAACCGATGCAAGGGATGAATGGAAGTAGGACGAAGAAGTGTGGACACTCATTCAAAATTTGCAGCAAGATCCTAGTACATCTAATACATTTAGTTGGAAAAATGATTCCTTATGGTATAAAGATCGCTTATATTTTTGTAAGAATTCCCAACTAAAACAAAAGATTCTTTTGGAATTTCACGCTTCTCCTTTAGGACGACACTCAGGATTTTTAAAAACTTACCACAGGGTGAAAAAAGTTTTTTTTTGGGATGGCCTTAAATCCGATATTCAAAATTTTGTGGCAGAATGTTTGGTTTGCTAGAAAAATAAAGTTGAGACAATTAAGACCCCAGGCATTCTACAACCTTTACCCATTCCAAGTCAACGTTGGGAGGAGATTCAGTGGATTTTATCATAGGTTTACCTAAGTCTAAAGCAAAAAGTGTCATCATGGTGGTAGTTGATATACTTACCAAGTATGCACACTTTTGTGCATTATCTCATCAATTTAAAACAAGTACAGTTGCTACTACATTTATGGATACAATTCAAAAGCTACATGGAAACCCAAAGATTATTGTGAGCGACAAAGATCCCATTTTTACTAGAAATTTTTGGACGGAGTTATTTTCTTTTTTGGGTACTCAATTAGCTCATAAATCATCTTATCATCCTCAATCCAATGGTCAAAATGAGATAGTGAATACATGTTTGGAGGGATATCTCTGTTGTTTTGTATTTGATAAACAAACACAATGGGTCAAGTGGTTACGTCTCGCTAAATGGTGGTATAACACTTCCTTCCATAATGTAGCAAAAATGACACCATTTATGGCACTTTATGGATATCATCTACCGTCCATCACATAATCTTTAAGAGAAAATTCTAAGGTTCAAGTAGTGGAAGATCACATCGAGCATCAACAAGAAGTTCTCCAACTCTTAAAGGATAACCTAAATTTGGCACAAAATCGAATGAAACAACAGAAAAATCAACATCGCAACGAGAGAATTTTTGATGTAGGAGACTGGTTATTTTTTATGGCTACAACCATAAAAACAAATGTCCCTCAAGAAAGCTAAGAAGGATAATAAATTATCGCCAAAGTACTATGGTCCTTACAAGGTTTTGCAAAATATTGGTACTATGGAATACAAATTGGAGCTTCCTGCTTCTTTGCGAGTGCATCAATTTTTCCATGTTTTATGCTTAAATAAGGTTAAAGGTGAAAATATTCTAGTTCAAATAATATTTCCAAAAATTGATGAGGAAATAAAAATCATATTGGAACCTAAAGCGATCACGGAAACAAGAACTCGACAGCTACGAAATCGATCAATTTTAGAGTATCTCATCAAGTGGAAGAACTTAACCACTGAAGATTCTACATGGGAGGATGAGAATTTTATACAGAAGCACCCAGAGCTACTCAAGCATTGAGGAAAACACTTTTTTGAAGTAGAGGGGCGTGTTAGGTCCCTATATTACTACTTTAGTCCCTTATTATTATTAGTGTAGCCCCCTTATTGTTATTGTTGTACCCCTGTAACCCCAATATTGTTATTATTGTGCCCTTACATTATTATTGTTAGGTCTGATAGGATTATATTGTGGCCCCATGGACTCCTATATATATAATGAGGTTTTGGTCATTTGTATCATCCAATAATTGTTCATTTATGTAATGTATTGGAGGTTGCCCCCTCAAAGTGGTTGATTTCTAAGGCATTGATATCTCTTTTCTTATATTTTTTGGAGTTGGTTTCATAACAAAATTTTGTAGAGGAAAGCCAATTTTCTCCATTGTTTCGTCCCTAATTATGTTGAGCTTGATAAAGGATTTACCTGTATGCTAAAAAAGAGATTCCCATTCATTTGGGATGAGATTTCTCAGAATTATTTCAATGCTTTGAAAAAAGCCCTTATCAGTGCTCCTTTATTTCACCAACTCGATTATCATTGCGATTATTTCCTCTATCTGGCAGCCGCAGATAACACTATTGATATGGTGTTGGTTTAAAATGATGTTGATGGTCATAAAAATGTTGTTTACTACTTGAGCCAAAATCTCTTCGATGTTGAGACTCACTATGATCACGTAGAAAAAATAGCCTTAGTTGTTGTTCATGTTGTTCAACACTTCTACCATTATATTATCCTGTGTAAGACCATTGTGATTTCTGAATGTAACCCCATGAATTACATTCTTACTTGTCAGTTACTTGGTGGAAAATTCTCCAAATGGATTTTCATTCTCCAAGAGTTTGACTTAGAGTTTACTACGACTATGTATAAGAAATAACTTGTCTCTGCTGAATTAATCTGCAATCTTCCAACTGCAATTGATCCTACCCCTTTCAATGAGTCAATTCTCAATGAATCACTCTTTCTCATTAGTTCTCTTGATCTGTGGTATGGATACGTCATTGTTTATCTCCAGACCCAAACATTTTGACCAGAGTTGTCTGACTCTTAGAGACAACGAATTCGTTACCAATTCCAACCATACCACATAATTAGAGATACTTTGCATCATAATGGTGTCGATTCCATCCTCTGTCGATGCTTAACTCTTGAGGAAGCTAGGAAAGTCCTTAATCATTGCCACTCTAGGGCCTGTGGTGGTCATATCTCCAAATATGCTACGACTCAGAAAATTATTCAAGCAGGATATTTGTTGCCATCTTTTAGAAGATTGTATTCTTGTTATCCACAAATGTCATGATTTCCAAATTTATTCTCGAAAAGAACATGCCCCACCTGCTCCCTTGCACTCATTTCTGACTGTTGGGCCATTTGAAAAACACGAAATCTATTTCATGTCCTGTAACCCTCACTCAATCGCGGGACATGGTTATATTATCGTCGTCGTCAATTATTTTAAAAATTGGGTCGAGGTGATGCCTACATATGATAATGAAGGTCAAACTGTAGTGAAATTTCTTTTCAATCACGTCATATCTCGGTTCAGTGTCCTGAAAGGCATTATAAATGACCATGGCTCTCACTTTTGCAATCATATGATGAAATAGCTTACTGCTCAGCTGGGGCTACACCACAATTTCGCCAGTCCATATTATCCACAGGCCAATGGCCAATTCAAAGTCATCAACAAATTTTTTTTAAGGATGCGTCAAAGAACCATTGGGAGACATAAAAGAGATTGGCACCTCATGCTATTCTCGGCTCTGTGGGCTTACCGAACTTCAGCTAAGAATGCTATCAGATTCACACCATTTAAATTGGTGTATGGCATGGAAGCTACACTTAAAATTGAGTGTGAAATCCATTCTTTGAAGCTAGCTATAGAAATTCTTCCCGGTACTTCTCAGAGGAGGAACGAGTAAATTATCTTGAGTGTCTTGATGAGACTCAATGAATCATTTTTTTATTTATTGAAGCTCAAAATAAAGGGGTTAAATCTTAGTACGATACGTCTGCCAATCCTTTGATTTTCTCTAAATGTGACTTGGTCCTGCTTTATGAAGAAGCCCATGAAAAATTAGGGGTCAGAAAGCTCGAGCCAATGTGGCATGGGCCTTACATTGTTCAACGTTTATTAGAGAAATTCCCCTCTGAGATAGTGGATTATGAGGGTAACTAGTTGGTTGAGCCACATAATGGCCTATATCTCAATAAGTATTATGCTTGATGAGTACAGTACTTTGGACATTCATCTGTGATTCATTAGTGTGCTTTTAGATTTTTTGATGTTACTGTTTGCTTCACAGAAATGTTTCCTCTATTTACCTTGTGTTCCACTTGGTTTGAAGATGTCATCAAACCATTATGTCAGTTTTACTGATGGTGCTTTCCATAGCACATAAATTATCTTCCTCATCATGGGCACTTTTTTCCCTTGATGGAGATTTGGTTAATCTACAAGGTATTTGTCTGGGTCAAAAAACTAATAATATTGCTAAATATAGTGTGGTGTTCAAATTATTATCATATGCAATTTCTCTCGGTATCAGAGACTTGGTTGTCAAGCTAGAATCACAACTCTTTGTGTTAAAGTTAAATGGTAATTTCTCAGTGAGAAACCCACAGATTTTGTGCATGTATTTATGTGTTCGATTACTGGAAAAAAAATTTGATTACATTACATATCAACACATTCCATGAAATTGGAATACATTAATAGATACACTAGAAAATTATGTATTAGATCAATAATTTGCATCATATGTAAAAAAAAACACATCGTTATGATATAAGAATACTTAGTGGCAATAGAAACATGCATATATATATATATATATATATATATATATATATATATATATATATATATATATATTGGGTTTGTAAAAGTTTATTACATTGAAATATAAAAAAATATGTGTTCCATGAATCAATGGCTCCACAAGCCTACATCAGTGCAAAAAATTAAAAATAAAGGCAACTATCTACCCACATGGTGCTCATGATAACAAGTGGTATCCCGGGATGACTCGAGATAGTAACCGACGAAGTCTTCCTGAGACTCCTATAGTATGCATCTAATAGCGCAATGGTATGTCATGAAAAGTCACATACTCTGGAATTCCTCTAGTCATGCCCTCTAGTTGTGCTCAACCTCCATGATTGGTTTTGCTCCCTCCTCGTAAGGATCATCCTCAATCTGTCGTGCTACCCTCCTCACGATCGGGGACATCCCTACTGGCCTCTCTGGTCCAACGCCTACAAAATAATCATAAGTTTAAATCTCATAATACATAACTAAAAAACATCAAAAAATAAAAAAATCCAAAAATAAGTTTTTATCTGCACCAGTTCACTATGCACTAGGTGGAAGGGGAAGATCTGGAGCTCCTCGAAAATCCATACTAGAATATGCATAGTCATCCACTACAATCAACTGGTGACATAACCAACTAAAAAATGTTCAAGGGAAATGCATATTTTGGCCACCTCTGTGGCAAGGAATAATATCACACCATTTGAGAAGTCTCGAGTCTCTCAGGGCTAGATCATCCACCTCAATATGCTAGTATTGAAAAAATGGTACGCACTCCAAGAAGAGTGTGACCAATATGTATCCATATCCAAAATAGTTTAGCCATCCAATTTTTCATTTTGTGAGCTGGATTTTATATTAGCCAGCAGTCCTTCGCACCAGTTGAACATGGTGGGAGCGAGGCAGTCAATGACATACTGAAACTGAGACTTCGTTGCCTCATGTAACACATGAACCCAAGCTACACTGGCCATAATGTGTAATATTTTCCTCAGAGGCAGAACGGTGATTGTTTTGGTGTTTACCTTTCCGCTTGTGGTCTTCTCCACACCAAGGCAATGTCTCCTGATGAGCATACTCGTGCTCTCACCCGAGTATGAGCTCTAGAGAGTTGGATTCTCACCCGCGATATAAATTTGAGGATATCCACTTAAACTATCAAATTTCCAATTTAAATGGCTTGAAAATGACATAAAAATGATGATAAGAGGAAAATATCTTACCTACAACTGACAGATCATCGATTGGTGGCCTGGATTTGCCACACCATTTGCCTAAAAATCGGAGGAAAATGGGGTAAAACTGAGTTCTCCAATTTACCCAAAATGGAATGGTAAAAATGTTTTTTTTTTTTTCATATTTATAAGTTTTAAACATATTTTGACCAATATTTTATTATTTTTCTCGATATCAGTGATGTGTGGTTATCTTTGTGTAGTAACAGGATCTCTTTTTAAAGTGACAATGATCATTTTTTACTGATGCAACGATTTTTGTTTTACATATTTTCCAAACTTGTTCAAAATAAACGAAAAAGGAACCCCCCTATAGTCGTATTTAAGATCTTTTATGACTCTCGAAAAATGGAAATATCATTGAGTAATTGTCATTTCAAACTCGTTAAATTAAATGAATTGATGTTGTATTAGTATACTTTTACCCCTTTTTTCGGGTTGGGATTAACTATTTACGAAAAAGGAACACCTTGATCGAACATGGTCAGAAGGTTCTCTTAGATATTGTTTTCTACCTTTTCGGATTCGAGGGGTGATTTAAGAAAAGAGACCTGATGGAGTTTTATTTTATGTCTCTTCTTCAAACTCCCTAAACATGAAAAAGACATTGAGTCACTCTTCCGTCGGACTCATAAAACTTAAATAGCGAAAGAATTGTCACCATGAAGAGACTGAGTTACTCCTTCCTAGGGCTCGTTAAAATTACTAGGATGGATTCATTCAAAGAGTGAGCTTATACGCTAAGCATATTCTATCCTCTTCAAGCTTGCTATAAAAAATAAAGAGGTACTTGTTAGCAATAACAAGGGAAAATTGAAAGTGAAACTTCCCATGTGTTTTGAGGCAACATGTCACTCTTGAAAATGAAACTTTCTTGCATTTCATGTCAGGTTGGGGATATCCTTCATTCGTCACTTGACTTCTTGGGTTTGGGAAATCCATTTTCCTCTTATCCGTTTTTTCATCATGACCTTTGATCCAATTTTGAGTCAAATGTTGCCACACTTTGGAGTTGTGTCGCCGATATGTTCAAGACAAGTCCTCTATAAAAGTCAAACATCCTTTTCTTATTTTACCCTCTATGCAATAGTCTTGAATCACTCCTATCATCTTGAGAAATCCTTTGTTTCATGTCAATTCCATGGTTATATGCTTCCTATTTTTGATAATTAATAATACATATGATGTTTCAATTTCCATATTTATCTAGATATCTATGCAAGTAGCCTAATACTCCTTGATCTTTTAGGTAGTTTGTGTTTGATGTATGCTATGTATCCTGTCACATTTCTTGTTTTTGTCTCTTGATCTCCTACAGGTATTCAAATGCCACAAGCAACGAGGAGAGAGCTTGAAGGATAGTGGAATCAAGGTCTTCACCAAAGGACTGGACAATAGCATCAGGAAGATGTAGGTTCTTCTTCTTCTTCTTCCATTTTGAATCCAAAATAGGAAAGAGTTCACTAGTTAGTCTCGAGCGTTGCTAGACCCACTCTAGGGCTAGACAGGTTGCCTCTGTCCGTGGAGGGTATTGCCTTCACAACAACCAGTTACATGTTACTCATCAATCGACTCCATCCTTACACTTTCAACGTATATGGGATGGAAGATACATCAGATGGAATTAAAGACAAGCTTGTGGGTTCACCCATGTATTTGGTGAACACATGACCAGACATATGCTATGTAGTTAACCAACTTAGTCAAACTATTGTTAAGCCTACCAAGATTTTTTGGAAGGCAGGAAAACATGTGGTGAGATACCTCAAAGGTAATACATAGTTTGGTCTATTTTATAAGCGGAAAGAGGGAGTGAAGCTTCAAATATTGAAAGATGCAGATTGGGCAGGGAGTCCATTAGATAGGAGGAGCACATCAAGGGGAATATTTAGCATTGGGTCAAAAATAGTTTCCTGCTACAACATGAAGCAGATATCAATTGCACTTAGCTCAGCAGAGGCAAAGTACATGTCTGCTAGTCAAGCAACATGTGAGGAAATTTGGATGAGGAATATACTTAGTGGTTTGTTTGGTTGATATATGGATCCGACGGTGATTTATTGTGATAACCATGGTTGCACCAAAATCTCGGTTAATCTAAATTTTCATGACAAGTTATTGAAGGCTCATAAATCTCTCCCTCAACATCAAGGAAAGCCACCCATTTGGGAACTTAAAGAATCTTGTTGTGCAGGCAAATCCCCTATGCAGATAGAGGCGATCCCTCTAGCCATAGGGTGGGTCTAGCAACAAGGGAACATGGTGAATTCATAAATTCCTATTTTGTAAATGAAATATGGACTGGGACATATATCCTACCTCAGTCCAATGCTTTTGTTGTGGCAGGCAACAACGATCCTTCGATCTTTGTCTTCACGCCTTGTGCTCCGTTGGTGACGACGTCCATGAATTTGAACAAAGATCAAACAAACCATGACAACATACAAGCATATACATTCATCTGTAACTACTCAACTAGTCAAGGAGAGTTAAACACTTCAAATATAAATGGAAACAATGTTGGAACTAGAAACCAATCATGTTTTATTAATATATGAAAAAGAAGTTTACAACCTTATGAATTTTTTGCAGATCTGTTTCAACGAGTTCAGTCAAGAATGTCTCAAGCATTCGTTCATCGTTTGAATCAATGAGGAAATGGGCTTAAACTCTCTCTCAACAATCAATTCTTCTCTGCTTCCAACACACCAACTGTATCTATGACTGTTCAACTAGCTGAATCAATGTGAGGGAGAATAATTTATAGGAGAGGAGGAGGAGGTTTAGGATTCACATAAGGTGGATGAGAGGTCTATCCCTTTGGGGAGTTTCAAATTTTTAGGAACTAATAGGTGAAAGGGAGAAAATCGACTTGATCCAGTCGAACAAACCATCACCACTCCGCTCACAAAGCGGTTAAAGCATAGATGCTTCGTTTCTATTTTAAAAAACTTTCCAAAATCAGCTCGGCGTGGATCCCCTTCTGAGAA
Source organism: Pinus albicaulis (assembly GCA_034641835.2). NCBI lineage: Eukaryota > Viridiplantae > Streptophyta > Pinopsida > Pinales > Pinaceae > Pinus > Pinus albicaulis. The sequence continues at coordinate 826,441,405 of CM076580.1, forward strand.
AAACTGAAAATGGGTGTGAGGATCAGTGTTAATTTCTTCATGGGCGCGAGGCCATAACTGCCTACTAGCACCGACCCAAAATCATAGGTTTTTGAAGGTCTTCTTAAGAAAAGATCAATGGAGATTATGTTCTTGACATGCCAAGGGATGCAATGACATTTATGGCAATGTATGACAGTACACAAGGGTCACTGAAATGGTCCTCCAATGTTCGGGTTGGTGATTGCAGGGACAGTGAAAAAATAATGTGTAACAGATGCCCCCTAAAGCATGAAGTCCGAGAGAGAGAGAGAAGGGTGAAATTATTTATGAGAACATGCCCAAACAAAAACGTCGCTGTTGGAAGACCTGCAAAAGAAAGTACATCTGAAATCTCTGATACATGAATGTGTGGTATGGGTGCAACCATCCATAATAGATAACCTATAATAAGATCCAACGTATGGACGCAACCATCCATTAAGAAGGATCATCAAATAGACTCAAGTATGGTCACAACCATCCAATCAGAAGAGTCATGCATATAGCCATGATAAACCAAATCGTCTCGCAACCTAGATTTAATCAGAGAAAACCCAGGGTCTTGCACTCGATCTTGACCTGAAAAATTACAAATTCAAGCATGCGAATGAATGAACTGAAGTCAAACATGAAAGAAAGTCACCTGATTACCAGCCAATGATGAAATATGTTAATAGGCGTGAGAGAGACCACTAGTAATGACAATGGTTCTCAGGGTACAACTAGTACAATCCACGAGATACAAACGATGAGATAGAGTCAAACACTCGTGAAATCACTCGATCGAAGGCCAATGATGAGAACCTTTCATTGAATGTGAAGAACTTGCCTTTGAGGCATGCAAGCTCTAAGGTACCAGAAGGGAGTCTCTAGATCAGCTTCCTGGATAATGAGTTGAAGGCGACAGGAAGTGATCGGTCGAAGGAGGGCCATAATGTTTCCCACATCATTGACACTAGACAGAGGAATAAGATGATAGTGAATCAAGAATGAATAGAGGATCAGGGGTCGAAAATTGAAGAAGGAAATTCTCTTGAACATATTGGCTACATGACTCCGGAATTTGGAAATATTTGACATCAAGGGATTTGAGGTCATGGTGACAAGGGAAAGAGCTGATGAGAGGTCAAAAAGGATAACCCAATCCAATAGAGGAAAAATGAAAAATGTGGGATGTTACCAACCTAACACGAACTGCATACAAGTGTCATGTTCAAGAGTTACATACTGTTGACACGAGTGAAAATGTTGTGTAACCAGCTCCAAAAATAGAAGAAAAGAGATATCAACGCCTTAGAAATAAGCCACTTCGAGGGGGAAACCTCCAATACATTACATAAATGAACAATTCTTGGATGATACAATTTACAAAACCTCCTTTCTATATATAGGAGTCCATGTGGCCATAATGCAATCCTAGTGGGCCACAATGTAATCCTAGCCAACCTAACAATAATAATTTAAGGGCACAATAATAACAAAATGGGGGTTACAAGGGTACAATAATAACAATAAGGGGGTTACACTAACAATAATAAGGGACTATACTAGTGATATATGGACCTAACATGCCCCTCTCCTTCAAAAAAGTGTTGTCCTCAATGCTTGAGTAGCTCCGGGTGCTTCTGTATAAAATTCTCATCCTCCCATGTAGAATCTTCAGTGGGTAAGTTCTTCCACTTGATGAGATACTCTGAAATTGATCGATTCCGTAGCTGTCGAGTTCTTGTTTCCATGACCGCTTCAGGTTCCAATATGATTTTTCCTTCCTCATCAAGTTCTGGCAATATTGTTTGAACCGGAAGATTTTCACCTATAACCTTCTTTAAGCATGAAACATGGAAAACTGGATGTACTCGCGAAGAAGCAGGAAGCTCCAATTTGTATGCCATAGTACCAATCTTTTGCAACACCTCGTAAGGACCATAGTACTTTGGCGATAATTTATTATCCTTCTTAGCTTGCTTGAGGGACATTTGTTTGTATGGTTGTAGCCGTAAAATACCCAATCTCCTACATCAAAACTTCTCTCGCTGCGATGTTGATCTGCCTGTTGTTTCATTCGATTTTGTGCCAAATTCAGGTTATCCTTTAAGAGTTGGAGAACTTCTTGCTGATGCTCGATGTGATCTTCCACTGCTTGAAACTTTGAATTTTCCCTTAAATATGATGTGATGGATGGTGGATGATATCCATAAAGTGCCATAAATGGGGTCATTTTTGCTGCAGTATGGAAGGAAGTGTTATACCACCATTCAGCGAGAGGTAACCACTGGACCCATTGTGTTTTTTTATCAGATACAAAACAACGAAGATATCCTTCCAAACATTTATTTACTATCTCAGTTTGACCATCAGATTGAGGATGATAAGATGAGCTATGAGCTAATTGAGCACCCAAACAAGAAAATAACTCCGTCCAAAAATTTCTAGTAAAAATGGGATCTCTGTCGCTCACAATAACCCTTGGGCTTCCATGTAGCTTTTGAATTCTGTCCATAAATGTAGTAGAAACTGTACTTGTTTTAAATTGATGAGATAATGCACAAAAGTGTGCATACTTGGTAAGTATATCAACTACCACCATGATGACAATCTTTCCTTTAGACTTAGGTAAACCTATGATAAAATCCACTGAAATCTCCTCCCAACGTTGACTTGGAATGGGTAAAGGTTGTAGAATGCCCGGGGTCTTAATTGTCTCAACTTTATTTTTCTGGAAAACCAAACATTCTGCCACAAAATTTTGAATATCAGATTTAAGGCCATCCCAAAAAAAAAAAAATTTCACCTTGTGGTAAGTTTTTAAAAATCCTGAGTGTCGTCCTAAAGGAGAAGTGTGCAATTCCAGAAGAATATTTTGTTTTAGTTGGGAATTCTTACAAAGATATAAGCGATCTTTGTACCATAAGGAATCGTTTTTCCAACTAAATGTATTAGATGTACTAGGATCTTGCTGCAACTTTTGAATGATTGTCCATACATCTTTGTCCTTCTTCCATTCATCTCTTGCATCGATTATCCAATCTGGTTGGATAATAGAAATGGCACAAAGCAATGCTTCCACCTCTTCATTCTTTCTTGAGAGTGCATCTGCAACAACATTAAGCTTTCCTTTTTTGTAGATTAGTTCAAAGTCATAACCCAATATCTTTGTGACCCATTTTTTCTGCTCTTCTGAAGATAGTCTTTGTTCCAAAAAGTGTTTAAGACTATCATGATCATTTTTTACCTTGAAGTGTCTTCCCATTAGGTAAGTTCGCCATTTCTTTAGTGCATGCAGTATTGCTAACATTTCCTTCTCATAAATAGGCTTCTGTAAATACTTTCCTTTGATTGGACGACTTTCAAAAGCAATGGGTCTTCCTTCCTACATTAAAAATGCACCAATTCCATTTCCTGAGGCATCACATTCCACAATAAAGGTTTTTGTGAAGTCTGGTGTAGCTAAGACCGGTGCTAGGCACATTGCCTCTTTAAGACGTTCAAAGGCCTTAGTTGCTTCAGGAGTCCATGAAAATGCATCTTTCTTCACTAATGTTGTTAGAGGTGCTGCTATTCTCCCATAATTCTTAACAAACTTGCGATAATACCCTGTTAACCCGAGAAATCCTCGCAACTGCTTTATGGTTGTAGGGACTTTCCATTCCTTAATGGCTTTAATTTTGTTAGGGTCTACTTTAACACCCTCTTGAGATACAATATGACCCAGATATTCCACCTCTTGTACTCCAAGGAAACATTTGGATGTTTTTGCATATAATTGTTTCTCCTGCAATAGTTTGAGCACCCTGTCAACATGATCAACATGATTCTTCCAAGACCTGCTGTAGATTAGTATATCATCAAAAAATACTAGCACAAATTTTCTAAGGAAGGGTTTGAAAATGGAATTCATCAACCCTTGAAATGTAGAAGGTGCATTGGTAAGGCTAAAAGGCATGACCAAAAATTCATAATGACCCTCATGAGTTTGAAATGTTGTTTTTGGAATATCTTCAGTCTTCATTCTAATTTGATGATATCCCGAACGAAGATCCAACTTGGTAAAATAAATTGCTCCATGTAATTCATCCAATAATTCATCAATCACAGGAATGGGAAATTTGTCTTTAATGGTGAGCTTATTGAGCTCCCTATAATCCAGACACATTCGCCATGATCCATCCTTCTTGTGTACCAATACTACAGGAGCAGAGAAAGAACTCTGACTAGGTTGAATTATACCCGCCTCTAACATTTCTGCAATCATACGTTCAATTTCGCTCTTTTGGAAGTAAGGATATCTATAAGGCCCGATGTTTGGAGGAACACTTCCTGGAATCAAATGAATAGCATGATCATGATCACGAATAGGTGGGAGTCCTTTGGGAGTTTCAAACACCTCGGAATGATTGTCCAAGACTTGTTGGAGATCTGCAGAAATAGATGATTTTGATGTTGGAACTTCTAGTGAGCATAATTGTGCAATTACGCCTCGCTTTTCTTTCTTTAGAAGCTTTGTCATGACATTAGAGCTTATTATCCTTCCTGGCTTCCCCGCAATACCCCGTAATTCGACTTCCTTTCCTTCTGAAAAAAATTTCAAGAAAAGTTCTTGAAAATTAAAAGCTACCGCCCCCAAAGATTGTAACCATTGTACTCCTAGTACAACATCAGCACCTCCCATAGGAATGGAAAGCATTGGACTAGTCAATACATATTCCCCCATGGTTAGCTTGATATTAAGGCATTTTCCAGAGCAATTTATAGTTCCTCCATTTGCAACCATCACTTGACATTCTGGTGCTGGGTATAGGAAACAATTTAATTCCTTGGCTACCTTATAATGAATAAAATTATGGGTGCTACCTGAATCAATCAACACTATTACCCTTTTCTTCTTTATATGTCCTTCTATCTTGAGAGTTTGAGGAGTGGTAATTCCCGCCAGTGCATTACACGATATGGTCGGATTCATTTCTTCCTCTTCTAGGGGTGGTTCCTGGTGTATATCGTCTTCTTGTTCATTTTCTTCTTCTTCTTCACAATATATGTAAAATAATTTCTTCTCAGCACACTTATGACCTTTAGTGTATTTGCTATCACAACTGTAGCAAAGCCCTTTTGCTCTTTTTTCTTCCAATTGTTGCGGTGTCAACCTTGTAGGTTGTGGAAATCTAGGCATATCAACACTTCCTTCTTTATAGAATTGAGTGGTAGGCTTCCTTGTCGCCATAATTTTACATTCAACTTTTCTTGCCAACCTGAATGCCTTCTCCAATGAATCAGGTTCCAAAACGCGAAATTCATGTTGGATGTTATCCTTTAAAGTGCCTATGAAGAGATCAATCCTGTGTTCCTTTGGAATATCAGTTACCCTTATATTCAATTTTTGGAAGTCCTCAATGTGCTGCCCCACTAAACCCTTTTGTTTGAGATTTATCAATTGGATAAATAAGGTGTTGCTCTTTGTATCCTCATAATTTGCTACCATTTCCTCCGTAAAAATTGACCAAGTGAAAAATTTTTTACGGGAGCAAAGCCATCGATACCATACAAATGTATTTTTTCTAAATGTAAAGTTGCAATGCGTACCTTTTGTGTGTTTTGCACATTATGGAGATCAAAATATTGCTCCATCTGTAGTATCCATGTTACAGGATCCTTTCCATCAAACTTCCTCATATCCATCTTTGGAATATGGTGGTTCTTCCCGCCATCATTAGAGTTTATGAAATCACAATTAACATTTATTTTGTTCTCATCATGAGGTTCTTCTACTATCTTTTCACCATTAGGAAACCTTTCTTGTATCAACTTTGTCAAACCTTCCATGTTTGCTTTTAGAAAATTCTTCATGTTTTCCATTTTCTCATCGATCTTAGCTTCCATGTCATCCATCTTAGATTCCATGCCAGCCTCCATGCCATCTATCTTAGATTCCATGCCTTTCTTCAAAACTTCCATGTCATTTTTTGTTTCTCTTTGTGAGAGCGAAATTTGTTGCACTTGCTCTTGTAATGTTGAGATGTCATGTTGCCATTCTTCATCTTCATGAGTCAAAGTAGAGCTTTCAAAAGGCTTAATGGGTGTTGAATTCTTTTTAGGGGCCATTTTATAATCCAATACTGATATCTATTCTACAATATGCCCTTGGAATCAATTCAAATTGATTCTTCAAACAAGACTTATGCAATTCGGGAAAAAAATACACACCTTTTTCTTGCTTTTGAGGAGCTCGATATTGAAATTGTATTATCTCTGTGATTGTAGCACTTCAATATCTGAATTTCAGTACCAACGTAGCCCTATGAATTATAATTCGAATGCCATAGGTCTGACCTGATTTGGATTCTCCAAGACAAAGTTATGTCCACTCTCCCACAATGACCTAATTATGAACTGGTTCAGTAGAGATAACTTGTACGGCTTTCCACGTGTCACTGTTTCGTTCTTTGTCTCTGAAATTGATAGGAAAGAAACTAAATTCTGTGTAATTGCAACCACTTTTTACGGCACTCCAATCTGATGCCCAGAGAGAGAGTTATTGAAATTTTCCCACGATCACCTCTTTGAGATGAAATTCAGGAGCCTGAAAAAGCACTACCTTCCACAGATCATATCTCCAACAATATTTCGAACCAAGATCTAAAATTATTTGAAACATTTCCTCAGAATTTTAGCTTCGCACCATATGAATTTCAGCTTTTGAACCTTCGTATAAAAAAAGTTAGAGGGAAAATTCCACGATGACCTGTTTAGGAGCCTGAAAAAAGACCTAACTTCCACAGATGATATCTCCGAAAATGTTGCGAACCAAAATCTAAATTTTTTTGACAACCTTCCTCAGGATTTCGGCTTCTCACCCTAAAAATTTCAGCTTTTGAAACTTCGTAGAAATATTTTTATAGCGAAAATGCCACGATGACCTGTTTGGAGCAGCGAAACCCTAGAATCCAAAGCTCTGATACCAAATGTTGTGTAACCAGCTCCAAAAATAGAAGAAAAGAGATATCAACGCCTTAGAAATAAGCCACTTCGAGGGGGCAACCTCCAATACATTACATGAATGAACAATTCTTGGATGATACAATTTACAAAACCTCCTTTCTATATATAGGAGTCCATGGGGCCATAATGTAATCCTAGTGGGCCACAATGTAATCCTAGCCGAGCTAACAATAATAATTTAAGGGCACAATAATAACAAAATGGGGGTTACAAGGGTGCAGTAATAATAATAATGGGGTTACACTAACAACAATAAGGGACTATACTAGTGATATAGGGACCTAATAGAGAACTGGTTCCATTTCCCCCCACCATTTCTGGTGAGTACCCCAATTATTTTTAGAAGAAATCTTGAAGGAGATAACATATGCTTGTCATGTAAGTTTTTCCTTTGGAAAAATCCATCCTAGTACATTTTACGAGCCCTAGGAAGGAGTAACTCTGTAATGTCATGGTGACAATTTTTGATGTCCTTTAGTTTTAACGAGTCTAACAAAGGAAGAACTCGACGTATTTTCATGTTTAGAGAGTTTGAAAAGAAGCGGACAAGAAAACTCCAGCAGGTCCCTTATCGTAGGTAGTCTCACAGATCCAAAAAGGTAGAAAACAATATCTGAGAGAACATATTAGCCATATTCGACTAAGTTATTCCTTTTTCTTAAATAATCTGTCCCAACCCGAAAAATGGGTAAACATATACTGGGCAGATGATGTTCCATAGCCTTTAATGAGTTCAAAACGACAAGAGTCTCTGCAATCTTTTCAATTTTTGAGAGTTAGAAAAGAGTTGAAAGGTGACTCTAGGGTGTGACATTTTCATGTTTTTACTGATTTTGAAAAGTAATAAAATACAACTCGTTTCTTCATTGTCATCATCTTTTAGTACCTATTGCTGCACAAGAAACAAACGTAAAACCCATATTTTGAGAAAAAATAATAAAATAATCGAAAAATATGCCTAAAATCATAATTAGGGTTTAGAAAAGGTTATAAAATGATGCAAATTGTAAAAAAAAATTACTTCTCGCCTTTCATTTTCTTGTGAGCATTTTTACCATTTTTTATTGTGAACTTGTGGAGCTGACAACAGGAAATCCAGGAGGTCATTTGCGAATCCATTTTCTCTAGGTATGAGCTCTGATTTTCTCCTGCATTTTAAGCCATTTTTAAATCTCCGATTTCATGATTTAATGAATTTTAGGGGAGATTTTTTAATGGCTTGGTCGCGGCAGTCGGCGCGGGTTTCGGCCATGGAGTCTTGCCCAACCCTAAAAAATTTAAATGGGAAGGTGCCAATCAGCGCCGCTGTTTGAAAAACAGTAGCGCCAATTGCCACGGCCAAAAAATGTCAAAAAAATCTCCAAAATGTCTGATTTAAATTGTTCAAATTTCAATCTTGTGGCTAATGGGAGCTTCAATTATTGTTTTTGCAAAGAAATAAACAACTAAAATTGTCATAGAGTGGAAAGAACGAGAGCATGGGGAAGAGGAAGAATAGGCTATGGGAGATAATGCATGCATGGATGCCCTAAGAATTGTGGGCTCTTGAAATTCTTCCTGACACTGTGTTTAAGAGCTCAGCTGGAATTATTACAGTACCTGATTAGTGTGTGGGACACTAATCGTGAAAGATTTATGATTCATGACCAAGAGTTGGAGATAAAAGTATCCGACATTTATTTCATTACCGTATTATCATGGAGGGGAGAGAAACCCATTCTGATAGGTACTCATCCCCTTGGTGAGAGCATGGGCATGCTGATAGACAGAGTATTTCCAGGAGCAAAGAAAGGATCAAAAAGTGGAAAAGTAGATATTAAGACAGTACCTGACTTGGCACTAAGGGTAGTGCTACATACTATAACTCGAGCTGCTAGATCTTAGGTTCCTCACGAAGCTACAAAGACACAAGTTCAACTTGTCGTGGATTGCATGGCTCCAACCATCTAAAATTTGGGTGGAAGCAGTAACAATTAACTTAAAACGTAGTTAACCAAATTCAAAAATGGAAAGTTGAAACAATTTTGATACGGGTCCATCTTGATACCGTTGATCTTGGAATGGTTGCTAATAATCCAACGTCAGGAGGTGATAGTACCTATACCACCAGCACGAGAGCCATGGATGGTCCATTGGGTGGAGTTGATGCCTCGATTAGGAGGTGGTCAATACATGTCATGGAGACCATAATTCTTCGACTGGCTACGCGGATAGATCATCATGGTAGAGGACTGGTCGTACACTGGTACCGATTTTAGGGGTGATCCAGACCTTCCACTCCTAGAAGGAGATGAATGGAATGAGGATTTAGGTAAGAACTCATTTTTAATTTTTATGAGCATTTATGAACTTATTTATTTATTTATTTATTTATATATATATATGTTTTGATATTTATCCATGCATTGTAGATGTTGGCCCAGAAATACCTACAGGGATGTCCCCTATAGCACAGAGCGTCCCACGCAATTTCAAAGGGGCCCCTCATGGTGAGGGAAGTGAGTTAAAAGAGATCGCGTGCAACTTGGAGGGACTCACAAGTGGGATCCTAGATTATGCGATATTTGAGGACGTTCCTCATACTTATCAAAGGCACACTGCAGGGGTGTCGAACCCCATCCATTGACTACTGAGGCAGTTCGTACGTGAAGTAACGTACTATCATGAGAACCATGCAGATTAGATCCCTAGGTTTCATTTTTGCATATTTTTGACAGACATGATGTCTCGGGATTTAACCAAAACACTTATATTTTTTGAACTATGATGCACACGTGGATGCAAACAATCGATATATATCTATATATATATATATATATATATATATATATATATATATATGCTTATTTTCCTGTCTAAATCTTACTATGTGATGATGATGCTTTTTACAAAATTTGCAAATGTCTATCTAATACAATATTGGCTACTAAATTAGTTAAAATATTCATTCTTTTAGGAATATAATGATATGTGATATAATCAAAATTCCTTTCTAACAAATGAACACGCAGATACATCCTTAAAATCTGAGGGTTTCTAACAGAATAATGCTCATTGAGCTGGAGAACAACAAGTTGAGAGTCTAGGCTGACAATTAATTCATGACTGTCGAGAGTAATAGATTTAGTTACGAGTTCGATGCCTACACTGTATTCAACAACATTATTGGTTGTTCATCCTAGACAAATAACTTGAAGTTATACCAACTCACCATTAGGATCATAAATAACCGAAGCCGTGGAGGACAAGTTCTGGGTACTGCGGAGGCACCATCCACGAAACCAACATAAGGAGTGATAGACATCTGCATAGTAAGAAAAGACATAATAAGCAGGAAAAACTACTCACAAAGCACACCAAGCCAAAAAATGTACAAAAATGAGAAACACACTTATGTACAAAATGATGCACGAAAGACTCATGCATAATATTGTTTTGAGGTACAACCCATTTCCAGGCTGATCCAAGGGATAGACTTCATAGTCATTTAGCTCATAGGATCCATTCTACAAAACACACTTAACGATGTAGGGCCCATGCCACATGGGTTCGAATTTACCTGCCCCCACCTTATTATGAGCTTGGTCATACAAGAGGACTAAGTCTCCTTCTATGAAGGTATGAGGGGAGACCATCTGGTCAAAATGGGCTTTGATCCACTTTTTCTGTGCTTCGATAACTAGAGTAGCGAAGTGACAAGTTCCATCAAGCCTCTCCAAATATAGAATACGTTCTTCCTCTGGAAAGGTATTAGGCAGTAATTCAACAATTATCTCGAGGGAAGGAATTTCAAATTCAATCATAAGGGTAGCTTCCAGACCATAAACAAGCTAAAATGGGGTGAATCCGATTGCATCCTTCACCGAGGTTCGGTAAGCCCAGAGAGCTGAAAACAACATGAGATGCTAATTGGACTTGTGCATCCCAATCGTATGATGAAGCATGGTGACTAAAACTTCGTTCACAACTTCGACCTGGCCATTGGCCTAGGGGTAGTACGGAGTTGAGCTGTCGTGACGCAAAACCAACTTGGTAGTAAACTCAACCATCATATAATGGCGAAAATGGGATCCATGGTCGGTGAAAATGGCTTGAGGGACACCAAACCTGGTAATCACATGATTGAAAAGAAATTATGCATCCGTCTTACCATCAGCTGTGAGTGTAAGCATTTCTTCGGCCCATTTAGTGAAGTAGTCAATGACTATGATAATATAACCATGCCCCCCGGACGAGCGAGGGTTACACATCATAAAATCGATACCCCACTTCGTAAAGGGACCAATGGTAATGACGGGATGGAGGTGAGCGGGTGGCATGTTCATCTTGCGCTGGTAGATCTGGAATTCATGACATTTACGGACAACGAGGATACAATATTTAAAAATGGTAGGCTAGAAATATCCAACACAGAGGAATTTTTGAGCAGTGGCATACCCAGACATGTGACTACCACATGCGCTAGAATGGCAGTCATTGAGGACTTTTTCAGCTTCCTCGAGGGTCAAAAACTGATGAAGAATGGAATCAACTCCAATGTGATATAAAGTATCTCTGATTATGTGATATGGTTGTGAATGATGACGGATATGTCGACAAGAATCTTTTGTCAATTCAGACCAGAAGGTATACGTCTGGAGATAAACAATGATATAACCATACCATGGATCGAGGGTCCTAATGGGAAAAAGAGTTTCATCTGGAATGCATTCCTCAAAACCCGAGGGAGCAGAGGTAGAAGGTAAAGAGCAGATCAACTCGACAAAAAATAATGACTTCTTCAATTTTGCGGTGGTGAACTCCAAATCAAAATCTTGGAGGATAACTATCTACTTTGAGTATTTCCCCCCCAGAAATTATCGAGTTAAAATATAGGTCATGGGGTTGCAATCATAAATCACAATTGTTTTGCGGAGAAAAATATAATGGCGAAAATGATGGATGGCTTGAACATATGCAAACAACAATTTCTCTACATGAGCATATCCTATTTTAGTGTCAAGAAGATTGCGGCTCAAATAATAAATGACATGCTCATCACCATTTTCGTCATCTTCTACCAGAACCATGGAAATAGTGTTAAAAGTAGCAGCCAAATATAGTGAATAGTCGAGATGATCATTTGGGGGACGCAAAAGAGGAGCAATGACAAGAAAATTCTTCAGTGCATCGAAATATTTTTGGGAAATATCATCCCAGAGGAACAGTAGACCTTTCTTAAGAAATCGCGTGAAACCTTTGGCTACTTCAACATAGTTTGGTATGAAACGACGTAGAAAATTAGCTTTCCCTTGCAAAATCTGCAACTGATGTAAGGAGGAAGGGGAGGGGTGATTAACAATAGCTTCTACCTTAAGAGGATCAAGACGAATTCCCTCTTTAAAGACGAAAAACCCAAGGAGTCTGCCAAAATTGACGCTGAAGACACATTTATGCAGATTAAGACGAATGCTGTAGCGTCTACAATGAAGAAATATTTGACGGAGGTGATCTGGGTGATCCTTACACTTAGCGGAATGGGCCGAAAGGTCATCCAGGTAAGGTTGAAAAATATGCTTAATATCATGAAAATCGTATGATATTGCTCATTTGAATGTGGCGCTAGCATTCTTGAGGCAAAAATGGAGCTTCTTGTATGCGAAGGTGCCCCATGGACAGATGAAGGTGGTCTTATGTTGGTCAGCGGGTAGAATATTGATCTGGTTGTAACCAGAAGACCCGTTCATAAAGGAAAATATCTCACTCCCAACACATTAGTCAATGATCTGGTCGATGAAGGGAGTGGGATAGTTATCCTTAGGACAAGCACGATTGATGTCGTGGTAATCCACACAGACTCGAATAGTACCTTTTTTTTTTCCACAGGGATGATGTTAGAGACCCAATCTCTTAATGGGATTAGATAAATGAATCCTGCTTTGAGAAGTTTTTCAACTTCTCCCTTTATGGCAGCTTCCTTTCTAGGGTGCACAAGATGAAGACGTTGGAAAATAAGTTTCACATTAAGGTAAGTAAGGATCTCGTGCACGACTATACTCAGATCAATGTCGGGAATTTATTCATAGGACCAAGATAAAACGACTCGAAACTCACAGAAGAGACTAGTATAGACCTCGATCTCATCAGGAGAATAGGGCACCCCAATATGGATGTTCTCGACAACCCTCGGTTTAACTGAGATGTCAATAGGCATCGTTTGAGTAATATTCCCCATGTTTCCTTCTACAAAAAATTCATGTGTCAAGCTAGGCATTTGAAGCAGATGGGAAGGAGCTTGGGGAGTGATTTTTTCAAGATAAGGAGACATGGCCCCAAGGCCAGGCATAAAGGAGGAACAATGATAACTATCATCCCAGGGAAGATCCTCTAAAGACATGGTTTCCACTATGGCTTCATTGATAGGAAATTTCTCAATCCAAGGGATTAGGAGAATTCCAAGCACTGAGCCAAGGGGATTGAGAATACGTGTCGAGAGACACACTCGAAGGAGTATGATCAAAGAGAGGAGGAGTCAAATCCAAGATAACTTCACAATATTAAATTTATATTGGGCTTAACGACATCACGCCACAAAATGTATCGACCTACTTAGGCGAAGGGATGATCCACGGATCAGAAGACATGGAGGTCATATTGACATGAGCAGTGTTGGGCAGAGGAAGAGGAAAGAGATACAAAAGGGTGGGGTTTTTGAAAAGTCTCGACCCCACACTTTCATAAGGCATAGGAATACGATTTATGTATGGAATGTTTCTCTCAAAGGAGGTTGAAGTGAAAAAGGATAACTGATTGACAGTGATGATCTTTCCTTCATGCAGAAACTGAAGAACATGAAAGAGAATGGACGGTACACATAGCATGGCGTGAGCCCAACTGCGATCGAGGAGAAGATTATAATTGAGCTTGGCATCAATGGCTTCAGCCTCAACATTAAACATTTTCCTTTCCACCGTTAAAGGTAAGCTGGTGAGGACACCAAGTGGGTGAGATTCCCTTCCGTTAAAAGCTTCTAAAGGGTTTGGAGACTGGTTAAGGGCCGGAGAACCAATGGCTTTCCAGCATGCAACAGACATGATGCAAGTAGATGCAACTTCATCCACGATTGCTTGATGGATATTATTACCATTAATACCAACTTGGATAATCAAATAAATTTGGTGAGGCAGATGCGAAATGAAATTTTCCAGATCAAGAGTGATAAGGCTTGAATCGACGGGGTCTACCCCTCCAATAGTAGATAGTAAAGCCTTCCATTGTTACAGACAACTCTGAAGCACCTCCAATGAAAACATAGAAAAATTTGTCTCAACCAAGTCCTCAAAAATACTATAATGCTGAGTGGCACGGGCGTTTGGTTTATAGGAGGGCTTATAGAGCATGCCTTTAGAATGTGGTTGTACAACGGGCTCAGGACTGGGCCTTTCAATTTGAAGAGGGCCAGAAGTAGGTAGGGGAGGAGGAACATCTACGATATCTTTCTTCGTTGCTTGATGCGGTTTGGTATAATATTTTGATCTTGTAGCAATAGATATGGGCACAACACCATTCATCATGAAAACCTGAGAGCCAAAAGGGGTGGAGGGCTGAGGTTGCTCCACCAGTTGATTTTGCTGTGATGGGAATGGTTCTTTAAGAAAAACTAGAGTTCCTTGAGTGCCTTTGAGCAGTCTACTCACCTCGGCCCATCGTGGATATTCTTGGGCATAATTCTCATCGTCACATATTAGACAAGGATACTTCAGTTTATGTTTCAATCCATCATCAGTATTGGGTTTAGGAGAATCTTGTTTCGGGTTATTAGCTTTGGCATTGCCTTTACCCTTTTTATTAATTTAGAAGCTTTATCTGCCAGGATGGAATGCATGAAATTCACTTCTGCAGTCTTGCCAGGATTAGGAGGTGGTTGAGAAGCAGTATTGGTGGAAGAGGTGGATTTTTGCCTCACAGAATTTGGAGGAGACTCACGAGAAGTCTGAGACACATAACCAATGATACCTTTCACTGAAGGTGTTGCCGATGCTTTGGATGTTCGTTGTCTTGGGGAATCTAGCAAGAGTTCATAAAGCATGCCAGATTAAGAGTATATGAGATAAAGGTACTGGGCATAAGCGATGGCCTGCTCCTCAGTAACACATGGCCCCATAGCGATGTCCTTAGCAATCGAAGTGATAAAAGAGGTAGTGAACCAATCAGTTAGAATTTGCTCAAGGATTTCAAACTTGATTAAACAATGACACTGCCTCCATTCATGAATATGATCGGAGATATGAGTGGCCCAATATTGTTTGAAGGATGTTAGGAGGTGCGTCCTAGTTTCATAACAACCGGTATCTGAAAGTGTGTGAGAAACGCCATTTCAAGAGACTTGAAATCTTGAAAGATGTCACGAGAGAGTTCAATGTACCACTTTGCAGCGGCACCAGTGAGAGTCCTTTGAAAAATATGTAAACGAATCAAATCATCCACCCAGGATTTAAAGGAGCACCATAGGTGGTATGTCATAACATTCCCCTGGGGGTCTTCTCTGGACTTGGCTTCAAACTTGGGACAATTGTGAGGGACATTGGTGGGAACTGGGGGCCAATATGGATTATGAAGAATCAGATCCTTCATTAACTTCAACACATCAGCCAGTTCCAACGTAGCGAGGAATCAAAATTGTAGATTGAAAGGAATTGGAGGCCTTTGATAGAGACCAGTATTGGGATTCCAACTAGTTTGAGAGAAATTTTGAGCCCATATGTTCTGTCCATGAGGATTTTTTCCATAGGGGTTATAATTTTGATAATTCTGCCCATAAAATGGTTGAGGACCAGGGTACTGATTCTGAGTGAACCACTGAGGTCCTGTTTGAGAAACATATGGATTTTGTTGCGGGATGTAAGCAGTGGCTTGGGGTGGACCTTGTACCATCGAAGGTTGACCTTGGTAGACCATCGATTGGCCTTGAAGAATGAAAGGTTGGCTCTGAGGCTACACAAGGTGTCCTTGGGGTGGAGGTTGGCCTAGATGTTGAGATCCACCAGGTTTCCCCTGGGGTACAGGTTGGCCCAATGGTTGAGATGAGCCAGGTTTCTCCTGAAGACCAGGTTGGCCTGGCTAACGAGTGGAGGGCTTACCTTGTTGTAAAAAAGTGGGGCCTTACTGAACGTAAGTCTGGTTTTGTTGCATGAAAGGTTTTCTCTAAGGTGGGTAGGTTTTCCCCTGGGGAACATAAGATGCTCCCTGCTGAACATAAGGTTGACCAGTAGGACCATAGGGTTGTTCTTGTTGAGCTGAAGGTTGACCCTGTAGATAATATGGTTGTCCTTATAGACCATAGGGTTGTCCCTGGAGGTATATAAACTGATTTGGGTAAACCGTAGCTTGATTTGTTTGAACATACAATGGGATTCGCGGAAGAGGCCCATAGAGATACACATGGTTCCTATGATCATCATAGTAATACGGCGGGGTAACCAGTGTGGGATGCTGCTGAGGGCCCTATAGGAAATAATTATGATATTGAAGATCCATCATATAATGTTCGTATGACAAACCTCCTGGAATGGAATTAGAGGAGATAGGAACACTACCAATAGGTTGATGGACTCCCAATACATGAGGTTGTGATCGACTCACAATGGTCCCAACAGACATCATGGAAGCATTAGGGTGAATTATGCTAATAGCAGAAGATGGTGGAAATGATGGAATCACACTATTGGGTGGTGTGGAGGAAGCCACACAAATAGTGGGTTGGGTTGGGAAAGACGTAACCATTTTTGAAACAATGGGAATCGAAGAGGATGGAGCCGACACAATTGACCCCATGGAAGGGGCCATTGTACTTGACCATAGTAGATTCATATACAAATATGTAGCACCAGAAATTATCTGACCCAAAGAACGATAACTATCCTGGAGAGATGAAGGTTGAGAGGAAGGTTGATTCGTGACATAAGGAAAAGTCCCCGGAGGGAACTGATATTCTCCTACAGAAATAACTTTCTCTTCACTAATAATAGTACTCGTGGCATCCATGTTGGATGAAGATATGCTAAGGAAAAAAGGTGATGAGCGGTGGCAAGTAAAGCACGTGTTAATGGTGACACAGGCAGTCCCAAGTGTTGAGGGGGATCTTCCCTTAAAAAGGCACAAGCGTCCGGAGGCTGCCAATTGATATCAAATGGTTCCTCACGAGGAGACCGAATGGCAAGAGGTTGAATGCTCGGAACGATGGCACATATGAATTCTTAGGTCTCAACAGATGGAGGTGTCTCAGAAGAGACTCTGGGGGGAGTTTATTCACTACGAGGTAATGAAGAGGATGACGAAACTGGTGGTTCTTCCACTGTGACTTTGTCTAAAAAACAGGAGAGAAAAGAGATAATAAATTTGAGGCTTTAAGAAAAATCACTAAGGAATTACTCATGAACCGACCGAGAAAATATCTTAATGGGCGTGTAATCGTGGGTAATTAATTTTATGACATTGAAACAAAACTCTGCCTTTTCATGTTTTAAGATTCGATAAAAGAACAAAAGGTGATGAGCTCGAAAGGACAAGCACTCGATGATCTTTTCAAAATTTAAAGAGTCACGGAATGATCAAAATGAATACTCAAGAACTCTAAGCAAGAGGGTGTACCAAACTCCCGTGAACTGCAATATACACCTTGGTGATCAAATGAAAGAGAAATGACCAAGGAATTAATGTACATGTAAGCAGTCTTCCCAAATACTGTGTTCGGTGTATCATGGTTACAGGGTGGCAGACTCAACTTCCTATGGATAAAGGATTGCAACCTATGACCTTTATATATGTGACGATACGGGGAGCACAAGTCCATGCTATCACTGGCTAATGCCAGATGGCGAGTGACAACTGCTAGGTTTAATGACGCCGGTATACATCACTAGCCTAGACCTCTAAGTGTGAGTGTTAAGTTTCAATGCTTCCTTAAATTGATTGAGTACATTTTAAAGTTTATCTTGAAATTATGTTTCAGTTTCAAGGCCTTACTGAATGTAATCTCAGATCTCTAATGATGCACAACTATATGAGAGAAATAATACCATTTCAATTCGATGAACAACTAGCTAAGAGAGGGATAGAAGTTCACAACAAAGAACTAATAAATAAAATGCAATAAGGACACTATCCTCTATGCTACTGAAACATGCAAAGAAGAAAACGAAAGAATCTTTTCATTTTTTTCACTTTTTTAATGAAAAAGAAATCTTCTAATGAAAAATAGTACTTTTGATTTTCAAACAGAAAAGAAGAATGCAAATTTTGTTCTTTTTTATGAATGAGGAGCAATAATGTAACATTACACTAAAGGGACAAAACAAACACTATCTTTGAGCAACTCGAATGAAATTATCAAATCACAAAGAGACAAATCCAAAGTGAATGTAAAAAGCACTCAAAATCAGACATGCATTTTCTCATGCAGAAAAAGGACTTTCAAATAGACTCAATGAGCAATGTGATTTATGCTCAGGACAATAGATGGAGGGTCAAACAGACACCAGAATGACAGTTCAACAATCCTACAACATGCAGAACTGAAAGAAAATACCAAGGAATCAAGCAACAATATGAAAATATGAATGACTAAACTGACTCATACACAGTTTGGAGACTCAGTGAACATGTGGCCGAACAAGCAATCAAAGACACCTAGAAACCCTAGGATGAAAAATCCACACTGATCAGATGAGAGATAATCAACCTAAAAGAATGAGGCAGGGAAGTCAAAACCAATCCAAGTGGATTAATCCATGGAGATAAAAATAATATAGAGGTTAAGATGCACTAGAAACTTAGACAAGGAGCCTAAAAACCAAACCTACAGTATTCGACGTGACTGATCAACAATAACCCGCGTTGAACAGGGAAAATCACACCCGTGCCAAAGAAAACCCACGCTAATCGGTGCGACTGTCATGAAAAAAAAACGCTGAGTAAGGAAACGACAGAAAGGAGAAAAGGCAGCTGAGGAAAGACCTGGCTTATCACTATGAGAATAGGTGAAGTGGCTTGAAACAGTCAGATAAGCAAAACAAAGTAGAGAAATGAGAATACGACCAAAGTTGGAAAGACAATAAAAACTTCAAAATGAACAACGAGAGATGACAGACACACTAATCCCCACTAGGGTCGCCAACATGTCGTGCAGGAAAATCCTCTCTACGGACATAGGTGATCACTCTAGCCCTAGGGTGGGTCTAGCAACAAGGTAACATGCTGAATTCCTAAATTCCTAGTTTGTAAATGAAATATGGACTAGGACATATATCCTACCTCGATCCAATGCTTTTTTCATGGCATGCAACAATGATCCTTCGATATTTGTCTTCATGCCTTGCACTCTGTTGGTGACGACATCCATGCTCTTGAACAAAGATCAACCAAGCTATGAAAACATACAATAATATACATTCATCTGCAACTATTCAACTAGTCAAGGAGAGTTAAACACTTCGAATATA
The DNA here is from genome assembly GCA_034641835.2 of Pinus albicaulis. NCBI lineage: Eukaryota > Viridiplantae > Streptophyta > Pinopsida > Pinales > Pinaceae > Pinus > Pinus albicaulis. Next base: position 826,460,898 of record CM076580.1, read on the forward strand.
AATGGAAACAAATTTGGAACCAAAAAACCAGTCATGTATTATAAATATATGAAAAGGAAGTTTAGAACCTTATGCCTTGAATTTGCATATCTCCTTCGACGGGTTTAGTCGGGAACATCTTGACCATTCATTCCTCATTCGGCTCAATGAGGCAATGAGATTAAAATCTCTCTCAACAATGGATTATTCTATGCTTCAAACACACCAGCTATACCTATGACTGTTCAGATAGTTGAATCAATGTGAGGAAGAATAATTTATAGGAGAGGAGGAGGAGCTTTGGGATCCACATAAGGTGGAGGAGAGGTCTATCCCTTTGGGAATTTTCACATTTTTAGGAACTAATAGGCCAAAGGGAGAAACTCGACTTGATACAATCGAACAAACCATCGTGACTTCGCTCACAAAGCTGTTAAAGCATGGAAGATTCATTTCTAGTTTAAAAAACTTTCCAAAAGAAGCTCGGTGCGTGTCCCCTTCTGAGACAGAGTGCCAATGGGCACGAGGCTCAGTGTTAATTTCTTTATGGGCATGAGGCCATAACTTCCTACTCGCTCGAACCCAAAATCATAGGTTTTTGAAGGTCTGCTTAAGGAACAATCAATAGAGATTATGTTCTTGGCATGCCAAGGGATGCAATGAAATTTATGGCAATGCATGAAAATACTCAGGGGTCATTGAAATGGTCCTCCAATTTTCAGGATGGGGATTGTAGGGACAGTGACAAAATATTGTGTAACACATCTCCTTTTCCGTTTAGAGTGGTGGCTCCGACTAGGGATAGTGGGATTAGTTTCCCTTGAAACATATAAATGGATGGACATGGATTGTGAAAGTAATGATATGAAAGAGGATAATGTAACAAAAATTGAAATATACTTTAATATATATATATATATATATATATCCTGGGAAAAACTCTGTCTTTATATGTGAATTTTGGTGGATTTCATATCATAGAAGACAATATAGATAATCAAATACTAATGATGTGAAAACAGATAAGGATAAATAATTTAATGAAATAGTTAATTAAATTAATTGATTAAAACACATTACATAAAAGATCTCATTATTTCTCATATATTTTGAAGGATTACAATCTCACACGTCAATAGTGAACAAATGCTTGACTATATATAAAGCACATATATAATGGAGAACAATTCAAAATGACTAGTTATCTCATTGAAACATAACAACAATATAGATATTGTAGTACTCGATATATTAATACTCTTCTCATGAGAAAACAACTCTAGTTCAACTTTTCTATTCAGATTACCCAAGATTTAGAATAGTGCAAACTTTTAAAGCTCTCTTTACAAAAATTCAGAACCCTTTCTTCATTGACATAAAGGGAATTTTATAGTTTAAAATTTAACTACAATAATAGTAAATACATAAAATGCTGAGGTGGTTTTAAAAAAACCAACCTTAAAATAAAAGTAAAGGACCATAATAGGATTTTTTGTAACAAGATGTTGAAGAATGATAGGATGAATGTTATCCATTTTGTTGTTGCATTTCAACCATATCTGTCATTGGGGGGATGAGAAGGCTTGATTCCCATTTTCCCCATCAAAACTGCATCAGTAATCACTAGCAGAAGGTGTATGGTGGTACTAGAAAGACATCGCAACATAAGCCATTGGCTGTAGGGTTTAACCAAGTATTGCCAATGAATTTTAAGATTAATTTTAGATAATTTTTTGATATTCTCAACTTTCTTCTTGGATAAATCTTTCCATGATTTCATTAATACTTTGACATCAGGTAAGGAAACTTTAGGGCATTCCTAGATTTAATTTTCATGAAGAAGATCCTCATTGACAGATTCAGTGAGGCTATTTTCAATATTCCTCGCACTAAATATATCCATCTTTTCCTATTTGAGCCTGATGCTCCAGTCTCTGAAAGCAATTTCCTTTTGGGATTCTTCGATTCTTGAGAGATTAGTTGATATCCCTTTAGCATTTTATTGCCAAGGGATTTAATTAGAAACCATTTCTTTGATATCATCATAGTATGTCTGTAGATCAGACAATTGATTCACAAGTGAATCACTTGATAGGCATAAATCATTTATCGATGCTAACTTTTGGAAAAACATTACCTGTTGTTGCGTAAGGAGAGTGTTAATCTCCCCTGCTACCTTCCTGAACTCATCTATTTGTGGATTAAATTTAAATTTCTCTATTTCATCTTTAATTTCTTGGATCTGTGCATATTTTTTCCTCATGTCAGCTTCATATTGAAGCTTCAAGTCCTTAAAGATATTTTGTAGTTCTGCTAGCTGGGACTGCCATTGTTGTTCAATTCTTTGTATCTCACTTTTTAGTCCCTGTTCCAACTGTAGGATTCTATCGTCATTATTTTTAATCAATTTTTATACCTCTGAAGCTTTATCTATAGTAGTTGTGGCATATTCTCCTGCAAACTGAGATAGCCTTGTGAGGTCTTCAAAGGGGGTTTTTTGGGGATCTTTCCAAACAACATCAAGAGACATATTTCCATGTACTAAATCTCGGGTCTGCTCTACCCTTCTCCTTTTTATTTCTTTTCTCATGAAAGCACTATTCTTGGGACTGTAAAACACATCCAGAGAGGGTATCTCTTCAATTTTTAGAACAACTTCAGAATTTACTGCTTTGTCGGAAGCCCCAGTAGTGAGTGAGGTATTCCCAGTAGTTTCAAGAGTATAAGAAATTCCTTTACGATATGGAGTTTTTAACTCCTTGGATACTATATTCTTAATGACATGATCAAAATAATTCCAAATTTCATGTAGCTCACTACCCAGTTGTAATTCTTAGACCTTATTAGTTATGGATGAAGTTGTTTCTTTTACCTGTGTTTTATCACTTTATTTTGACAAAATCGTCAAGGCTTTGTCTTGCTGAGTATTCGGTTTAGGAATCCTCAATGAGTCCACAACAAGGTTTTCTAACCTTTTATTTCTGTAATGTGCAGACCTATTTAATTCTTCTGGAGACAATCAATTGATTTCTAACCTTTCCACCCATGATAAAGTCTGTGCCAATTCAAATAAATCATCAAATACATCTGGTTCATGTGTGAATCTCCTTATCTTGACATGTGTAGTGAAATTATTTTCTATGTCATTTGGATCAAACTATCTGCTTGGGATACTCAGGAAATTCAAGCATTGGATTTTTTCATTTCAAGCATATCATGCTTGAAGTTGTCCAGGGAATGAAATCTACATTGAATAGGAAAACATGGACATATGGATAGCTTATAATCTTTTAGGGCTTTGGTTAGGCCATTCCTAATAGTCTAGTATGAAATTTCCCGAGCTAGAAGCTTATCGAGGACATATAGTGGAAGAACATGTGGGTTGGATAAACTGCCAAAAACTCAAACATAGGTAAAATAATATTTTTTGAACCATTTTCCTATTGCTGTAAAATAATTGTCAGATTCTTTGGAAAGTCTGGGGGATTTTTCGTCAAATTGGTTTTGACTAGTATTCAATTTTTTTAGCAAACTTTTGGACAAATTATTTTTCATATATCTTCTGCGGTTCCGGTAGGTACATTTTCCTCAAGTCTTCACTCACGAATAACCCAAGTACTGCTTTCCTCGAGGTCATAAAAGTCCTCTCTGAGATATTTAGGTTATCAATGATCCGTTTGACCATGTTTTTATAAGGTAGAATATTTGGTTAGGTAGGAATCCTATGTAGATGAGAGTTAGCAACGTTGATCCAGGTAGTTTCAGAAGTGGATGTGGAATCATTTTTTGTTGCGTTTCTCTCCACCACTCTAGGCTCCTCCTCTTTAAAAATATTATACATATCCTCCCAAGAAGTGGTTCCAATGTCTGGTGTGCATGTAGTATTTGTGAACATTGGGAGAATTTCATTAGCTTCCGAAGAAGGAGCATGCAACTTCCGCTACGCCATAGCCTTATTTTTTTCCTTAGGTGCTTTAGACATTTTCTTGAATTCTATTTGTCGGGACTAGCCTGTGAGGAGAAATTATAGAGAATGAACAACAAACTTTATCAATTGGAGAAATTTCTATGGGAAATGATTCATATTATAAAAATCTATGCCTTTATGAACAAAATCAATTAGCAATAAATTGCAGCGATCCAATCATTTGTAACTTCGAAAAAAGTGAATTCATTACCCTTGGGAATTAATATATAAATGTGGGTTCACATGGCTTTTGTCCAGGTCAGTGTCTATCGAAAGTTTCACATCGGAGGTTTCCTTCATATGCACAAATTAAAACCTGCGATATCAACTTTTACCGATATGCACTTTTAATTATATGGCAGTTATAACATAAAGGCAAGAAGAATTTATTGGAGACTTTGTATCTAGGATTTCATATCGGAGATTCTAAACAAGAGTTTCTATTTGAAAGTTACAAAATGGAGGATTTGCGATGAAGCGATGAGATAATGGGTGTTGGAATATTGGGAGGGAGGATTTATCAAGATATTAGAGATATTTGGATATTGGTGTATCGGAAGGAATGAGAGTATTGTTAATTGAAGTCGTTGATATGAAAATTGTGATACATGATGTGGCATAATAGTGGGACCGAACTTGTGTATTATATGTGCGGAATAAGTTTTTTACATTATTTAAGGTATATATACCTATCCCACATTTCTTAATCGGGGAATTGTTATCAAGGTTTTCTCTTGGAGGCGCAGTATATACAATAGTTGTGATTGCGGTTGTGAGCAAAACCTTTTAAGTGTACTTTACTCTTAGAACCATTACTTCAACATTTAGTCCTTGCTAATGTATATCTATTGTTAAAAATTCAAATAAAACTAAAATTGTCCCATTTTATTCATAAAAAATGATTTCATCTAAAATTTTAAAGGGTCCCCATTATTTATTAAATCTACTTATTAATCATAATGGGGGGGTTATTGAATACTACAACACAGGTTCAAGCATAATAATATCTGGTGTCACCATCTCATAGATTGTGTACAGAGGAGGATTATTTCATTACAGTACATTCCCATGGAGGATAAGGATGTAGACATCTGTTGGGCCTCGAATATGCCCATTTTTTGTCATGAAATATCACCATTCATGCCCTAAAACACTAGGTTTTTAACCCATTACGTACTATAGTTCGCTGCCAAATAATATTTTGTATATTGTGGTTGATTATCACTAGTTTTATTCACTTATCTATGATTAAAGATGATTATGCTATGATTTACTGATGACATTTTTTCTAAGTACATTTATCATAGGGTTCCATTGTTGAAATCCTTCACACGCCAGTTGAGTAAAAAAATGCCTAATTTAAGGCTTTGACACTTCTGGCATGATTACAGAGAAACAGAGAGATGTTAGTGTAAAAAATAGGGTTCTAATACTTCCCCATAGCCTGGATTGCACCCAGATCACTCATTTCGGTCTCTAGAAGGAAATTAGCAAATTTGCCCAAATATGCAATAAATTTCAAACTCCTAACTTTCACCTCGATTTCCATGCAGTTGACAGATAATGAAGAAATTATGGAACATGGGTTTTGGTCCCAATATAGCAAGTATATTACACCTAAAATTGTTTTCTAAAATTCATTATGGTTTGAAATATATACAGACTTATTTGTGGCCAATTTATATAAAAATTCGAAAAATCTAGATTTGTAAAAATCTTCCAAACATCCCTGTTTTGGATTTTCTATACTTAGTAGTAAAATTAAAGATTTTTGGGGGTGAAATAAAGTTGGTAAGATCAATTATCCCAATGTAGCAACCTCTATACCATCTCCAACACCTTATCTACACAACCGAGGATAGAGTATGGTTGGAGTAGTTAAATAACAAACCAAAAATATGTTTGTAATCAGATCTGGATAGCCAAGATTAGTTAAGGATATTTCAGTTGCTATGTAATAAAACAATTTACTATTTTCTGATTACCAGGCTTGTGTATAAAGGCCTGTGTAGAATTTTATCACGAAATATTCATATACCAAGTTAATCATTAATATATGGGCTCGAATTGTAAACTATGTTTTCATTAATTCAAGACCACTTCAATTATGATCATGAGTATGTTTTGATTAAAGATTGTTGGAGTGAAGTGCTGATGCATATTTGAGTTGATTTGCTGGGAATTATTCTGCTTCTGTAAGTTTCACATCCCAGGTGTGGAAAGGGCCCACCATAGGATGAGAGTTTGTTTAATTCGTAGATAGATTTAATTGGTTGTATTGATTTTACTTAGTTGTAATTTTGAATTGGTGTTTTAATTCCAGTTAGATCCTTTACAATTAGAATTTATTGCTACAAGTTGAAAAACCTTCATATATTTTCTTCCTCTACATGATTTTTTACTGTCACATTCTCTACGTAAATACCTGGTGCATGATCGTTTTTAATCCTTATTTGTTGAATGTGTTTTCGTGATTGCAAGAACGCTGTGATAGATCGATTTGATCTTTTTATGGATTTAATCCATCGTAGCATTATAATCCACATATTAAAAGGATTTAACATGCATTTATATAAATTGAATACAACTGTGAATTCCCTGTTCTCATCTTTTGAATGCTAGCAACGAAGAATTGAATTGATAGAATGTGGATTCGATGGGCTAATGTGTGTCGAAAACATAGTTAAAGTTTCTAATTTTACACATATCCTTTCATAAAATCAAATGATAGCATTCTGTGTTGAAATAGTGTGGTCAAAGACCTTGAATTGTATGTATATCCCCATGTAGGGTTGATCCTCACACACACACACACACACACACACACACACACACACATATGTTTGTGTGTGTGTGTCATTCGAGTGATTACAAACAACATCCTGGGTTGATAATTGTTTTCGAATTGCTTCGGAAAGTCTGTGATAGAACAGTGAGAATTTTAAGTGACAGTGTTATTGATTGATCTCGAATTGATTTTGACAGTCTGAGAGGATTTCCATATATCGACATGTGTCATTTGATTATAGCATTTTGATTCAAGCGTTGTTTGGTTTTGGAAGTGATTTAAAAAAAAAATCTGTAGAGTAATGTGTAAAATTCTAAGTGATAGTAGTGTGAATGAGTGAAGTTTTGTCCTTGAACATTAGAACTAGGCCTGATAATTGTATGCAAGTTTAAAGATATTTTTTGATATAGTAGTTATAGTAAGGGTGTGTAAATGTTTCCAATTTTAAAGTTGAGAGAAAGTAGTATTTTACATTAGGATTGTGCAAGCCTACCTTGTAGAAATTATACAACAAGCATGTATATCTTGGATTCACCCGATCTAACAATGTACTAAAGTTAAATTTTGAATCTCTTCTACAGATATTTTACGGAATTAAAAACACAATCGCTAATCACATGAACATGAAGAAAGATCAATCACACATAACATAGATAATTTCCTGGGGAAAGCTTAGAGCTAAAAACCCCACTATATTCTATTGTATACTAAGCATGGACCATGAAACACATACAATGTCTTTCTCTTCTCACAAGAGCTTCCAACATTCATCTATCTGTCTCATAATGTCCCCACAAAAAACTGACCAATACTTAGTCAATTTCTAGCCTCCTAACAGCCTCTGTTGCTTGCACAATCCCTAATGCTCAATATCCCTAAAAGATAGGAATTATTTCCTGCCTTGACTGCACAAGCATCATGGGCACTCCAATGGGTGGTTGGCTGCATGTGTGCAAGCCAATAATGTCACAACTGATATCAACTTCCCTTTCACCTAGAACTCAATTGGGTCTCCACTAGATATAACATGCATGCAAATAATAATAGTAAATACTTAGTTGCATGTGAGATCACTACATGTGAATTAATTAATATTTAATTCACTTGATATATCACTACTTGTATCTTTAGTTAAGACTAACACAACTGAGTTTAACTCACTTAAATGAGTTAAAATATTTACAACTTGCATTAAATAATTCACCACTACACTTTAAACTCTATTACAACTAGAATTACTCTGCATGTCCCACCAGCCAACCTCTAACTCGAAATCCACTAGCTAAATGAATTTTCGAGTTTTAGTTAACTCATTCAAGTCCACATTGAGAATATATTATAGTTTAATGTCCATCTAAATTAAGGGATAATAAAAATAGAAATGCACCCAAAAATAAGATTATGGGCCCCATCCTAGTTTGGGTGGTTAATGAAACCAGGTTCTTAATGTAGTAGGTGTGGGTGCTGAATCTTGTTGTTGAATCTCAACACTCCCTCTCAATAAGAAAGGGATTATCCTTCACCTCGATCCTCTTCCTATGGTATTCGAATTGTCTCCTAGTGAGCACCTTCATTAGAATATCTGCATCCTGATCTTTCGTGGGAATGTATTGTTGCAACATGATTCTTCTCTGCCCACAATATCTGAGATGATGGTACTAGATATCTATATACTTGGACCTATCATGAAACACATGATTAATTGAGAGTTTAATGCAACTATGATTATCACAATGAATCACTGTCGTATCCATCTGAGAACCAAACAAACCAACCAAGATCTTTCTCATCCAGATAGCCTCACATGCAGCTTGAATTTCTGCCATGTATTCCGATTCTATTGAACTGAGTGCCACATATCATTGCTTCATGCTGTACCGGGAAACTACTATCGACCCAATGCGAAATATCCCCCCTGATGTGCTCTTATTTTCTGATGGACTTCCAACCCAATCTGCATCCGTGAAGCCATGAAAATTCACTCCATCCGTCTATCTATACCATAGACCATACACTGATGTGCCTCTCAGGTATCTCAGGAAATGCTTCGCCACCTTCAAAAGGAGCTTGGTAGGCTTTTCCATAGCTTGAATTAGCTGATTAACTGCATAGAGAATGTCAAGTCTCATGTTCACTAGATACATTAACAAACCCACTAACTTTTGGTAGACAATAGCATCCACTACTTCTCCAAAATTAGCATCCTCTTTCCTCTAATTTCCTAGAAGAGGAGTATCCATGGGTTTTCAGCTCTCCATGTTAAACTTACCCAATATCTCCTTTACATACTTGCATTGAGACATAAAAATTTCACCATCCCGCTACCATATTTCCAGTCCAAGGAAATAATGAAGGTTTCCCATGTCCTTCATTTTGAACCCCCTTGCAAGATCCTTCTTGCATGAGTGTATCAACTGCTCATCACCAGTCAAAATTATATCATCAACACAAAGAAAAATGATCAATAGCTTACCCTCAACCACAATCTGGTACATGTCTGCATCTACTTCAATTTTGGTGAAGCCTAGTCTGGTGAAATAGTTGTCTATCCTAGTGTATGAAGCACGGGGTGCTTGCTTCAACCCATACAACGCTCTTTTGAGTCGGCACACATGTGACTCATTGTTGAAGATCTCGAAACCTTCAGGTTGCTCTATGTACACCTCTTCCTTAATGATCCCATTGAGAAACATAATTTTCACATCCATTTGATGAATGCGCTAGCCCATCTGCGCTGAGAGTGCAAGGATGGATCTTATGGAAGAGTACCTTGCGACAGGTGCAAAGGTCTCATCATAATCTATCCCCTCGATCTTTGAGAATCCTCGGGCCACAAATCTTGCCTTGTATTTCTCCAGACTCCCATCAACAGCTTGCTTTACCTTGTAGATCCATCTTGATCCAACCTATGATTTGTCGATTGGCCTCGGGACTATCTCCCATGCACTGTTATTGACAATGGAGTCATAATCCTCCACCATTGCATCAACCCAAGTAGGTTGTTGCACTACTTCCTGAAATAAAGATGGTTCAATCACAATAAATTTTCTCATGAGAGAAATGTATCCATTAAATCAATTTGGAGACTATATTTGTCTGTGCTGTGAAGTAGGGGCTCCTACATTTTGTGCAACCTCAAGTCTTAGCCTATCAGCTTCCATGGTACGCCTTCTGCCATTTCTTATGGATGGCTCTGCATGAGTGATTTCCTCCACTCCATGAACCTCCTCATGTGGTTGATCGACATATTGAGACTCATCCTTGGGAACTAGTAGTTCATCCTCTGTATGCAAGTCCAGCTCCCTCTCAAGGACCAACTGCGTGGATTTCCCCTCATCAAATTTTATATCCGGTCGCATGACAATCATTCTGCTATTTGGAAAATACACACGATAATTATGGGGTATTTCTGTGTACCCCACAGAAATACCAACCTCAGTTGTTGGTTCCAGCTTCTTCCTGGAATCCTTGGTCACATGGACATAAACAAATGAGCCAAAAATCTTAAAGTGTGAAACATCAAGTTTCTTACCAGTGAAAGCCTCTTCAGGTGTACTCATGCCAAGTACTCTATGAGGACAATGGTTCTACACATAAATCGCAGTGTTGGATGCTTCCAGCCACAAATGCATTGGTACGCCCTGATCATGCAACATCGCTTGTGCTGCACCCATGATTGTTCTATTATTCCTCTCTGCGATCCCATTTTGATGTGGGTTATGAGGCGCTATGAGTTCTCTTCAAATTCCTTATTTGCTGCAGAAGTTCTTGAATTCATTAGAGATGTATACTCCATCATTATCACTCCTAAGAGCCTTCACTTGCTTCCCCGACTCTTTCTCCACCAATGCCTTAAACTCATAAAACTTAGATAATGTTTGATATTTCTTCTACATGAAGAAGATCTAGCATTTATGAGAAAAGTCGTTAACAAAGATTACATAGTACTTATGTTTTGTTGTTGAAGCAATCGAGAATGGTACACACACGTCTATGTGAAATCTCTGAAGAATACCCGAAGCTCGGTTCTCCTTCTCATGAAAGGTGGACTTTACATACTTTCCCATGGTGCAACCCTTGCACGGATATAGCTCAACAAGTGTTTCCATTGAAAGTCCAGTAGAAATTTGTTGCATGACTTTCAAGGCTCCATGATGAAGATAGCCCAATCGCTTGTGCCATAATTCAGCCTCATCTTGGCTCACCACTTTGTCCGCCTTGCCCATCATGGAAGCGCAACCATCTACCTCTAGCTTGTAGATATTCTTAACTCGAATCCCTATCCTCTTGTCTTGACCCGTTGTTTTATGTCATAGGAAAGCTTTTCCATCACTAAAAATAATGTCATAGCCTCTATCCTCCAAACATTATGACCGAGACAAAATTTTTCTTTAGACCTGGTACATGCATTACATATTTTAATTGAAATGGTTTACCTGAATCCCTCTGAAAGGTAATGGTACCAATCTCGGTAGCACTGTATCATCCGTCGTTTCCCATTTCAATATGCATATGGAGATATTTCTCCTCTAAGTCACTGAAAAGTTCCTTATCTCCCGTCATGTGAAAGGAAATGCCATTATCCAAATACCACATAGATCCCAATGTAGTTGACACCATGCATGCGATAAATGAGAAGTCAAGCTAAACCTGCGAGGTAAGGGCCTCACCAACTGCAGATCCAACAACCTTCTTGTTATTCTTATTTTGTGGACAATTAGTGGAAAAATGCCCGTGTTCGTGATACTGAAAACCCTTCACCTTGGACATGTCTTGCTTCTTGCCTTTGGACTCATATTTAGAATGGAATTTCTTCCCCTTCCCCTTATTCACCTTGGAAGCCAAAGCACAATCCTCTTCATCATCATGCTTAGATGAAGAGCCATCTCTGGTGTTCCTTCTAAACTCCTCCTGCACCAAATCCAACCATAGTCGTTCCTAATCTGGAAATGTTTCCCATCCACTGACATAGTATTCATAACTGTGTCAACTCTTAGGAATTCCTAGGAGATCCAAGCTCATGAAATCATCATCAACGACTGTTATTCCCACACTCCTTGGTTCATCCCACCATTGGACAAACTTCGTGAGATATTTTAGAATGGTGTCTCCCTTTTCCATCTTGATCTTCTTGAGTTTATCTTTGAGTGCCAATTTCCTATGGTCATTGTTGCTTTGGAATATATCCATCAAAGCCTTCCACATTACATATGTTGTGGCTTTCCCATGGAGGCTTCAGACAATGTGGTCTTGTACTCCCTCCAATAGGATCCTCCTCGCCTTTTTCACTTTCTTTTGCCATGCATAAATATTTGCAGCATCTGCAACATCGGGCTTAGGAACATCTTTTTTCAATGAATTCCTTCAACCCATTGTCTTCGAGTACTGCCTCCATCCTGTCCTTCCAATAAATGTAGTTCGAGCTACCCTCGAGTGCATACTCTAACCTCAAACCATTAAAATCCATTTCGATATTGAATTGGCTGTAGCACCAAGAAAGTCTTTTTGCAAATTCAAATTCTATCCAGTCACAAAATTAGCTCCTGCTTCACTTCTACAATTTCTTGTGCTCTAGTACCATGTGGAAATTATACAACAATCATGTATATATTTGATTCACCTGATCTAAAAATGTACTAAAGTTAAATACTGAATCACTTCTACACATCTTTTGCGGAATTAAACACATAGTCGCTAATCACATGAACATGAAGAAAGATCAATCACACACAACACAGATAATTTCCTGAGGAAATATTACAGCTAAAAACCCCATTATATTCTATTGTATATTAAGCATGGATCATGGAACAAATACAATGTCTTTCTCTTCTCACAAGAGCCTCCAACATTCAACTATCTGTCTCACACTGTCCTCAAATAAAACTAACCAATACCTAATCAATTTCCAGCCTCCTGACAACCTGCCTTGCTTGCGTAATCCCTGATGGTCAAGATCCCTAAAAGATAGGAATTATTTCATGCCTTGACTGTGAAAGTATCATGGGCACTCCAATGGGTGGTTGGTTGCATGTGTGCAAGCCAATAATGTCACAAGTGATAGTCAACTTCCCTTTCACCTAGAACTCAACTGGGTCTCCACTAGATCTAACATGCATGCACTAATAATAGTAAATCCTCAGTTGCATGTGAATTAATTAATATATAATTCACTTGATCTCTCACTACTTGTATCTTCAGTTAAAAATAAAAAAACTTATTTTAAATAATTTAATTGAGTTAAACTATTTGCAACTTGCATTAACTAATGCACCACTACACTTCTAACTCTATTACAACTAGAATTACTCTGCGTGTCCCACCAACCAACCTATAACTTGAAATCCACTAGCTAATTGAATTTTCCACTTTTAGTTAACTCATTCAAGTCCACATTGAGAATAGATTATAGTTTAATGTCCATCTAAATTAAGGGATAATAAAAATAGACATGCACCCAAAAATAACACTGTGGGCCCCACCCTAGTTTGGGTGCTTAATGCAACCAGGCGCTTAATGCACTAGGCGTGGGTGCTGAATCTTCTTGTTGAATCTCAACATACGTGTAGTTATTATTTAAAATGAATATTCATAGTACAATTTTGACATTAAGGGTTGCTAGGTTTTGAATTGGATGCCAATTGAAGTTTGATTAATTAGAAGAATAGCAATGTAGTCTTTGGATTGAGTTTCCTTTGTGTTAAATTATATTTCGATGTATGAATGAGCTGCATAGTATTTTACAATCCTATCTTTGCTTTTCGAACAGAGCTAGGGTTTGATGTTCTTTTGCTACAACAAGTTTTAGTGTTAATTTCATAAGTAGGCTAAAGATATTTGCATGAGTGATTTTAATCATGTGTGCAGTAAATTAATTTGTAGGTTCATAGTTTAAGTTTGTTTTTTCCAGTGTGAGGTTGATTTCATTTGATGGTGCACAGTCATCTGAAGGCAGAGTGTTTTAAATAGCTTAAATTCTCGAGATTTCTCTAAGGCAATAAAGTATTCTTTTCTAAAACAGAGTGTTCTTAAATTAGTCGCATCTTTGATTTATTGTGAGTTACTTTTCCAAGATAAAATATTGTAATTGGTTCATTCTTGGATTAGTGTGTGGCTTCTGTTATCATAAGGGCTTAGTTCAAGAACAATGCTAGAGATTAGATCTTAGATTAGTTTCAAGCTTAAATTGTGGTTTCAAGTTTGGTTTCAAAGTTGATAAAAGTGAATAGATTAGGGATTTTCAGTTACCATAAAGTTTTGGATTTTGAATTTAGAATAGGATTATGAAGTTATCTAGTTGCAGTGAGAAATTTTTTGCATGATTGAGGAATTGCTTTGTGTTTTCTTACAATTTGATGGTAGTGAGAAATTTGCAGTGAATGCTAGGTTTAATTTAAGTACAGATTATTTTTAATTACAAAAGTTAAAAATATATTTCTTGATAGATTAATAATTAAGAATTTAGATTTGCTCCAGTTTTCGTGATTAGAGATAACTTGAACGATTCTGTACTTAAATATCAAATTGATTTTATCCCCTAGTTTAGGTTAGATTCTCTGATCCTTCATTACCTGTGCTTGCACCTTGAAGCTTACGAGTCCCAGATTGAATATTTAATGTTGGAAACTATAAACATATAATTTCCCCACCATTTTTGGCGATGTTTCTGGGGAGGTGCTAAAGGGATTAGAGCCTAGTTTCTTTCACAATTTTTTTGTGTGATGTTAGTTACAATACAACCAAAGGGAAAAGAGTGCACGGTAAGACGTGAGTGAAGAGCCGCACATCCACTATGGTGGGGTTGCTCCAAATTTTGGTTGTCAAAGTAAGAAATTTTGGTGAGTTTTATTGAACTTAGCATTTTTAATTCATTTAGATTAAAATTTCAAGCTGTTTAAAGATAAAACATTTTTGGGGTGTTCTAAGAACCCTTGTGTGGTAATCCATGTGATGACATGATATACCAGTTGGCTTGTCGAGAACAAGAAAATGGTATTTTGAGGAATCATTTAATGAGGAGTTTTGATGCTGCTACATAGACGTATAAGTCATCCAATGAAGAATTCACAAGTTAAGAATTAATGTTTTTCTTGAAAATAAATTTGATATTATTAAATCTTTGATTTCAAAATTGGATGATTTTCAGGAACAAGAGAAGGATGAAGAACCATTGCTTATCCTTTGCGTAAACTGTAGAAAGAAACACTTCCTTGGAAAGTGTCCACTTAGTGATCTAAAAGTTTGCAAAATTTGTGAGGATGGTCATGCAACTGAATATTTCCCATCACTACCATGATTACTAAAGGTACTCAGGGAATCAAATAAGGAATTGAATCAACCACTAGGTATAACTCAAAACCCATCACCATTCAATACTTGGAATAATGTTTATTCTCCTGAGCAGGTTCCTCAACAGATTTATAATCTTGCAGTTCCATGGAAATTTTTTAATCCACCTCCAATTGAATACCATACTTCATGGCCAGAATGGGCCTCTCCTTGGCCCTCTTCTTCAAGTCATATATCCCAATGGTTTGGAACCTTTTCCCTAGGGAAGTATTTCATGAAAAATCAACAACGATCACAATTTCCATTCAATGTGACATCAACTTATCATCCTTCATGGTCTCAAGTACCTGTGTAACCTTTCTTTAACCCTAACCCTAATCCATAACCTAGCCCTTATGCATACCCTAGACCTAATCCAAATCCTAGCCCTAACTTAAACCCTAGTACTAACTCTAGTCCAAATCAAAATCCTAGTCCAAGCCTTAAACCAAACCATAGTTCAAACCTTAACCCAAACCCTAGTTCAAACCCTAGCCCAAACCATAGCTTAGACCCTAATCCAAGCAAGGAGGTTGCACAAAAATTTAAAACACTTGTTATTCCTGTTGATTCTCAAATTGAACAAAATGATATATCTGAGAATGTAAACTTCTGTGATCCATATCATATTATAATAAATATTCCGTGAAATCACATAAGAAATTTTAGAACTGACGTGTTTCGATGATGAACTACATTCAGTAGTTCGAAATGCATCGGTTCTAAATTTCTTATGTGATTTCTGGGAAGATTTATTATAATAAAATGATATATCTTCAAGTTTGGGGGAAGGGGTGAGTTTGGAAACATATCATATCGCTACAAATCATTCACCCTAGGAAGATCTAATTCAAAGACCATTAGAGGAGAAATATATAATTGGAACCTATTCTAAATTTTTTGTTGAAGTGCAAAACCCTAGAATTCCCTTTGACCATTCTTGTCAATTTGAAAAGAAGATATTTGAGATTGAAATTGAGGGGTTTATCTTTTGTATTTCACCTGATCCCTTATGCCTCTAAGAGAGTGATTATCAAACTGTGGAATACGAGCATAATCTGGAGAGTTATAAATATGCGGCTCTCATTGAATCCCAGTTTTAGGTAGTCGTTAATACACCCTATTCCCTCATCATTCAACAACTCTTGGTACCATATCAATTAAAGCAACTAGTTTCTCATACTCTGGTATGTGTTGAAGTTTATTATTTAAAACTAAGTGTGAGTTTATTTAGAAAACTGTTACGCACATGGTTACATTAGAAGTACTCCTACACTTGAAGGAGACCTTCCTCTCTCTAAAGTAGGGTAGGGTAGTATTGTCATTTAAAATAAAATTGTTACAAAAACATTCTTAAAATTGTAATTCCTAAGGAACAACCATTGGAATTTTTTATGCACTCTTGTGGTAAGACTTGTTAGAAGCAATTCACTCTTAATGCCTCATATTTTAAAGTGACTTTGATTATTGGGCAAGATTATTTACTGGGACAGTTAGGGAAATTTTTATTATTATACTTTCCATTCATAATATTGACAGAATGTCATCTAAGAAACCTTTTTAGGTTTCTCTTTGAAGGTTTAATGAAAATCCTCCTATGGTGGACCACTCCTATAAAACCGCAATGAGTTCTCATAAGAACCCTAGCATGACCAACTCGAGGAATATTTCAATCATTATATGCGGTGTTTTTTTTTTTTTAAATGAGCCCTTAGGGTAGCGGGACCAACCAGTAAAGATTAGTAATTGAATTTTTTTTCACACCATCCTGCGCTCTTAAGGAGTATATTTTCCTCCCCACCTATTAAGTAACCTATCTAAGGTTAATCATAATCAGAGTTTTTAACATAAATAGATTAATTGAGGGATAGGAGGTCTCATTACAAGCCGACCTACTATGATCATGGGTCCTAATGGGAATGAAATTACCGCTATTGGTCACCAAGCCAGAGTAATGTATTTCAAGTTGAAAAAATAGAAGACAAGAGGTCTCATTACGAGCTGAATTGTTCATTTTTGTTATCTCTTGTGAATGGCACTGTCAGTTGCTGGTTACCAAGCCAATACAATGGTCTTAATTTAATTCCCAAATCAAAGTAAATGCTTTTGAATGCCTCTGAATCTACATTTAATAGGTGGGACACAGGAATTTCATTGGGTTAAGAGGAATCCTTGTCGAGGCTATAGATGCTTGCTGGTAGCAGGGCCATGCCTATGGTATTAAAGTTAATTATACACTATAATTTACTTGGTTTTTTTTATCTCTCCCTAAAATCATTATCATATCTCTCTAAGAATGGCCTTAAGATCATCTCAATAATGTTCTTTGGAGTTATATCTTTCAGAAATGATTTGGTTTTCATGGATGTGAGATCCTTAGTGCGGGTGATTCAGTTTGCTTGAATAAGAGGAGCTTCAACTATATGCTTGGGTAACGGTAAGACAATCATCCTCGGAAGGTATCATTTTGTCATATTTATTCTTCCCTATTTCTATCCATTTTAATGCCTTGGTTTTTAAAATAAATTCAATCCTAGTTATAATAATGAGGCTATTGAAAGTGAAGACATGCTGCTTTGGACTACTCTTGATATTTTTTGTGGAAATGTTTATGGTTAACCATTTTAGGATGACATTATCCATGTAGTAAAAAAATATTTAGCATTCCTTTAGTAACCCTAACATTATTTACTCTTATGGAATAATGAGGTAAGTCTTGACATCATTGGATCCCTGATCAAAACTTTTTCATCTTATTGATGCAAAGGAAGTTGACATCACATGAAACTTATTGGCACACTCTCACTTAATTAGCCCTGTAGTTTAAATTACGACTCTAATATAGAGATTGAGCCCTTCAATATTAGTTAATATTTGGTATCTGTCATAGGTTCTACTTTCATGCTGGATTGCAAGCTGATCGGCATGGGGGGAGAGAAATATTTTAAGAGAGAGATGATCAGAATTGCCAACTTTAATTTACATTTTAACCCTAAGCTTACTCATGGTTTTCACTATCATTTTTCACAATTGTTAGGTTTGGAGAATGATCAGGTAATTTTCCTTTAAGTTAAACTATTTCCTTTATTTCAATAACGAGGATTATTGATGATGGTGCTTGTGTTGTCTTAGGAAATGACGATATACCTGCGTCGACATTTTCGAGATAATGTGGATATTGAGACCTCTTAACACCTTAAATTTATCATTCATCTTATTCAACAGGTCATATTGGTTGTCGCATCAGCTCCAACAATTCCATAATTCTTCATCCTGCAATGCTGACGACATAAAAAAAAAAGGGTAAAACTTGAGGTAGAGGTGGCTTAAGATTCTTTAATTGATTAGAGATTTAAGAAATATTTGATGATTAACCACCACATATTTCATATATTTGGTTTTCCATATACCCTCCATTTGCATGCTACTCTAATAAGTTCATAATCATATTGGTTCATGTAAACAAAATTCGTAACTATAGTCCTTCCCATCCTACATTCACGCATATTTTCAATCCAAGAGAGGGTGAATTCATTGTTTCCTTTCAGGAAGGAACCATCTAGAAGGATTGGCCTTGCAAAAACAGTGCATGCAAGAACCCATTTTACCATCACCACCTCATCTCATCCAGCATTCCCATTGTTACTTATAATCATATTCATCATTTTCCTCCTACCATATCTATTGTTTCTCCTCAATTTGTATCGCTCTTAAATCAAATCTATGGCATTCAAATCTTCATGTAGCATTGCTCCACAAGAACTAACCCTACCTAAAGTTATGATGCCATAAAAACCTACATATGAGCAAAGTATTTGTTTGCATGAGGGCATGAAAAACCTCAGGAATGGGGGGATTTTGGGCCTCAAATATGCCCATGTTTTTTTCATGCAATATCACCATTCATGCCCTAAAAACCTTGGTTTTTAGCCCATTTCGTACTCTAATTTGCCGCCAGATCATATTTTGTATCTTGTGGTTGATTATCACTAGTTTTCTTCAATTCTCTATAATTAAACATGATTATGCTATGTTTTACTGATGAAAATTTTATTAAGTATATTTATCACAGGGTTCCATCGTTGGAATCCTTCACAAGCCAGTTGAGTACAAAAATGCCTAATTTAGGGCTTTGATACTTCTGGCATGATTCTGGAGAAACTAACAGAGTTTATTGTCAAAAAAAGTGTTATAATACTTCCCCATATCTTGGATTGGATGCACACCACTCATTTCGGTCTCGAGAAGGAAATTATAAAATTTGCCCAAATCTGCAATAAATTTCAAACTTCCAAATTCCACCTCGATTTTAGTACAGGTGAAGGATAATGAAGAAATTATGGAACATGGGTTTTGGTTCAAGTATATAAAATATATTAAAACTAATTTTTTTTTCTAAAATTAATTACGGTATGGGAGATATGAAGATTTCTTTGGGGCCAATTTATATAAAAATTCTAAAAATCTAGATTTGTAAAAATATTCTAAACATCCCTATTTTGGATTTTCTGTACTTAGCAGTCAAATTCAAGATTCATGGGAGTAAAATTCAGTTGGTAATGTCAATGATCCCCATGAAGTAGCCTCTAGACCATCTCCAATTGAAAATTATAGATTCAAATGACCCTATTCAACACTAAGTGTCTCAACTTAATTAAATTAAGACCAACCAAATTTTATCATGGATAATAGTGGATCCAATGGGGATGTTGCGCCCCTGTGGTGTAACAAAGAACCAGCAGATCCAGTGCCTTATTCATTAGGAATTTCCCAAACACTTGTCATATTCTTTAGCTTGTATTCGATCCTTGATATGATCTTGAAGAAAAAACACTTGTACAAACCGAAACTTGCAACTACAATTTTTAAAATAAATGCAGAAATAGATTCTTGCCCAACAAGCTTATTTATGTACATACCAATCCTACTCTAACAAATGAATACCAAACTTTCAATTCAAGCAATATGAAACCTCCAGTATAACTAGTCAAAGAGATGACCCAACACTTGGAATTCTTGCTTGTTCTTCAATGGATCATCTATTAGCAACTCAGAATAAAAATTGAATCCATAACCCGAACTTATAAATGAAATAACATCCACCTTCACTGATGACTGAAATAGGCTTACCAAAGGATCTTGGTAATAATGAAAAAAATCCTCTTTTGATGAAATCAGAAAATCAACAATAGGATCCTTGAAAAAACTGAAAAATATCCTGTCTTGATGATCCAAATGAAAATTTTCATTCATAATTGTAGGTTGTCTCTATTTTATGTCTTCATTTTCAACATCATTCTTGAGACAAGGCTTTGAATGTTCATGAAAATATTCAATGGGAGGAGCCATATCATGTGCTACATGGATGTTTACAAATTAATTTTCATGCATTACAATTATAACTTCATGTATATCATCATGCACAAAGAACAATTTTTGATCATTTAAATTTGTAGCAGGACATTTGGGGACAACAACTTGTATATCAAAAACTTGCTGATTATTCTCCATTAGTGCTTCTTCATGAAAACCTTTAAGCATAGTCAAGGAATCAACCTCCTCCCGATGATAAAAAGAGACATGTTTCACATAAGCTTCTCCTTTATCCTACCCATTTTCATGTTGCTCAACATTAAAAGGTTCAGAAAATGAACAAAGTGAAGAGCCTTGTAACTGGCCATCTTTGTGTTCCTCTTTATCACCTAAATATTGGGAAAGCTGCTGCAAATTTTCACAAATTTCATAGGATATAACTTGGTTGTCAAAGTGCTGATCCATTTAATCTTCAAGCAAAGAAGACACATATGTTTGTTGGAAACCTTCTTTATTATCATGAAAAATAACATGATAAGAGAAATCATAAAGTGCCTCTAACATATCCTCATCCATGCACTTTCCATTATCACCAAGAATTTTAAGATATGGAATGAAAACCTCACAAAAATCACAATAGTCCTATAATAGTGATAAACAAGAGTGGGTTTTCTCATAATGTTATAAGAAATTCCTATGGAAATCTCTTAGAGAGAACAAGCTTCTCGGTTGCAACCCTTCATACCATGTTCTAGCTTCATCCTCTAGGGTGGCCATAAACATTTTCATGAGACAATCCTCAGGAAATCAACTCGAAACTTATGTACATGCATATGGAATCTAACCAAGTGAAGAGCAACATTATCTTTCTTTTCATCTTTAAATATAGGAAGATAAGTCAACCAATTAACTCTTGGCATGGGATTTGGAAAACCAGGGATGTGATACTGATTCATAGGGGCATACCTCACATTATTTATTGTAATAGAACTCATCTTGGAACTTCATGAAGCTGCTGATATTGAAGCAGTGGAGTAACCATGAAGCCATGAATTTATAAATTCTTCAAGAATGGAGTCGCCAAGGTAGAATGCAGACTCAAATGTTTCTGAGCCCCTACTACCTTCAAGAGTTCAGTATTTTTTCTTGAGCAAAAAATTTCGGGAAAATATATCTTCAGACTCCCGATAGATGCACCAAAATGTTATCACCAAATTGAAGGTTGATGGGTTGCTTCAACATTCAATTCAGAGTAACTATTTCAAACCTACTTTGGGCTGGAACTTAGCCTTTCCAACCTAATAGGGCTCTTTCAAGGATAACAATTATATTCAATAGATAAAGATAAAAAATATGGCTAACTCTTAAGCGTTCTTTGAATGTTTTTATGCAGGTGAAGGATGCAAATAAATGGCTACCATTGGGCATGGATATAGTATGGAAACTCAATCACATAATAAATGTCTCTCATGGAAGCTGAGGCATGTTTATTATCATCATAACATAACATAAGCAGTAGACTAGATACATAAAGGAAGCTGGAGCATGTTTAACCATGAATTCCAAGTAATTACAAACAAAGTAAAATGAAAGAAGATTAAAAGATCCTATAGCACAAACACATACAAGAATACATGATGAATCACTCATCATGAACACATGATTCAAATCACTCATGCAAATATCTTTAGCTTACTTATGAAATTAACACTAAAAATTGTTTTAGAAAAAGCACATCAAACCCTAGCTCTGTTCGAAAAGCAAAGATATGACTCCAAAATACTATGCAACTCAGTCACACATCGAAATATAATTTAACTAAAAAGGAAACTCAATCCAAATACTACATTGCTATTCTTATAATTAATCAAACTTCAACTGGCATCCAATTCAAAACCTAGCAACCCTTAATGTCAACACTGTACTATGAATATTACTTTTAAAGAATAACTACAGGCAGGCTTGCACAATCCTAATGTAAAACACTACTTTCTCTCAACTTTAAACCAAAAACATTTACACACCCTTACTCTAACTACTATTTCAAAAACTATCTTTAAACTTGCATACAATTATCAAGCCTAGCTCTAATGTTCAAGGACAAAACTTCACTCATTCACACTACTATCACTCAGAATTTTACTCACTACTCTACAGATATTTTTTTTAAAGTACTTCCAAAACCAAACAATTCTTGAATAAAAACGCTATAATAAAATGACACATGTAGATATATAGAAATCCTCTAAAACTATCAAAAGAAATTTGAGATCAATCAATAACATTGTCACTCAAAATTCTCACTGTTCTATTACAGACTTTTCGAAAGCAATTCGAAAAAAATTCTCAACCTAGGATGTTGCTTCAAATCACTTGACTCGCACACACACACACACACACACATATGTGTGTGTGTGTTTTAGGATCGATGTTTTGTGGGGATATACATACAATTCGAGGTCTTTGATCACACTATTTCAACACAGAATGCTATCATTCGATTTCGTGAAAGGATATGTGTAAAATTCGATACTTTAACTATGCTTTCGACACACATCAACCCATCAAATCCACGTTCTATCAATTCAATTCTCTGTTGCTAGCATTCAGAAGATGAGAACAAGGGATTCAAAGTTATATTCAATTTAATATAGATGCATGCTCAATCATTTTAACATGTGGATTATAATTCTACAATGGAGTAAATCCATACACATATCAAATCAATTTATCATAGAATTCTTGCAATCCTGGAAACACATTCAACAAATAAGGAAAAAAAACTATCACGCACCAGATATTTACACAGAGAATGTGACAGTAATCAATCATGTAGAGGAAGCAATTATACGAAGTTTTTTCAACTTGTAGCAAGCAATTCTAATTGTAAATTATCTAATTGGAATTAAAATACAAATTCAAAATTACAACTAAAGAAAATCAACACAACCAATTAAATCTATCTACGAATGAAACAAACTCCTAGCCTGTGGTGGGCCCTTGCCACACCTGGGATGTGAAACTTATAGAAGCAAAATAATTCTCAGCAAATCAACTCAAATATGCATCAACACTTCACTCCAGCGAGATTTAAATAAAAACATACTCATGATCATGATACAAGTGGTCTTGAATTAATGAAAACAGAGTTTGCAATTCGAGCTTAGATAGTAATGATTAACTTGGTAAATGACTCTGTCGTGATTAACTTCTATGCAGGCCTTTATAGAAAAACCTGATAATCATAAAATAGTATATTTTTTTATTACATAGCAACTGAAAGATCCTAAACTAATCTTGGTTGTCCAGATCTGATTACAAACATATTTTTGGTTTTCTATTTAACTTCTTCAACCATAATCTATCGTCAAATGTGTAGATAAGGTCAAAAAATGCACATATGTGAGGGGTATTAATGGTCATCATTCATGTGATAGGAGTCAATGTCAAAGAAAAATCCAAAAAATATCTCATGCATGAGAAAATTTTGTCATTATAGTGAAATTTTACAAGAATACCAAAGTTCGTAGCGAAATCAGTGTAAACCAATTAGAATTGCTTTGAACTTGCCTAAAAACTTCGTTTTTGTAGAGAGAGAGAATTTTAAAGTTTTTCAAGCATTAAATGTCTTTTCAAAACACACCAATCATCTGGAATGGTTAAAGTGTATCAATTGAGACTTTGGTTAGTGAGAACACTCATCATAGAAGATGATTGGGCTGCCAGCTCATCATGTTGGACACATTATCAAGCAAAACATCACATCATTTTTGACACCTTAGCATTGGATAGATCACCATCTAAATTTAGGTTTACAAGGTCTTAAATACAGTGTATTAGTTGACTAACACCTCAACATGTTGGTTTGGTTTGATGGAGATGGTACAAGTTGGATTGAAGAAAAAATGTCTTAAAGTGATTATGAAAGATGTTGATATTAAACATGGTAAGCCACACATTTTTGGTCATTTTTTTTAAAGATATCATTACAAGACATATGCAGGCTGCAAACATGATTTTTGGGTAAAGAAGAAGAAATTACAAAAAAATCTGCCAAACTAGGTGAGTTTGTAGCATGCTCTAGGCTTGAGGCTGAGTTTTCGCTACGAACTCACTGTAGGTTTCCTTAAGCTAAAAATACTTCAAAATATACATGGAAGAGGGTGTTAGAGGCATTTATGTAGCTTATTAGACCCAAGGAAGGCCCTCCAACAGTCAGAAATGTCAAAGGTTATGAAAAAGGTGGTGAAATGAAAACACTACGAACTCTCCTACAATTTCCTATACATGATTGTTTTAGCAGTCAACTTCAAATTCAATTTCTAACCAAATGAAAAATTATTTTGGAAATATTAAGGAGGATTTTATTTCACACAATCCCATCTACAAACACCTCTCTCAATTTCTGTAAATCCATCAGGGTTTGGGACTTATGCACCCATCTTTAAGGCCTATTTTTTCATAATTTCACTAACCAAATTTGTGTAAAGTTTGTGAAATTCGATTTGGAAGAGGTCCAAATCAACATCCACGTGGCATAATGACACATCATCAGTCCAATACACTCATAAAAATTACTTGGTTTCATTTGATAAGGGTTATTAAAGGGTTTTGTTGAACTATTTAATGAAATAAGAGTCCTTTTTGTATCCAAACTTTGAAAAATAGAAATATCCCTAGGAAGTCTCCAAGTGTTGTAATCCTATTTGAAATTGGTATATGAGGTGGAAATTCAAAGCTAGCAAGGTGGAAAATCATTCGTATGAGTCATCACTCTATAAATGAGAGAGTTTTAGAGTTAGAAAGGGTTGATTGACGTAATTCTACAAGCTACTTTTGTAATTTTTTTCTTTCAGTAATATAGAGTTGCAACAAACTTCTTTCTTTACTGAGATTCATCATGTATTCTTGTATGTGTTTTTCCTACAGAATATTTTAATCTTCTTTTAGTTTACTTTGTGTGTAATTACTTGGAATTCATGGTTAAACATGTTCCAACTTCCTTTATGAATCTAGTCTACTACTTATGTTATGTTATGATGAGAATACAGATGCGCCATCTTCCATGAGAGATGTTTTATATGTGATTGAGTTTTCATATTGACTCCATGACCAATGGTAGCCATTTATTTTCATCCTTCACTTGCATAAAATAATTCAAAGAACGCTTAAGAGTTAACCATATTTTTTTATCTTATTTATTGAGTATCATTCACATCCTTGAGAGATCCCTCTCAGGTTGGAAAGGCTAAGTTCTAGCCAAAATTAGGTTTGAAATAGTTAATCTAAATTAACTACTGAAGCAGAGCATCAGCCTTCAATTTGGTGATAACACAATCTATCTATTATCACTCCCTCCTCCTCTGCCCCTTCCCTCTTTCTCCCCTGCTTCTATCTATCTTCCCTCATGCTATCCTCTCTCCCTCTCTCTCTCTCTTCATCTTCCTTATCACCCCCTCTCTCTCTCTCTCTCTCCACCTTTCACTATGTGTCTTTATTCTTACCTACCTCTCTCTCTCTCTTTCTTTTCCATTCAATTCCCTCTCTCTCTCTCTCTGCCCTCAAATCCTCTCTCTTCCCCAATCACTCTATCTCTCTCTCCAACTATGTTACTATATCCCTCCCTTTCTCCTTCTCTCTCCTTCTCTCCCACCTTTTCTCCATCATTCCTTCTAAATCTCTTTACCTCGCCCCTATGTTACTATATCCCTCCCTTTCTCCTTCTCCCATATACATTAAAATCAATGCATTTAGTGAAAGAAATCAAATAGGATTAGAAATCATATACATTAATATCAATTCATCTATTGCAAGAGATCAAATATAATTAGAAATTAACATCTATATTGAAATTAATGCATCTAGTGCAAGAAATGAAATAGGATTAGAAATCACCATCTACACTGAAATCAATGCATTTAGTGCAAGAAATCAAATAGGATTAGAAATCATCTAAATTGAAATCAATGCATCTAGTCCAAGTAATCAAATATCATTAGAAATCAACATCTGCACTATAATCAATGCACCTAGTGCAAGCAATCAAATAGGATTATAAATCACCATTTACACTGAAAAAAATGCATCTAGTGCAAGAAATATTCTTCCCTCTCTCCCCCCTCCATCTATATCTATATCTCCCTCCATCTCTCCTAATTTGTCCCTTTATTTCACCTCGCCAAACACACAAACTCTCTCACTCCATATCTACAAATCTCTTTGTCCCTCACTCCTTGTCTCCATCTATCTCTTCTTTCTCTTCACCTTCCATCTATATCTCTATATCCCTCTATCTCTCTATATGAACCCCAAAAAACACACTATCTTTCTCCAATCTATCTATCTATCACTACCTTCTCTCTCTCTCTCTCTCTCTCTCTCTCTCTCTCTCTCTCTCCAATCCTATCTCTTCCCCAATCACTCTATCTCTATCTCCAACTATGTTACTATATCCCTCTATTTCTCCTTCTCTCCCCCCTTGTCTCTGTCACTCCTTCTATGTCTCTTTATCTCACCCCTAAACAAGTACACTTTCTCCCCATCTCTCCCTTGTCACTCCCTCTCTCTCCACTTCTCACTCTCTATGTCTTTCTTCTTACCTCCATCTGTCCCCCTCCAAGTCCATCTCTCTATCCCTCCCTCACTCCTCCTCCTCTCATCCTTCCTTTCTCCCTCCCTCCCTCTCTCTCTCACTCTCTCTCTACCCTTCAATCCTCTGTCCTTATCCCTCCCTATCTCCTTCTCTCTCTCCCACCTCCATCTTTATGTATCCTTCTCCCTCTATTACCCTTCTCTACCTTTCTCACCCATCTCCTTCTCTTTCTCTCTCTCTTCATTCCTCCTCTCCCCTCTACTTCAGTTTATCTCCATCTCTCCCTTGTCAATCCCCCTATTTCTCCACCTGTATCATATGTCTTTGTCATTCCCTCCCATATATATCTAGAGTTAATATATATATCATGATATATTAATATATATATTATAATGCAACAAATTTAATATTGTATTAATCCAAAGGTTTAATAATAATAATAATATTAATATTTTTGTTACACAGTAATTTGTCACCGTCCCTGCAATCACCATCTCGCCCATTGGAGGGTCGTTTCTGTGACCAATAAGCAGTGTCATGCCTTGCAAATACCATCATTGCATCCCTTTCCATGAGGACAACATTCCTTCTGTTGATCATTTCCTGAGCAGACCCCTAAAAACACCTATTTTTGCATTGGCGCTGCTAGCCCGTTATGTACTCGCGCCAATGGGGGAAAATTAACACTGAGCCCGCGCCAATTGGCGCTCTGTCCCAGTGTTGCACCCGCGCCACTCTGTTTATGGAATGTTTTTTAAAAAAGGAGGCGAAGTTTCGATTACAACAACTTCGTGGATGAGTCATCAGGAGTGGTTTCGCCTGAATAACCACGACCTTCCTCCTTTGGCCTCTTGTTTCCACCCTATGGAAAACCTCACAAAGGATAAGACCTCCCTTCCACTATTGTAGGCATCCCAACCTCCTCCTCTCCTCTATAAATATAGCCTTCATCCATTGATGAAGGGGCTGAAGGGCTGATAGTCTTGAAGTGCCTAAGCTCTGAATCTCCATATTCCCAAGAGCCTTTGTGTTGTAAAGCACCCTCTCTTTCCCTTAAGGCTGACTCAAGTAAGGAGACCATTGTCACGAGACTCTGGAGATGTTTTCCCTTTCCTTGGCAAGCTTTGCGAGACGTGGACGACTGGAAACCCGTCCGAAGGAGACCGCGACGTCAGAACTTGGTTGTAATCTTTCTTCGCTGGTTATTTAATAGATGATTATGATTATGGTTCCACTCCATTTTCCATCATGTTAATGCGAGTAATGTCCTTTCTGACTGATGTTTAGTTACGTATGCTGGTTTCTATGCTTGTATCTGTTCGTTTCTTCTATGTGCAGGTGTTCATCCGCGGAGATCGTGGAGGGATTGTGATCTGCTGAGGCTAAGGAACGGGGACGCTTCTTCTTCAGATCCTAGCGTTGGAATCCAGGTAGGCTTCTATCTCTAGCCTTTTCATTCGTAATTAGGAACCTGCGTCATGACATTTTTTGTTTGTTGCTAGACCCCTGCTGGGCTAGTAGGGATCGCCTCTGTCCGCAGAGGGGATTTACCTCCTCAACAAATTGGCGACTCCGCTGGGGATCCAGCTTGTTGTTTGATTGTTGTTTAATTTGTAAACTGTAGACGGAGTCTGAAGTACAGCCAGATAGCCTTCGAAACGCTTCTGCTTTGCATTAGCGGAGTAGATCAATGCTACTTCAGTCGATCTCTGGTTTGGTTTGCAGACTGAACGACTTGGAGTCTTTGTCTTGCCTTGCCGTTTGTATCTTGTTTTTCCTTGCTTGATGAACCTTCTGGGTTGGATTTTTTTGTGTTTTTGCTTCTTGGATTGCTTAGCTTGCATTGGTCTGTCTCTGGAGTAGCTTATTTTTAATTTTTTGCTGAGAAACTCGACTGGCGCGGTTTTTAACCCGACAGTCGCGCCACTTGGCGCATGTTTCCTTTGTACAACCCGCGCCAATCGCCTTCTGGCGCCAGTTTCACTCTTACAGTCGCGCCACCCCTGTAAGTTTTTTTAGATTTCTCATTTTTGAGCTCTCTGGAGTTGACCAGTGTTTTTCTTCTTGATTTTCCGACTGCCTGAGTGTGTTGGAGTCTTGTTTGGCTGGGAATTCACCTCTGTCCTTTGGTTGTTTGATTTTATCCACCGATTTCACTTTTCAAGCCCTAGGTCATCTAGTGGCTTAGTGCATCGAGCCCTCCTTAGGAGTTTTGGTGTTTGGATTGTCCTGCCAACTATCTGATTGATTCTCCACATTCTCTAAGTAGTTGTTCATTGTTTTATTGCGATTTTTGGGTGATTGTTCATTTCTTCATTCGAAACTCGTTTGGTCTTGCTTTGGACTTGGATCACACGGTCCATTGGAAGCTTTTGAGTCTTTTTCTTGCTTTGAGAGACTTTGGTCGATTTGAGGATCTGATTGTTTGTGTTGTTGAGTGGAATGTGTTTGTTTCGCTCTCTTGGATATCGTTTCTCAAGTTGCTCCATTCATTTTCAAGTTTGATTAGTGCATATTAGCCATTAAACATTGAAAAAAAAAAAAAAAATCTCTTTTGCTTTTGTTAATTAGTGCAAATTGTGATCTTTTCCATATCGCTAGTGATTAGTGTTTTGAATGGAAAGTTGTTAATTGCATTAGTTGCATTATAGAGCTCATTGTTTGGTTTCCGTTCATTTCGTTTGTATAAAATCTCTCAACTCTTCTCTAATTAGTTTTCATCGAACGAAATGTTGCATTGTGGCATATAGCTTTGCATTTAGGAGACACTACATACGATAGGGCCTGGAAATTGAAACTTAATTGAAGATCAACCGTAAAATTTATTCAATTAACCTAAGGCAGCATTGGAACTTAACGAAACATATTTAGAAGGTCTAGGCTAGAGACGTGTTCCGGCGTCGTTAAACCTAGCAGCTGTCGTTCGCCTGTTGGCTTCAGACAGCACTAGTACGGACTTGCGCTCCCCGTACCGTCGCGTATATAAAGGGAGACCCCTATAGGTTTTCAATCCTTTATCCACAAGAAGCCGAGTCTGCCGCCCTATACCCGTGATACACCGAACACAGCATTCGGGGAGACTACCTGCACGTACGGAAAGTCCTTGGTCGATTTCTGTTTCATTTTTGAAACCAAGGTGTATATTGCAGTTCACGGATATTTGGTACACCCTTTGTGCCTAGTTTTTCCTGAGCAGTCATTTGGTCTTTTCTGACTCCCTAAACTTGAAAAGACCGTCAAGCGCTTGTCCTTTCACGCTTGTATCAACTCTGAAAGAGATAGAGTCATCTTTTTATCGTTTCTCGACTCTTAAAACATGAAACGGTAGAATCTCTTACTTTCCAATGTGGTAAAATTAATCGCCCACGATTACACACCCGTTTAGACATTGCTTGTTGAACGTTTGATCGTGTGCCCTTAGCTCGTTTTTGGCCCGTGTGTGGTTTTGAGTTGATGGCAACTTTTTCAGAGTTTACCAACCAAGGAATCCCCTCAGAAGGGAATCCTGGTCATTTTCCTCCTTTTGGAAATGTTGGTGCTCCTTACATGGCAACGTTGTCCCTTCCTGGGTTAACTGTTGGGTTGCCTGTTTGGTTGTTCTCAACCTCTGTTGTCCCGAATGGCTCCGCTACTGTTCAATCAGTTCCTCCACCTGAACAACCTCATGTTGATTCCAAGGTGGACCTCTCCCCTTCTTCGCCTGTTTCTGCGTCCTCATCTTCTACTTTGCTTGGTGAAAGCCTGGATTTGAGTAACCAGGTGGCTAAAAAGAAGAAGAAGAAGACAAAGAAGAAGAAGTCTGATAAGCGAGAGGCTAAATGTACGGCTACTGTCCATGAGGAATCTCCTCTTGATAAACCTTCCAACCCTCCACGGAAAGTCAAGTTCCCTTGCCTGTTGTGCACGGGAGACCATCTTCTTCGAGACTGCCCTGGCATTCCCAAGGTACTCGAAGTATGGTCCAACGGCCTCCCACCGTTGCCTTTGGCTTCCGGGAGTCGAGTTGGGGGCACGTCTTCAGCTGCTGTTGATAAGAACTCTAAGAAGCAGGGTAAGATCACCAATCCCTGTAAGTTGTGTGAAGGGCACCATGCCATTCACCTTTGTCCTTATATGGATGAAGCCAAACAAGTTTTGGACAACCCGACCGGTTCTACACCATGCCTTCCACCTGGTTATAATCGGCTTTCTTCGAGTCCTCTGCCAGCTGATCCAATGATTGGTCAAGAGTCATCCTTGGTCGATCCCACTCCCCCAGAAATTCAAATTCACGAATCCGTCCCTGACCAACCATTGGTCGTGGGATCGGTTGAACTGGCCCCGTCCACGGTGCACCAGGTCTTTTCTGTCGAGAGTGGACCTCACACCCCCCATGTCCTTCTGATCTCTTCAGATTCTTCAGACTTGGAGAAAGATTCTCCTGTCCCTGTACTTCAAGAAGCTCCTCCTCCGCCTCCCATGATGGAGGCTCCGGAGGATATCCCTCCCGCCTTCGAGATGGAGGTTATGGAGGATGCTTCTTCTACCGTAACATCAGGGGAAGACCTTCGCTTGTCGATGGTAGCCCCTCCGAGTAGTTTGGTCGCTTCCTTTGACTGGAATCGATTTGCAGGATTTCGCCTTCCATCTTATGTGCCTTTCGAGATCACAGTACAGGCTCTTGGTCTGGTTGTACCCAACACCATTATAGACGAAGGTGCCTCTGTTAGTATTCTGTCATCAACTACCTGGCAAGCTTTTGGTTCGCCGCCGCTTGCGCCCGTTACGCAGAATCTGTTGACATTCAATAGAAGAACGAGTCAACCGTTGGGGATCCTTCCAAGGTTACCTGTTACTTTGGGAGGTAAAACCGTCCATATGGACGTGATGGTCGTTCCGGGCCCTTTGGATTTAATCTGCTCCTGGGGCGTGATTACACCTATGCCATGGGAGCACTTGTCTCCTCCCTCTTTCGCGTGATGTGCTTTCCACATGAAGGACGGATCGTGACCATTGATCAGCTTTCGTTCTTTGGTCCTAATATGGCATCTGGTCTGCCATCTCCCCCTCCTGGTTTTTATCCACCCGTTGTATCTGCCCCACCGCAGGTCAACTATGTGGCTACCTACCCCGTGCCTGTGCCCCATGATGATGTCGTTGTACATAATGTGCTGGGGGCATTAGGTCCTGACTTCCAGGATGTTTCCCTTCCATCATGAGTGGAACTCTGGGAAGCACCGCCTTCTTTTTCATTTTGATGTAAGTCGGTCGGAGCAGAGTTCCTTGTCTTGTGTCAAGCTCCTTAAAAAATGAAACAAGGTTGTCAGAGCAGAGTTCCTTGTCTTGTGTCAAGCTCCTTAAAAAATGAAACAAGGTTGTCGGAGCATAGTTCATTGTCTTGTGTCAAGCTCCTTAAAAAATGAAACCAGGTTCTCGGAGCATGGTTCTTTTCCTGTGTCAAGCTCCTTAAACCATGAAACAAGGGTGTCCTGAGGATAGTTCTTTTAATGTGTCAACCTCGTTAAAATAATGAAACACGTTCCCGTTCAATTCGAGTCTTTGTTTAGTTCTCGTAAAATCCCAGTCGAGTCTTTCTTAGATCTCGTAACTTGAACCTTCACTCCCTCCATCTGTTTACTCAGGTGCATGGACTGAAGCTTGGGGGGCATGTACCTCGAATTGAGTCACCATGCTGGGGGCATGCTTACTATTTCAAGCATAGTTTGTTTCCGTTTCAAGCTTGTGTAAAAATGAAACCGGTTTTAAGCATAGTTCATCTTTGTTTCAAGCTTGTGTAAAAATGAAACCAACTTCAAGCAAAGTTTCCTGATTTCAAGCTTGTGTAAAAATGAAACCTTTCCCTTTACCTTTTGTGATTGCCATTTTATCAGCCTGTTTTTTCCAGATGAGCCTTGGTTTTCTCATTCCATTGTCATTATCTGCTTGGCCGATCATATGCCTTCACTTGGTTGTTTTACCCGTTCTTGAGGAACCGCTGCGATGAGTGGTCTTGTTAGCCAGCCTCTTAACTTTTACTTGTTCTGAGCAGTTCCACCATTACCGGAACCAGTCGCTACCCTTTATACCACTCGTTCCTCCAGGAGGAGTCATCTTTCAGCTCTTTTCTGACTCTCTAAACATGAAAAGATTGCCGAGGCCCTTGTCGTTTCGATCTCGTTAAATTGGACACGAATCAACATCTACCCAGTATAAGTTTAACCCTTTTTCAGGCTGGGATGGATTGATTACGAAAAAGGAATACCCTAGCCTATTGCGACTAGGAGGTTTTCCCGGATATTGTTTTCTACCTTTTCGGATCTGGGGAACTATTTACGAAAAGGGACCTGTGGAGTTTTCTTTTCCGCGGTCTTTTCAAACTCTCTAAACATGAAAAGACGCCGAGTTCTCCCTTTGTCAGACTCGTTAAACCCTGATGACATTGGATTCAGTCGTGATGACGTTATTCGAGTTTCTCCTTCCTAGGGCTCGTTAAATGTACTAGGATGGATTCGTCCGAAGGGCGGATTTATATGACAAGCATATGGTATCCTCTTCAAGCTTGTGTAAAAATAAAGAGGTACTCACCGAAATGGTGGGGAAAATGGAACCATCGTCGTTGTCGTCGGCAGTATGTCGCTCTTGAACATGGCACTTGTCTGCATTCGTGTCGGGTTGGGGACATCTCATCTCGTTTCTTCACTTTGCCTCCATGGGTTTGGATAATCCCTTTCGACCTCTCCTCTGCTCATTGCCTTGTCACCATGACCTCTGATCCGTTGATGTCAAATACTGCCAAGTCCACTGTTGTGCCGTTCATATGTTCAAGAGAAGTTGACCTCTGCAAATATCAACCTTCCTCTGTTTCTCCTACGATCCTGATTCACAACAAAAACATCATGTTCCTCTGTCTCGTGTCGATGATGTGGGAAACATTATGGCCCACCTTCGATCAAGGTCACTTCCTGTCGACATCAGCTCATTATCCAGGAAGTTGATTTAGAGACTCCTTATGGTACCTTGGAGCCTGCATGCCTCAATGGTAGGTTCGTCGCATTCGACGTGAGGTTTTCATCATTGGCCTCCGATCGAGTGATTCTGCGGGTGTTCGACGCCAACTCATTGATTCACATGCCGTAGATTGTACCTGTAGTACCTTGAGGGCCATTGTCATTATTGGTGGTTCCTCTCGCGTCTGTTAACAACTTTCATCATTGGCTGGTAATCAGACGATGTTCCTGCATGTTCGACGTCAACTCACATATTCACATGCTTGAACTTGTACTTTGTTTGGGTCGAGATGGAGCGCAAGACCCTGGATGGTGTCTGTTGTAATCCAGGCTGCGATTGTGGATCATTATCATTATGTATATGGATCACTGATTGGATGGCTGCGACCATACCTGAGTCTATTTGTTTGATCCTCGCTGGATGGCTGCGTCCATACCTTGGATCTGGATGATAGTTTACTCTGTTTTGGATGGTTGCGCCCATACCGCATATACATCATGTACTTGAGACATCAGTTGTATTTCTCCACGCAGGTTTTTCGACGGCGGAGCTTCAGTTGGACACGTTCTCGTAAAGCATTTCACCCCTCTCTCTCTCTCGGGCCTCATGCTTTAGGGGGCATCTGTTACACAGTAATTTGTCACCGTCCCTGCAATCCCCATCTCGCCCATTGGAGGGTCGTTTCTATGACCAATAAGCAGTGTCATGCCTTGCAAATACCATCATTGCATCCCTTTCCATGAGGACAACATTCCTTCTGTTGATCATTTCCTGAGCAGACCCCTAAAAACACCTGTTTTTGCGGCCAGGCGGCCCAGGCGCTTGGGTGTAACACTCGCGCCAATGGGGAAAATTAACAGCGAAAGGCCCGCGCCTTGATTGGCGCTGCAATCCTGATGTTGCACCGCCCTTTTCTACGTTTATGGAATGTTTTTTAAAAAAGGAGGCGAAGTTTCGATTACAACAACTTCGTGGATGAGTCATCAGGAGTGGTTTCGCCTGAATAACCACGACCTTCCTCCTTTGGCCTCTTGTTTCCACCCTATGGGGAACCTCCCAAAGGATAAGACCTCCCTTCCACTATTGTAGGGATCCCAACCTCCTCCTCTCCTCTATAAATATAGCCTTCATCCATTGATGGAGAGAGTGGAAAAATTTGATAGTCTTGGTCACTGGCTGCGATCTCCGTATTCCCAAGAGCCTTTGTGTTGTAAAGCACCCTCTCTTTCCCTTAAGGCTGACTCAAGTAAGGAGACCATTGTCACGAGACTCTGGAGAGGTTTTCCCTTTCCTTGGCAAGCTTTGCGAGACGTGGACTACGGGAGACCCGTCCGAAGGAGACTGCGACGTCAGAACTTGGTTGTAATCTTTCTTCGCTGGTTATTTAATAGATGATTATGATTATGGTTCCACTCCGTTTTCCATCATGTTAATGCGAGTAATGTCCTTTCTGACTGATGTTTAGTTACGTATGCTGGTTTCTATGCTTGTATCTATTCATTTCTTCTATGTGCAGGTGTTCATCCGCGGAGATCGTGGAGGGATTGTGATCTGCCGAGGCTGAGGAACGGGGACGCTTCTTCTTCAGATCCTAGCGTTGGAATCCAGGTAGGCTTCTATCTCTAGCCTTTTCATTCGTAATTAGGAACCTGCGTCATGACATTGTTTGTTTGTTGCTAGACCCCTGCTGGGCTAGTAGGGATCGCCTCTGTCCGCAGAGGGGATTTACCTCCTCAACAATTTTAATATTAATGTTAGGGTTAATACATTTTTTTATGGTATTAATAATAATTTGGCTGATGGTATTTGACCAATAGGATTGGTATATAATTAGATGCTGATTTCTAATCTTATTAGATATATTTTTACTTATTTACCTTACCTCTTTATACCTATTTTATATTTATTTATTTACCATACCACTTTTATAAATATGGTATTTCGCCTATGGTATTTGGCCCATGATATTAATAATAATTTGTCCCATGTTATTTGGCCCATAGGCTTCACCTAAATAAAACCTCTTTTTTGAGTTTTTGTAAATATAAAGAGGTTTATAGATTAAATATAAAAAAGTTTTTATTTATTTACTATATCTCTAGTTTAGTTATATTTTTATTTATTTACCATATTTCGTGAGTGAGAATAAAAAGAGGTTTGATTTATTTACCATTCCTATGGTTTATTTATATTCTTATTTATAAACGGTATCTCATTTTTGAGTGTTTGTAAACTTCTTCATATTTTAAATTTATATTGTTTAAATATATTTCTAATGAATTTTTAATTATTTATTTATATGGTTATGTCAGTCATTGTTTAAGTTTTTTTAGTTTTTTTATCTTGGCTTCTGACATACTTACACATCAGAGTCATAGTGGGTTGTAGAATGCGTTCTTTCGGCGTGATAAAATAATTGAACAAATAATAATAATGTGTTAAAATAAGTTTCCAATATAGAAAATATCATAATATTTTTAAAATAAGTTTGCAATATAGAGAGTATCATAATATTGTTAAAATAAGTTTGCAATATAGGGAATATCATAATATTTTAAAAATAAGGATGTTTTGAATATTATAACTAAAAGTGGGGTGGATACTTTAATGAAAGTGTTTTGTTATGAATATTATAACTCAAAGTGAAGTGGATACTTTAATGAAAGTGGGGTGGGGTACTTAGTTTTGAATCGAAGGAAGGAAAAAAGAGCACCGGAGGAAGAATTAGGTTGGGAAGCAACGCATAATTCAATGTTCTCTTTACCACCTTGAAGGACGAAATAAAAAGGCATTCAATTACTTAGAGCATTTTTTACAATATCTTAAAAGTTCCGTGCATGTGATTGCTTTCATAATGTCTTATAAGTTCCGGGTGTACGATTTGCTTTCATTATGATTTAGAGAAAATAAAGTGGCATTGCTTCTCTCATACTATCTTAAGAGTTTCGGCAGGGACTCTCCGAACGCTCATAAATATTTATCATCTATACTATTTGCTCAGTGGTTTAGAGTGTTGTCATAATAATGTGAAGGTCTGGGTGCCACTGTTAATGCAAGCATGAATGATTTGCTATGTTCAACAAAGTTGTTAGCCAATAGCGTGCGTTCAGATTTTTGTTTAAATGGAGAACTAATGCATGAATGATCAAACCAGACACTGCTATGGAGTACACAATGCACTTTAAATTTCATTAGTTTCCATAAAAATTAATGAGTTTATATTTTTTTATTTGTATTATTTACTTTAAATAAAATTATGCTATTTATTTAATTTATTCATTCAATTAAAATGAAAGAATTTATATTCAACGTATGATTATTCTCATTAACATTTTTTCCCTTGAAAGCGCTTCCCCTCTTGGACTTTGACACACATGAACATATATAATACGAGTTTGATACACTTGTATGTTTCCACTTAGGATCATCGAGAACAAACATAGGAATTCTTCAAACACCAATTAAATGCAATCGAATCGAAGCTTGTGGCATCGAGTAGGTATCACAACCCCAAATCCATGCATTTTGAACTAGAATATTGATAAATAAATAAAATAAACTAGCAATTGCACCACATGTTGCAAAAGAAACGCTTTAAGGCAATAGAATAGGAAAAAGTAGCCTAAAAGAAATAAGATGTCGCAGAGAATGAGCCATCGTGAAGGAATGATTGGAAAATTTTGCTTCCATGGAAGCACGTCATGGAGGTTTCAAAGAAATTAATGATAAGAGTTATCAACCATACAGTTTTTAAACTCCAAAGCCTCTTCTTGATTGAAAAAATTCTAAACTGATAAGATATAGCTTATTTCTTGGCACAATATGTTAGCTTGCAACACATCCAAATAAAACAACTGAAGTAAATACTATCATATGGTTTTCAATGCATTTATGTAATTAAAATAAATCTAGGAACTTTTGAAGACTACTTCATTGAAAATTAGAAACATATTCATGCATGTTGGCATCAACATAAAACTGAAATGATTAGCATATATCATTGCAAACATGGTTACAATTTTTCATGGATTAGGTTGTATGTATCAACAAGAATGGATATTAAATTATGTTATAAGTAATGCAACTGTTACACGAACTATTCACAGTCCTTAATGATATACTCAAATTTCTTTCACAACACTAATCAAGTGTCTAAAGAAGCCATCATCACTTCGAAAATCACATATTTAAACATACAAGTTGTAAAAAATGAATTTGTTTCTATTAAAACATACAAGTTGTAAAAATTGTATTTGGTTCATAAATTTTAATAGAATCATGTGCTCAGATCTAAGATATATTTCTTAAACTCAGAAGCCTCTTCTTGATTGAAAACATACTAAACTCATAAGATATAGCTGAAGAGAATATGTGTGTGTGTGTGTGTATTTTAATTTAATTTATAAGTGTAAAAAAAATTATTTGAATACATTCAATAAATAATTTCTAATTTAACAAATAATTATATCAAGAAAAGGTATAGTGACATCTTACTGCAATATTGCTTCCTTGAACTTACAAATCATGAGGCCTATGTTGAAATTAAGTTAAAAACCTTGTCTAATCATGCCAACATGAATGCCTCATGAATGAAGAAGTAGATCGTGATTTTCTACCTTCAAAAGCAAAGGTATTTTTTGTGTAGTTCCTCCATATTTAATATTTACCACTTCCTATTGAGTAGCCTATGTATTATTTTTTCATGATTTTTGAAAATATTCAAAAGATCAGTGATCTCCCTAGTGTCTAACATGTTCTTGTTTTTTCACTGTCACTGATATGAATTTGGTTTCTTTTGTTCTCTGTGAAGATAGTAAAAAATGTATGGAGAGGTGGCTTTCATCACTTCATGAGAAGTAAAAATAAGGCTATTGAGAAAATAACTCCAACATCGAGAGATATTCGGTAGCATTTATGGAATTGACGAACATGTCATGTTCTCTAGTGTTGGCTACTCAACATAGATTTCTTGATCTTATGTAGAATAAATGAATTTGTATCTAGCTTATATTACATTAACAATGAAATTGCCAAAATTCATGGTAGGCTTTCCATCACATTTGTAGAGAAAATTATAACATAGTGTCACACTTTTCTTATGAGAGCTAAATGATCCTATATGCACGATGGATTTCATCACTTAAGAGCAGTAAAAACAAGTTTATTGTGAAAAAAAATCCAACACATTTGTAGAGAAAATTATAACACAGTATCACACTTTTCTTATCAAAGATAAATGCTCCTATATGAAACAACTATGGATTTCATCACTTAAGAGCAGTAAAAACAAGTTTATTGAGAAAAAAATCCAACACATTTGTAGAGAAAATTATAACACATTATCACACTTTTCTTATCAGAGCTAAATGCTCCTATATGCAACAATGATGGCTTTCATCAAGAGCAAAACAAACAATTTTATTGAGAAAACAACTCTAGCATTGAGAGAGATTTGGAAGCAACTATTGAATTGGTGAACATGTCTTGCTCTATGGTGTTCGATATTGGGCATACATTTCTTGATATTGTATACAAGAATGTAAATTTTCATGTAGATTATACTACATTAACCATGAAATTGTCAACATTTAGGGAACACTTGCCATCACATTTGTAGAGAAAATTAAAATAGAGTATCACATTTTTCTTATCATATCTAAATGTTCCTATATGCAACAACTACTACAAGCTAGAATAAGAAGAGAAATAAGAATCTTGTTTGGGACTTGAGATAGATTTATTCTCTGCACATCTAGAGTAAAGCTTAATAAAACAAAACTCACCATACTTTGAAATTTTGAAATAAATAACTTAAAAATTAGAATATCAATTTAATACATTTTACTCAATTACACATTTAACAATATTCATTTAAAAAAATACAAATACAAATTACTATTTTAAATAAAACTATTCTAAATAAAAAAATTTACAAATAATAACATTAATTATCATGGCCCTGGTGTACATTCCTCTGATTACTTATGTTTGTAACTTAATCTTAATCACATAGTGTCAATTTATTAAAACTATAATCTACAAGTCCCACTTTTTAAAGCTTTGGTGGAAGGATAGAGTATCTAAATTCCCTTACACTTTAAGAAGAATCTTGAATTACTGTACCACCCACCTTGACATCCAATCTAGAAATATTAGGTTATTCTAAATTGATCAAGAGTATAGAATTTTTAGGGTGGTGTTTTATGTGCACTAAAATTCCCATGAGGTCCATCACTATGTATGCTATTCATTGCAACCTTGGATATATTCTATGAGTTGCTGTGATTTTTTTCTTGTGGCTACAACTTTGTTTTGGTTGTCACCTAGTTATCATGATTCAAAACTTTGGTATCATCTCAGATCCTTATAGCATTAGATATATTCTGTGAGCTAATGTGATGTTTTGTTTATCACAATGATTCAAAAATTAATTATTATACCACAAGATTGAATTTCTCATTATATATTTTGTTTATGAACCATTTAAAAAAACCATAGGAACATTTTGTTTTACACTCTGATCTCCCTAGCATGGGTGGGGGTTTAAAAAATTGGAAATTAAATTGAGTGGTTATTGTTAGAAATTTTTGTATAAGATGGAAAATTCGGATTGTTTGTAGACAATATGGATTTCATAACAGATATCTATTTTGAATTTTTTAGTGTCCCTGACCACCATTTCAACTGAGAACATCAATACATCACTATGCAAATGATAACTTGTGACATCGCTAGCCATTTTATTTGATTGTGGATCAAGTTATAAACTAATAACTTGTGAAATTCTTAGCCATTTTCTTTGATTGTCAGTTTCAAAAACTTGAGAGTAAATTGAGAAGTTATTGTTAGAAATTGTCAATGCATCTAATAAGATCCATTTCAACTGAGAATGTCAATGCATCATTGTGCATCTAATAAGATCCATTTCAATTGAGAATACCAATATATCACTGTGTGAATGACTACTTGTGACATCCCTAGCCATTTTCTTTGATTGTGGATCAAGTTATAAACTAATAACTTGTGAAATCCCTAGCCATTTTCTTTGATTGTGGATCAGGTTATAAACTATAATATACTCTCTCTTTAGAAGACTCTGGAATATATATTGGATGGATGGAAAGGTTATGGTAAAACTTGTACAAAAAACCCCTGAGGGTTGTCTCAAATTACTCTATTGTTAATCATATAGTGTCAATTTTGTAAAATTATAGGACTTGAAAAGGGGAAAGACACTATGCATAGAACACAGTGGCCTCACGATGAAGTTGCAGTCTCTGTGGAAGAAGAAGGGTATTTCCAATAGGATGGAAAAATGTTGCGGAAGATGAAAGCAATTTCATTAATCTGTTTTATGATATTTTATTATGGGGATGCTATGTCTACAGATAGTAATGATTATATCAAAGCTTACTATCAAATATGACCTCTCTTGAATATTGTTGACGCTCCAAATAAGAGCACCCACACACACATAGACATATATATACTTCTAGGTTGAGATGTACAAAAGAGTATTATAAAATTCAAAAAATTAGAAAATACTTGATCATATCATGCAAACTAAATTTATATTTCACATAAGAGCACAAATATATACTTCATAGCTAGGAGTATTGTTGATTT
The DNA here is from genome assembly GCA_034641835.2 of Pinus albicaulis. Taxonomy (NCBI): domain Eukaryota; kingdom Viridiplantae; phylum Streptophyta; class Pinopsida; order Pinales; family Pinaceae; genus Pinus; species Pinus albicaulis. The sequence continues at coordinate 826,502,478 of CM076580.1, forward strand.
TTACAACTAGGCATATTGTTGATAGTTTTTTTAGAGCAAAATGTGTGCACCTTTAGATAACATTACATATCACATGCGTTCATCTACACTCTTCTTCTATATGCTATTGAGTATGCTATCTACTTATGGCATTTCCTTTGCAACATTTGATGCAAATACTAGTTTGTATATTAAAAAATACTACTTATGAATAATAAAACAGTTGTAACATAAATAATATATAACAAAAAAAACCATGTATTTTTGGAATAATAAAATAGATGTTAGAACAAGAAAAACTATGTATATTTGGATGTATGAAAATCTAGATGCATTCTATTAAATAAAATTTTAAAAGAATAATGGTTATAAAAATTTAAAAATAAATTTATTAAATAATTAGTTTAGATCTATACTATTTATGAGATGGATCAATTCTCTTTTCACTCTAAAAGAGCTTTGCATATCAAGACATTTGATCTCTCTTGGCTCTTGATATTGATTTAGGCCATCTTAATTCTCCCCTTTAAATAAAATACATTCCCCATGAATACCATGGGCTGTTTTTATAGTTTATTATTACTTTATTTTATTATTTTTATTTTTTATTGTATTTTGACCTAGTTAAAGTGTTCATTACATTATGTAAATTTTTTTATTTAATTCACTTTTATTTTATTTTTGTGTAATTTGACCTAGTCAAAATGTTAAACATGGCATAACAACATTTCTATCATACTTTGTTGGAGAGCACTGTGACACAAAAATGTAATATTTAAATACATAAATAGTTATTTTCCTTTTTTATAGTGTTTTTTATCCATGCAATTTAAATTAATTGGTTTGCGTGGAGTTTAATTTTATGATATAAATTTTATTTAAACCTAACAAATTTTTAATAACATCATTTTAACTTAAAGGTCACCAAAACCTAAATACTTATCTTAATTTCCCCTTTTAAATAAACTACATTCCACATGAATACCATGGGTCAATACCATGGGCTGTTTTTTATAGTTTATTATTATTTTACTTTATTATTTTTATTTTTTATTGTATTTTGACCAATAGTTATTTTCCTTTTTTATAGTGTTTTTTATCCATTTATTTTAAATTAATTCGTTTGTGTGGAGTTTAATTTTATGTTATAAATTTTATTTAAATATAACGTCAATACCATGGGCTATTTTTATAGTTTATTATTATTTTATTTTATAATTTTTATTTATTATTGTATTTTGACCAATATTTATTTTCCTTTTTTATAGTGTTTTTTATCTATTTATTTTAAATTAATTGGTTTATGTGGAGTTTAATTTTATGTTATAAATTTTATTTAAATTTAACAAATTTTTAATAACATCATTTAAACCTTAAACTTGTGGATTTAATGGCCTAAAACGTTTCAATCATCTAACATTTGATCTAATGGCTCAAACATGGACACACTGACAGCTAGGGGAGTTGTTTTCAAATAAGAACTCCTTAAGGCGTAATAAATATAATGAATATAAATCTTTTTTCAACCACTATGTGGGGTCAGTGCATGCAAGCTAGGTGTTTGGAGAAGCTAGGTGTTTCGAGTTTGATTTAATTGTTTATTTGCATTACACATAACTATTTTATGGTTTTCTCGTTCGTTTCACCATGGCCATGCCTCCAATTATCTTATTTCAATATGTCGAGTCAAGCTTGGTAGAGATTCTGCGTTCATGTTTTTTCTTCTTTTTTTTTCCAGTAAGCCCACAGTAAAGCCCAAAGCTCGGGGATTAGGGTTTTTTTGTTTTTTTGAAAGCTCATATAGAATAAATATGAAATCTTGTTTGGGACCAGTAGTGCACTTAGACAATCAGGCCTATTTTCCGATAACCTGGAATGTAAAACCCAATGATAATTCTTCAGTTGATGTGTATCCAAAATTGTGTCTTCTCTAATTGATCTATGCTAGTGCTTAGAGGATGCAGATGGGCCATATTAGTATGTTTAGGTCCTGTTGACTGAAATGATATGACAACATGCTACAAAATGAAATGTTGTTCCTTCAGTCGATGGATTGATGTTGACTACCATCATTGATGGGGTGGATGCTGCAGGATTCTGGGCTGATGCTAAACTGCGTCGGCGGCTCGACTGCTTGAAGGAGGGAATAATATGAGAAGCATAGCTTTTCAGCTCTGGCATCCGGTCATTCCCTCGTGTCAGAGAGAACTCGGTTGGCGTTTTCATCTAGATCTCCCAAGACCAAAGGATGGTTCATATCATCATACAATTTCATGGTCTTCTCCTAGCTCTTAGCTTTATTGTACAACTGCGTGGTGGACTCCGGTGCAGTGACTTCTTCATCGGAGGTCCGATGGCAGGTGAGGAAAGGAAATTTTACTTTATCGAATTCTACTGAAAGAAATCACAGATATGGGCAAGCTCTCGCATGGCGCCCACGTAGGGCCTTATGTACCTCCTAGCTTGTTGGCAATGATCTTGAGCCTCTTGGGGTCCTTGAACCGTGATGATATTGTTTTTGGGAAGAACTGCCTAGGTGTTGGTGAACCCGAACAGGAGCCCGTAGGCGATGAGGCACCACTAGGAGAGATTCCTAGGCCAATGCAACCCTTCATCTGGCAAGACCAAGACCAATCATGTATGTTAGAATTAACTACTTTGTTTCTTATTATCTGCTCATAATTTTGCTGTAAATGTGTTTCTTTCTTCATCTTGTTTATTGCAGACTAGCCAACTATGTTTGAATAAATGTCAAATTCATAAAGATATTATACCTGAGAGCCTACTTTGAAGTGAATGACTTTCTCTTTGCTGTGATGTACCTTCAGTGAAAATCTTCATGCTGCTGTGATGTGCCTTTTATGAAAATATTCGCACTGCATTAAGTGAATGGATTTTGTGACATAGCTTCATGCAGTGAATGACAACTATGTGAAAATTAGAAAGTTTGAATCGTTGAATCTCTCGAATGCTGACTCTGAAAGCCAATGTTCAAACAACAATGTTGAACCAGTGACCCTAATGGATTGGATGGCTCTTCTCTGATGGCTTCGAATGTGTTGGAATATGTAATTCCTACTTGTCTTCAGTTGTGGTTCTCTCTATGTATAGAGTCTGTTCCTATTCTATAGGTTAGTTCCTAGTTTGGTGTGAGGTTGAGATATTCTCTCAACCAAATTATTGTGCGTCTAAGATAGCTTCTCTATCTTGAGACTGTACCTCAATGTATATATGTAACTCTATTTGTTTGATTAAAATAATAGAGCTTGTATGCTCAGTTCCTAAATTGGTATCAGAGCCCATTTGGGCTTGGGCCAGGACCTTGGCCCCTCCTGGGCTAAGGGAAATATAAGAGAGATTATTATTATTTATTTATTTTTATTTTTTTTACTTCATCCATTCGAATTCTAATGTCACAGAAACTCATTGTGTACATGCTTGTTTCTGAATTGTATTCCACTTGAAGTCTCCTCGACGTGCAGAGGGAGGAACACTGTTGGAGTACATGTGTCGGCCCACATTCACGTCTCTACTCAGCAGGATACAACAGCTTGAAAGTCCACAGGCTAGTGAGGTTATTTCTAGTTTAGCTGCACCATTTTCACAGAGAAATGTGCCTTTCAGACACATTGCATTTTTTACACTTGCTTTGATTACATGATGACATATTAGAAATTCTGAGGGTAAGGTCAGAATGGAGGCCAAAGGCGAAGAATTGGTGTGAAGAAAGCCCAATAAGGAGGTGGTGTGTTTTTTTCCTCAATGAGACTGAGTAGACCAGAGCTCTTCTAGGAGAGAGAAAAATGTTGATCGACGCTCATCTTGGAGCAAGAAACATGTTGTTCGGCCTTTTCCTTATATAGATTCTTGTCAGTGTGGGCTCTTTGCACTCAGTTGTCCCACAATGATGCACTGATCCACATGGAGGTTGATAGATGTGTCTGTGGCGTTCACTACAGAGTTTCCGTTGAAAGCAAAGGAAATGTGGTGGATTGAAGTCTGATTTGTGAACTGAGCGTGTTTTTTGAGAATGCTTGAGGTTTGAAGGTTGATTGGTGGCGTATCATGGAGATGTGACTACGTGGGTCATGACAGAGGCGTTGACAGGAATTGTGAAGGAAAATTTTGGCGGCCGATTACGTCCAAGGATCAACATTCAGATCTTGATTGTGTCTAAGGAACTACGCTCAGATCTCCTACAGCTTGTGGATTTGGTGTTGATGCATGAGAATTGAAGTGTACAGATAGCACCTTGCAGCATGGGGATTAGAGTGGAGGTATTGAAGGGTGGAGCGAATGAGTTTTGTGTGACCAAGGTTGGCCAAATGTGTTTTGAAATGTGGGTGGAAAGGATGTGCTGTATCTCGACTAGGTTTCTGCTACGTGAGTGGAGCTGTTGAGAGAGCAGATCGATTTTGTCTCTGTCAGTGGGCAAGATACGACATTGAATGAAATCATGGTTTTTTTGGAGAGGCTTTTTAAGTTCCTTTAGAGCAGCCTTCGGAGTTCCTTTGGAGCGGTACGTGGTGCCAAAATTGGTGACGCCAAGTCCGGTGGCCCCTAGTGGTATGATGAGAAGGTTTGGTGAACATGACTTCAATGGAATCAATATTGTTAAATTTGTTTTCTTCCTTTGAATTTTCTTTTTAAAAGGGGTTACAATATATTTTTCATCTCACAGTGCCTAAGATAAGAGTTGTTGGTGCGTGCTTGGAAGAGGCGTTGAGAAATTTGTGGACCGTGCATGATTTATTTGTGCTAGAGACTATTGAGTTTGTAGATGACGAGGATGTGGAATTGCCACAATCGATGTTTGTTTCTAATGAAGTTGGATCATACACTAGATCTAGCGATGGGAGCTCGTAAGGAGTTGGTGCTGCTTGTATGTTGAGTTGGAGGAGAGAAAGTGTTTCTTACAATTTGGGACAAGATATCGATTATTGCTATGTTGAAGTGCTAAGCATAGTGCTGCATGAAGGGTCGTAGTACTTTGTATTATTATTTGCCATTGTCTAATATTTCTTTAAGAGTGGTCATGTGAGTAATGTAAATCTGGTTGAAAGAATTAACTTATTTATTGTGACATTTAGTTTGGGAAACTATAGTCAAGAGTGTGAGTCTTTGTTGGAATTTCCCATTCCAACAATAGACAAATTTATTTGCAGGAATGATTTACAACTAGATATAATGAAGACATGGCAATGAAATGGCATCTAATTAGGATAGTGGTTGGAGCTACATTAGAGAGTGGAGGATGATCGAGTTTGTGTGTGCCCAGTGTGATGGAAACATACCTGAATGTTCAATTGTGAGGAAATCAGCTTGATAATGGGTCTTCATTGTTGCAGCCTGTCAGCGAGCATGAGGAGACATGCTTGGAAGCAGTCACTAGCCTTGATATTGTGAATAGGGGAAGTGGCATTACGCTGCGATTCCAAGGGAATTGGATACTGAAACAAGAACTTTTTGTGTATAAAATTGTTGAATTTTATGCATGTTGACTGTGAATTTGTGGACGACGCAGGATTGGACCATGTAGTTGTGGTTGTGGTGAGCCTTTGTGGTTGTGTTGAGCCTTCATGGCTAAGTTGAGCCTTCGCGGCTATGGTGAGCCTTCGTGGCTATGACAAGCCATTGTGGCTGCAGTGAGCCTTTGTGGTTGTGTTAAGCCTTCGTGGCTATGTTGAGCCTTTGTGGCTGTGGTGAGCCTTCGTGGCTGCAGTGAGCCTTCATGGTTGTGATAAGCCCTTGTGGCTACGGTGAGCCTTCGTGGCTGTGTTGAGCCTTCATGGCTGTGATAAGCCTTGGTGGTTGAGATGAGCCTTGGTGGCTATAGTGTATCTCCTCAAGGCCGAGTGCCTGAGCAGTGGAGGTGAATTACTACTTGTCAAAATGTGAAATAGCAAGCAGGTGAAAGGGTGTTGTTCGTGCTTGTTCATGAAGCAACGTGGAGCGATGAGTTGTTAGTGATCTGATAGGGATCAGATCAAAGACAACGTGCAGTGTATGATCTTGGATCTACTCTCAGAAACAGTGTGGCAGTGTTTTGGTGAATTGAAATTCAGGACAGTCTGTCCGCAGCAGTGAATGGCGTGGCCATATGTTGAACATTTGCATGCCAGTTTATTTTTTTTCTTCATGGATATTGTATTACTGTCATGGTTATCGCTTGTGCTTATATTGTCATTTGGTATTGTTTTTTTGTTTGGTATGGTTGAATATGGAGAAGTCTTGGAAATTTGTATAAATATTGAGATTTGCAACCTCAATATGATGCAATTCTGTTAGAATTTGCAACTCTAAGTGATGACAGGTAAAACATGGAGACCAAGACTAGCTTGCCAAAGTAAAATGAAGATGCCAAAGACTCAAAAGTACAAAGCCAAAGTAATGGTGTGTTCTAGCATATGAATAGTGTGGTGTTTGTGGAGGTGAATGGTACAGTGAGTGGCAAAGGAGGATGGACAATCAAGTTTGTGAGAGTTTGTTTTGTGTGAGTTTCTTGGAATAGACTCATGACCATGAGTATGAGTCACAGTTTGTAATTAGAAGCAAATCTACATGTCATTTATTTTTTTTACATGCTGTAAGACCTAGAGAGGCATGCATACCCCTTTGTTATATGTTCCCTCTGTCAGAGATTTTTAACACCCTGGAAGAGTGTGTCATGCGGGATGGATACACTTGGGTGGGCCGTATTGGTTTTAGACTCCATAAGGTGAAATTTTATATCAAGGGTGTGTAAATATGAACAAAGTGTTGAAGATAAATTGGATGAGCCACGTGAAGCTGATGGAAAAGACGTGGCAGAAGAAGACAGAGCCGGAGAGAATTTAAAATGTGATAATGTCATGAATATTTATGTGTGTGCAGATGACAACATTGCTGAAATTTACATGCGTGATCCCAGAAATGGTGAGAGAAAACAGTTTCCTGTTAAGCCTGTCATAAATTTCAAAAGGGCGAGGATAAGCATTCAAGATTTCCATCACTGGGGAAGAAATGAGGTGAAAATACATCACTACCTCACGTTGAGGAAAGTGAAGATGAAACCTCGACATAGAATGAACAAATATGGACTCAGAAGCATAAAAATGAAAATGAAATCCTCTGTTGTCAAGTTTTTTATGTTTTTTATTGTAAGCCTAGCTGAGACTAGACCAACAGGCATATGTTATTGTTTAGTACCATTTATCCATTAAGGGGGAGTGTTGGAATATGTAATTCCTACTTGTCTTCAGTTGTGTTTCTCTCTATGTATAGAGTCTGTTCCTATTCTATAGGTTAGTTCCTAGTTTGGTGTGAGGTTGAGATATTCATGCAGTGAACGAAAACTATGTGAAAATTAGAAATTTTGAATCGTTGAATCTCTCGAATGCTAATTCTCAAAGCCAAAGTTCGAACATCAATGTTGAACCAATGACCCCTATTGTCGTTCCTAGAGACAACCTAGAGTTGTGATAGACCAGTGCCTAGGACATCTTATATAGCAAGGAGCATATGGTATAACAAAGGAAGTTATCAATAACAAGCTCTCATGCTATCTCTTGTAAAACAAGGAATATTAATCTAAATGGGACCAAGAACTTCAGAAACTGACACAGAGAAAGGGATATTGCAGAGGCAACATGCAAAACTCCAATATAAGAGCAACAGACAATTCAGAGACAACTTACTGTAAAGAGGGCCAGTGCAAAAATACTTCACAGAAATAAATTATCAAAAGGTGTATGTAGTGAATGAAATACCGAGGAGATATTAGTTATCATTGAGTTGATATCCAGATACACAATACCACCGTGCATGGGCTTACCACTCTAAGAATCCATACATGACAATAACGTTTTAAAAACACCCTCCCAAACAAAATAATATAGCAGAAATACGGTTTAGATGAATAATGAAACAAAATATCATGCATGAGCCATATTTAAAGCTCTTGAATAATCTGAGCATGGGTATCAACTAGGATAAATCCATACCAAAAATCAGTGAGCCACTCGCATTCCAAAACATGATACAGGAAAGATGGATGAAATGAAATGATATATTAAAATAACACGTAAGAGGGAAAGTTACACACTGTGAAATACCAAAGACCAGAATCATCTTACAGATGGAACTCCTCCTCACTGAGACCCTATGGGCTCTAAGCCTTCATACAAGAGTTCAAAAAAATGTATATAAAAATCCTTTCACTGCATAATTTTCTGATAAAATATGGAACCCCGAATCATCTGTTTTTCGGGAGCTTTATAGGAGAACAAGAAAGCTCGAAAAGGGAGTAGGTGATGAACATTTAATTTTCCTCATTAAAGCAAAATGGTGGAAACCTGCATGCCCATACTGCTCGATGACTTTGTAATGCTGGTTGTACTCTGCTGCTTGCTTACAGAAATAAATGCACTGGGTAGAAACCTCTTCAGGAACACGGCAAAAAGTAAAATCACATAGACATTCAGTCCTTTCCTGAGAGAAAATGGTGCTGAAAAGAAAGCCTTAAGGTATTTTTTCTGTGAATGGTACCCCCTGCCTTCTAAACCCTGAATTATGGTTTAATATTTCTAATTATGAACGTTGAATTCCTCGATCATTTGTTGATATTTCTCTGCTGCTCCATTAATGTCTTCATCGGCTCAATCTGTGCTTTGAATGGTTCTGCAGGGTTTGACAGATTTTAACCCTACTTCTTTAATGGAAGTATTGTCGATCTACCCCCCCAGGCTTTTCTTCATAATTACAGCCTCTGAAAAATGGTACTTTGATGTGCTCTGCTACTGCAATCAAGACTATAAATCATGGCAGTTTTACGCTATTGTAACCCTGCAAAACCTGTAAACTTGTTAGGAAAACTAGGCATGAAGATGATGGACATGGCAGGATCAATGAAAATGGCGGTGCGGACATGGTGAAATGGTGGAACAACGCAGGGTGGCGGAAAAATGCAGTGGAACGATGGTGAATGGACTAGGTGGATAAATGCATTGGTGAAGGTTGGCGGAGTGCAGCAAATAAAAAACCTTTGAATTTGACCTTTTGAATGAAATATAAGGAATACAGAAGAAAGTACGACAAATGACACGCGGAATGGTGACGTGGCATGGATTTAGCCTGGACCGTCTGATCTCAGGAGGAGATCGACGGTGGAAAATGTATAGGGGGCAATGAGATGGTGGGCCATGGGCACTGTTGACTTGGACTAACACCAGTGCAGTTTTGCGACGCAATTACCATCGGATAGATTGCCCCCCATCGGACGGCTCACATGCATATCACGTCGGGTCTTTGATCGAATGATAACGCGCGATGAAGGGTGGTTTTTGAGCCGTACGCAGAGACACGTGACATACATTATATGGAATCGCTCCGTATTGAGAAATACCGCCTGCCTCCGAAAGGCGGTGCGATATAAACCACCTGTTTTGCATAGAGAGTGGGTGTGGGGACCCGTGGGCATAGAAGAAAAAGGGACCATAGGATGCCGGGAAATCAACGACCGAAAACACTCCCGATGAATTATTTAGATAAGCGCTCATTGGACTAGCTCCTGGTCTCGGAGCTGGGTCATGTGGGAGGGAAACGTCAAGGGAGCTGGATGAGGGGGGATGGTTTGAAATTATAAAGAATACAAAATTTTCACCTATTTTTAATGTATTTCGGTTATAAAGGAGGGAAACGATAGGTGGAGAATGAATTTTTTAGGCCGAACAAAGGGGGTTTACATAGTTTAAAGGGGATTGCCTGCCAGAAATTTAACAGAAGGTTGACATGATCAACATTAGCTCCACCTGGGGACGGCACGTTCATCCTTGGGCGTGTCGAGAACTCCACAAACCACCTGATAATCTTCTAGCAGACACTGTTCTTCAGCAATCCTATTTTTCTTTTCAATAATTCATCATGACACCCACATTATTTCAAACAAGAGTGAAAACAAACTAATATAAAATATAATACATTAGGCTATCTCTGCCTGAATTAGAACTGGAAGTAGGTTTTTAGAAACTGACCATTTACAAGGGCGTCAAGCAAGTCACCCTGTAAATTTTCCAACTTGAAAGCATTGTTACCTCCTCCTTCCACGATTTTGAAAGGACCAAACCAGAGTGAGTCGAATTTACCATGTCTTCCTTTTTCAGCCTTCCGAATATCCCACCTGAGTACTGAATCACCAATATTCAGATTCCTGTCCTTAGCATGCTGATCAAAAAGGTATTTCAGCTTCTCTTGATACTCTGTCAGCCTTTGATTTACTTGGCTCCGTGTTTCCTCCAATTCTACCAGCTGATTTATTCTCCTCGTCATATCATCAGGCTCTTCTTGACTTTCCTGCATGAATCGGGCTACTGGTAGGGCTAATTAAATAGGGAATACTGTTTCTCTCCCATATACTAATTCGTATGGGGATTTCCCAGTTTCTCTCTTGCTGGTAATTCTATTTTCCCAAAGAGGAAATTTCAACTGAGAATCCCAATTTTTTTGATTTTCATTAATAGCCTTCTTTAGTGCCCTTACTAGGGTTTTATTGGAAGACTCTGCCAAGCCATTTCCCTATGGATAATAGGCTATAGAGTGACTTAGTGTGATATTATACTGCAGACAGAAACTCACAAATTTTGTAGACTTGAAGGCCTGTGCATTATTAGTCACTATTCTGGTAGGACAACCAAACCTGGATATGATATTTTCTTCCATGAAATTTATTATCATAGTATCTGTGGCATTCCTCGCGGGTATGGCTTCCACCCATTTTGTGAAACAATCAGTGGTAGTTAAAATCCACTTATGCTGACCACTTGATGGAGGGTGTACTTCACCTATAAAATAAATTCCCCATTGTCGGAATGGTTCATCCACGTGCATGGGAATCATGGGCAGAGGTGCCAATTTCTGTCTTTCAACAAATTTCTGACACTTCTCACAGGCTCTAACCTGGGAAAAAACATCTCCAAAAAGCTTGGGCCAATAGAAACCAACTTTCAAGATTTTATGGGCAGTGGCCCTCCAGCTGCAATGACCCCCACAGATCCCTTCATGAAATTCAGCTATAATACTCTCTACCTCGTCCTCTGTGAGACACAGGAGTAGGATGCCTGAGGGATCATGCCAGTATAGCCGGCCATTGGCGACTATGTACTTCTGTGATTTAAATCTCAGCGTTCTGTATTTAGCTTTATCATAGCTTGGGGGATAGCTGAGTGTGAGGAGATATTCTACTATCTCTTTGTACCACTGACTGGTGAGGTACTTTATATGTGTTTTCAGAGTAGATACTCCAATTCCATGTCGCTCTTCTTTCTCCTTAGATTCCTCACTTGCTATTATGGACAAGTTTATACCCAAAGCTTGATAGTTTGATTCAGATAAGATTTTGGCAAGCTCTTGTCCTTTGATCAGTTTAGTAGGGCGGAGGTCTAATTCATACTCCTGTATCTTGGCAATTCACTTCCCCCTTTTTCCTTCACTATCACCCTGAATAAGAATATCTTTTACAGCAGCTGCAGGCACAAATGCAGTGATATGGGACTGCAAGGTATATATGCGGAATGCTTTGAGGGATTTTACCAGGGCATATGCTTGCTTTTCCAATATGTTATATTTCAATTCTACATCACGGAGCACCTGACTGAAGAAGGCAATGGGCTGCTCGTACCCTTCCTCATTTTTCAGCAATAAAACTCCTGCTATTGTATGAGGTGATGCAAAAGAAAAGATCATGAAAGGTTTAGCATAAATTGGTCCAGCTAGTACAGGGGCTTCTACAAAAGAATTTTTTATCCTGATAAAAGCCTCTCGTGATTCCTGGGACCATTTAACTTCATTATCTTTCTTCAGCATGTCCGTTATATGTTTAACTATTTCAACATAGTTAGGAATAAACCTTCTTAGGAAATTAATACGCCCTAGGAACACCTGTAATTCCTTCTTATTTCTGGGAAAAGAAATACCATTTATAACCTATACCCTCTTAGGATCTATCTTCACTCCATCTTTTGTTACAATGTGTCCCAAAATTTTACCCTATTCTAATGCAAATAAAGACTTCTAAGGATTTAGAGAGAGACCATACCTTCTACATTTCTCAAAGGTTCTATGCAGATGCTCAATGTGCTCAGTATCATTCTTCGAAAATACAGTGATATCATCAAGGTCGACTACCAGGAATTTATTCTGCTCACCAACAAAAGCAGTGTCCATGGCCCTCTGAAAAGTAGCCCTTGCATTGATGAATCCAAAAGGCATCCTGGCATACATAAATGTACCCCATGGTGTGGTGAAAGCAGTCTTCTTTTGATCTTCTGGAAGTACAGCCACCTGGTTATAACCAGAGAATCCATCCATCATTGACATCCTAGAAGCTCCAACCACCTTCTGCAGGATGTGTTCCATTTTAGGCAGTGGGTAATTATCCTTTAAGGATGCTCTGTTTAGATTTCTAAAATCCACACACAACCTTATTTCTACATTCTTCTTTCGGACAGGGACCAAGTTTTCCACCCATTCAGAGTACCTTAATGGCACAATTATTTTGGCCTTTAACAACTTCTTAATTTCCTTCTTAATGGAAGGGAGCAGCAGGGGATTTATTTGTCTGAGCTTCTGCTTGTGAGGTTTTGCATCCCCTTTTAGTGGAATTTTGTGCTGCGTTATACTGATATCAAAATTTTTCAAGTCCTGATAGGACCATGCAAACACATATTTGTAAGACTGAAATAATTTCTGATATAGCTTTTTATATTCTTCTGGGACTTTCTTGGACAGTTTTACAATCTTGGGATCAGCATCAATACCAAGGTTCAGGTCTTCTACCTGATTTTCTTCTACCACTTTGCCTGGCTGCAGTGGGACATCATTCTTTTCAAATAATATTTCTAGAGACACCAACCGTCTGGGTATAATGTTTCCCTTTAATTGCAGCACGTTATTACTTCCTATTTTCCCCTCCCAATTTCTTTCTGAAGTGTCTTTAGACTCTTCTTCCTCATCAATCTCCATATTGGAGAATTCCCCTATTGTTTCCAGGAATTTCTTCATCTGTTCTTCATCCTCAAATACCTTCCAGTGTTTGATGTTATCTCGGATTGACGACCGGTATCGTATCTCAACTTCATATCTTAAAAGAGGGTTCTTAGGTGGACGGAAGGTACTAGCAGCCACAAACAACAAGGGAATCAACCATTCTATTCTATTCTCGGGGCATGGATTGGATATTAAATGCCAAAAATAAATTCTCCACCATGTACCAAACTTCATTCCTATAGGCCCTCAGCCTAGGATGTTTGGTCTGACACTGATTCTTGACTTGCCTAACCACCAGTTCTAAATCTCCTAGAACTTTCAAAATTTATGTGCTCATGTTCTTGGCTGTTTGCAATCCTAGCAGAAGTGATTCATATTCAGCCACATTATTAGTAGCTTCATATTCCATCTTGAAAGATAATGGGACCCGTTTTCCTGTAGGAGAAATTAATAATATTCTACCTCCATTACCTTCTTTTGAATTTGCTCCATCAAAATGAAGTGTCCAGATTCCTCCTTCATGGCTCTCTGAGGGTTGCTCAGTCTTGATCTGACAGAAGGATGGTTTATGAGCATAATATTTATCTTCTTCCAGCATCAAGCATGAGAAATATCCCTCTTTACTGTAGACTGGTGAATTAACAGAGTTGTCAGCCTTAGTCACCATCTTGACAAATCTAGTCTCCTTGTACAACCTCCTCTCCTGGCCACCAAAAACTGGGATAGTAGCATATGTTAAATCCAACTTAACTGACCCACAATTTTTTTTTCCCCAGGACCTTGACAGTAATATGCCAAAGCGAGCTGGGATGTCAGCCACCACTATGTCCATCACCACAATTTTTGCTGGGATTTGGGCCAAATTGACCACCAAATCCTTGATCATCCCTAAGAATTTAACTCTTTTAGAATCAAATGAATAGAGGTCCTTATATGGACGGGTGATTTGTAATCCTAATTGTTCCATGACTGACAGAGGTATTAGATTATGGGAGGCTCCAGAATCTAACATACAGTTATGTAATAGCAGTTCATGAATCACTAGAGACACATAGAAGGGAGGAGTGGAAGCATCTAATTCCTCTACATGTGAACCAAAGACAACCATGGGTCTTTCTTCTTGAAGGTTGAGACTATCTGGGCTGAGTGCTGCTTCTGGAGGGATCATAAAGGAGGTGGCTTGGGATTGATATGCAGGTTGCTTTAATAGTTCAGTCAAGGGGACTGGGATTTTTACTTTTTTAAGATCCTTTTGCAGATTGAAAACAGGAGAAGATTTTTCTATTACAACCTCTTTTGAATCTTTATTTTCTGCTGAGGGTTTGAATTATTTTGAAGAGGAAATAATTTTATCATTAGACTGCAAAGGTTTGTTTAGAGGGCGCTTACCTTTGTCTGTGACTTTCTGTATTGTTGATTCCTTCTGAGCAAGTTTTTCCTTCTGGGGTATCTCTTCTTCTTGATCTTGGGTACGAGTCCTTTTCCTAGAAGATATGAGATCATATCTTCTATTGAATTGTGCTTTCATGAAATCAACAAATTTTTTACAATAATGATCAATTTCTGCGTCTGCTGTGTTTCTGGCCTTTTCTTCTTCTTGTAATGAGCACTCAGCTTCATCACTTCCTTGCAAGGGACATTCTTCTCCATCACTATTTGAAAAAGAAATATTTTCATCCTCCAGTCCATAGGAAGTGTCTTCAGTAGGATAATCTACTAGACCTTCCAAGTACAATGGGTGTGGTACTTTATCTTGTTTCTCTTTTGATTCCCTTGGCAACATTTGCAGGGGTGGTTTCCTATATTGAGGATTATAACGTCTGTTTTGAGCATTACAAAAATTCTTGGAGGCTGAATTCTTGGTCTCCAATTTAAGCTTGACCAGTTTACCAGAAAGGCTCTTAATCATTTTGCTCATTTCTTCAATTCTGTCATTGGCTGAGTCTCTGTCTTGATAAGAGGTGGACACCTCCTATTTGCCCCTTCTTCTAGTATATTGTTCAGATTTTCCCTTTTATTTTCCAGTGGAGGAAAAGTTTGCTTCTAACTCTAGTGCATCTGACTGAGCATCATCCAGAGTAGCAGGTTTTCTCTCTCTGAGAAAGAAACCAAATTCTGAATCAAAGGCTGCTACAAAAACAAATCTAGTAGCAGTTTGATGTGGTTTGATATCGGTAGGAAGACTCAAATACAATTTATTAAATATTTTGATAAATTCTGACACCCCTTCATTATATCTTTTCTTGAGTGTATTGAACTCAGTAAGACAATGCCCATGGTCCTTCTTCTCTCCCCATTTTTTGAGAAAAGTATCTTCTATTATTTCCCAAGTGGTAATAGAACGACCCACCAATGTCTTAAACCATTTTCGAGCTTCACCATCAAAGATTGGACAAAAAACCTTAAGACCACATCTAAATGTTCCACATTAAAATTCTTTGCAAAAGAACAGAAGACCTCAAGATGTTTTTGGGTATCAATCTCGTTTTTCCCATTGAATCGGGGTAAAATATTCAAATAATCTTGAGGCATATCATTCAACACCTGGGGTAGTTCCAGAGGGGCATATTTATTTAGCAAGAAACCTGGAACATTGGTCATTGGAGGGGGTAGTGAAATAGCATGATGAGTAAGAGGAGGAGGAGGAAGTGGGGTATGAATAACAATAGGAATGTAATGAACAACAGGCTGAGGTGTTGAGGGGAATAATGGTCTGTTAACAACAGATACTTCAGTGACTTCTTTAACCTCTTCAACCTCAGGAGTAGGGTGAAAATAATCTTTATTTCTGACACCTCCTTGGGGTGAACTATCTGAATAGAAATAATCGGTATCTCCCACAGTGGAGTCAGGATCCGGCACTTGATATTCTTGAGAAGAAGAGGATGGAAAGTCTTCTATAGTCAATTCAGGGATTTCAGAGTGGATTGATTTTCTTTCCCTCCAATTTCTTCTGTGTATGATCCTTTCAGGGTCAGATACTAAAGGTGTCTTTGGCTGAGACGTATCTGACCTCAGGTGTGGCTTATGAGGAGCTAGGACTGCTAATAGATTTATCAAATAAAATAATGTGGAGCCGCCAAGGTGAGGGATCTACAACTCTCAACTCTCCATCCTCACCTACTTGAAGAGTGAAATAGATTTTTTTGAGGCCCAGGGATTTACATTTCTCAACTTCGTTCCCTGGCAACGATGCCAGAAAGATGTTGTCGTTCCTAGAGATAGCCTAGAGTTGTGATAGACCAGTGCCTAGGACATCTTATATAGCAAGTAGCATATGGTATAACAGAGGAAGTTATCAATAACAAGCTCTCATGATATCTCTTGTAAAAAAAGGAATATTAATTTGAATGGGACCAAGACCTTCAGAAATTGACACAGAGAAAGGGATATTGCAGAGGCAACATGCAAAACTCCAATATAAGAGCAACAAACAATTCAGAGACAGCTTACTGTAAAGAGGGCCAGTGCAGAAATACTTCACAGAAATAAATTATCAGAAGGTGTATGTAGTGAATGAAATACCAAGGAGATATTAGTTATCATTGAGTTGATATCCAGATACACAATACCACCATGCATGGGCTTACCAATCTAATAATCCATACATGACAATAGCGTTTTAAAAACACCCTCCCAAAGATACTAATATAGCAGAAATACGGTTTAGATGAATAATGAAACATAATATCATGCATGAGCCATATTTAAAGCGCTTGATTAATCTGAGCATGGGTATCAACTAGGATAAATCCATACCAAAAATCAGTGAGCCACTCGCATTCCAAAACATGATACAGGAAAGATGGATGAAATGAGATGATCTATTAAAATAACACGTAAGAGGGAAAGTTACACACTGTGAAATACCAAAGACCAGAATCCTCTTACAGATGGAACTCCTCCTCACTGAGACCCTATGGGCTTTGAGCCTTCATACAAGAGTTCAACAAAAATGTATACAAAAATCCTTTCACTGCATAATTTTCTGATAAAATCTGTAACCCCGAATCATCTATTTTTTGGGAGCTTTATAGGAGAACAAGAAAGCTCGAAAAGGGAGTAGGTGATGAACATTTAATTTTCCTCATTAAAGCAAAATGGCAGAAATGTGCACGCCCATACTGCTCAATGAATTTGTAATGCTGTTTGTACTCTTCTGCTTGCTTACAGAAATAAATGCACTGGGTAGAAACCTCTTCAGGAACACGGCAAAAAGTAAAATCACATAGACATTCCGTCATTTATTGAGAGAAAATGGTGCTGAAAAGAAAGCCTTAAGGTATTTTTTTTCTGTGAATGGTACCTCCTCCCTTCTAAACCCTGAATTACGGTTTAAGATTTTTAATTCTGAACGTTGAATTCCTCGATCATTTGCTGATATTTCTCTGCTGCTCCATTAATGTCTTCATCGGCTCAATCTATTCTTTGAATGGCTCTGCAGGGTTTGAAAAATTTTAACCCTACTTCTTTAATGGAAGTCTTGTCGAACTACCCCCCAGGATTTTATTCATAATTACAGCCTCTAAAAAATGGTACTTTGATGTTCTCTGGTACTGCAATCAAGACTGTAAATCATGGCAGTTTTACGCTGTTGTAACCCTGCAAAATCCGTAAACTTGTTAGGAAAACGAGGCATGATGATGATGGACATGGCGGGATCAATGAAAATGGCGGTGCATACATGGTGAAATGGTGGAACAATGCAGGGTGGTGGAAAAATGCAGTGGAATGATGTTGAATGGAATAGGTGGAGAAATGCATTGGTGAAAAACGTATAGGGGGCAATGAGACGGTGGGCCATGGGCACTGTTTACTTGGACTAACACCCGTGCACCTTTGCAACACGATTACTGTCAGATAGATCGCCCTCGATTGGACAGCTCATGTGCATATCGCACCAGGTATTTGATCGAATGATAATGTGCGATGAAGGGTGGTTTTTGAGCCGTACGCAGAGACACGCGTCAAACATTGTATGGAATCTCTCCATATTGAGAAATACTGCCTACCTCCGAAAGGCGGTGTGATATAAACCACCTGTTTTGCACAGAGAGAGGGTGTGGGGACCACTGGGCGAAGAAGAAAAAGGGACCATAGGATGCTGAGAAATCAACGACCGAAAACGCTCCCGATGACTTATTTAGATAAGCGCTCAATAAACTAGCTCCGGGTCTCGGATCTGGGTCATGTGGGAGGGAAAGGTCAAGGGAACTAGACGAGGGGGTCTGGTCTGCAATTATAAAGAATACAGATTTTTCACCTATCTTTAATGTATTTCGGTTATAAAGGAGGGAAACAATAGGCGGAGAATGACTTTTTTAGGCCGAGCAAAGGGGTTTTACATAGTTTAAAGGGGATTGCCTACCAAAAATTTGATAGGAGGTTGACATGATCAACATTGGCTCCACCTTGGGATGACATGTTCATCCTTGGGCGTGTCGAGAACTCTCAAAACCACCTGATAATCTTCTAGCAGACATTGTTCTTCAGCAACCCTATTTTTCTTTTCAATAATTCATCATGACACCCACATTATTTCAAACAAGAGTGAAAAAAAATAATATATAATATAATACATCAGGCTATCTCTGCCTGAATTAGAACTGGAAGTAGGGTTTAGGAAACTGACCATTTACAGGGGCATCAAGCAAGTCACCATGTAAATTTTCCAACTTGAAAGTATTGTTACCTCCTCGTTCCACGATTTTGAAAGGAACAAACCAGAGTGAGTCGAATTTACCATGTCTTCCTTTTTCAGCCCTCCAGATATCCCACCTGAGTACTAAATCACCAATCTACAGATTCCTGTCCTTAGCATGCTGATCAAAAAGGTATTTCATCTTCTCCTGATACTCTGTCAGCCTTTGATTTACTTGGCTCTGTGTTTCCTCCAATTCTACTAGTTGATTTATTCTCCTGGTCATATCATCAGGCTCTTCTTGACTTTCCTGCATGAATCAGGCTACTGGTAGGGCTAATTGAATAAGGAATACTGTTTCCCTCCCATATACTAATTCGTATGGTGATTTCCCAGTTGCTCTCTTTCTGGTAATTCTATTTGCCCACAGAGCAAATTTCAACTTAGAATCCCAATTTTTTTGATTTTCATTAATAACCTTCTTTAGTGCCCTTACCAGGTTTTTATTGGAAGAATCTACCAAGGCATTTCCTTGTGGATAATAGGCTGTAGAGTGACTTAGTGTGATATTATACTGCTGACAGAAACTCACAAATTTTGTAGACTTGAAGGCCTGTGCATTATCAGTCACTATTCTGGTAGGACAACCAAACCTGGATATGATATTTTCTTCCATGAACTTTATTATCAAAACATCCGTGGCATTCCTCGTGGGTATGGCTTCCACCCATTTTGTGAAATAAGCAGTGGCAGTTAAAATCCACTTATGCTGACCACTTGATGGAGGGTGTACTTCACCTATAAAATCAATTCCCCATTGTCGGAATGGTTCATCCACGTGCACGGGAATCATGAGCAGAGGTGCCAATTTCTGTCTTTTAACAAATTTCTGACACTTCTCACAGGCTCTAACCCGGGCAAAAATATCTGCAAAAAGCTTGGGCCAATAGAAACGAGCTTTCAAGATTTTGTGAGCAGTGGCCCTCCAGCTACAATGACCCCCACAGATCCCTTCATGAAATTCAGCTATAATGCTCTCTACCTCAGCCTCTGTGAGACACAGGAGTAGGATGCCTAAGGGATCATGCCAGTATAGCTGGCCATTGGCGACTATGTACTTCTGTTATTTAAATCTCAGCGTTATGTATTTAGCTTTATCACAGCTTGGGGGACGGCTGAGTGTGAGGAGATATTCTACTATCTCTTTGTACCACTGACTGGTGAGGTACTTTATATGTGTTTCCAGAGTAGATACTCCAATTCCATGTCACTCTTCTTTCTCCTTAGATTCCTCACTTGCTATTATGGACAAGTTTATACCCAAAGCTTGGTAGTTTGATTCAGATAATATTTTGGCAAGCCCCTGTTCTTTGATCAGTTTAGTAGGGCGGATGTCTAATTCATACTCCTATATCTTAGAAATCCACTTCCCCCTTTTTCCTTCACTATCACCCTGAATAAGAATATCTTTTACAGCAGCTGCAGGCACAAATGCAGTGATATGGGACTACAAGATATATATGCGGAATTATTTGAGGGATTTTAATAGGGTGTATGCTTTCTTTTCCAATATGTTATATTTCAATTCTGCATCACGGAGCACCTGATTGAAGAAGGCAATGGGCTGCTCGTACCCTTCCTCATTTTTCTGCAATAAAACTCCTGCTATTGTATGAGCCGATGCAAAAGAAAAGATCATGAAAGGTTTAGCATAATTTTGTCCAGCTAGTACAGGGGCTTCTGCAAAAGCATTTTTTATCCTGATAAAAGCCTCTCGTGATTCCTGGGACCATTTAACTTCATTATCTTTCTTCAGCATGTCCGTTATATGTCTAACTATTTCAGCATAGTTAGGAATAAACCTTCTCAGGAAATTAATACGCCCTAGGAACACCTGTACTTCCTTCTTATTTATGGGAAAAGAAATAACATTTATAACCTCTACCCTCTTAGGATCTATCCTCACTCCATATTTTGTTACAATGTGTCCCAAAATTTTACCCTCTTCTAATGCAAATAAAGAATTTTGAGGATTTAGAGAGAGACCATACCTTCTACATTTCTCAAAGGTTCTACGCAGATGATCAATGTGATCAATATCATTCTTTGAAAATACAGTGATATCATGAAGGTAGACTACCAGGAATTTATCTTGCTCCCCATCAAAAGCAATGTCCATTTCCCTCTGAAAAGTAGCCCTTGCAATGATTAATCCAAAAGGCATCCTGGCGTACATAAATGTACCCCATGGTGTGGTGAAAGCAGTCTTCTTTTGATCTTCTGGAAGTACAGCCACCTGGTTATAACCAGAGAATCCATCCATCATTGACATCCTAGAAGCTCCAACCACCTTCTGCAGGATGTGATCCATTTTAGGTAGTGGGTAATTATCCTTTAAGGATGCTCTGTTTAGATTTCTGAAATCCACACACAACCTTATTTCTCCATTCTTCTTTTGGATAGAGACCAGGTTTTCCACCCATTCAGAGTACCTTAATGGCACAATTATTTTGGCCTTTAACAGCTTCTTAATTTCCTTCTCAATGGAAGGGAGCAGCAGGAGATTTATTTGTCTGAGCTTCTGCTTGTGAGGTTTTGCATCCCCTTTTAGTGGAATTTTGTGCTGCATTATACTGATATCAAAAGTTTTCAAGTCCTGATAGGACCATGCAAACACATCTTTGTAAGACTGAAATAATTTCTGATATAGCTTTTTATATTCTTCTGGGACTTTCTTGGACAATTTTACAATCTTGGGATCAACATTAGTACCAAGGTTCAGGTCTTCTACTTGATTTTCTTCTACCACTTTGCCTGGCTGCAGTGGGACATCATTCTTGTCAAATAATATTTCTATAGGCACCAACCTTCTTGGTATAATTTTTCCCTTTAATTGCAGCACGTTATTACTTCCTATTTTCCCCTCCCAATTTCTTTCTGAAGTGTCTTTAGACTCTTCTTCCTCATCAATCTCCATATTGGAGAATTCCCCTATTGTTTCCAGGAATTTCTTCATCTGTTCTTCATCCTCAAATACCTGCCAGTGTTTGATGTTATCTCAGATTGACAGCCAGTATCATACCTAAACTTCATATCTTAAAAGAGGGTTCTGAGGTGGACGAAAATTACTAGCAGCCACAGTAAGGGAATCAGCCATCCTATTCTATTCTCGGGGCATGAAATGGATATTGAATGCCAAAAAGAAATTCTCCACCATGTCCCAAAATTCATTCCTATAGGCCCTCAACCTAGGATGTTTGGTCTGACACTGATTCTTGACTTGCCTAACCACCAGTTCTAAATCTCCCAGAACTTTCAAACTTTTTATGCTCATGTTCCTGGCTGTCTGCAATCCTAGTAGAAGTGCTTCCTATTAAGCCACATTATTAGTAGCTTCATATTCTAGCTTGAAAGATAATGGGACCCATTTTCCTATAGGAGAAATTAATAATATTCCAGCTCCATTACCTTCTTTTGAATTTTCTCCATCAAAATGAAGTGTCCAGATTCCTGCTTCATGGCTCTCTGAGGGTTGCTTAGTCTTGATCCGACAGAAGGATAGTTCATGAACATAATCTTGATCTTCTTCCAGCATCAAGCATGAGAAATCTCCCTCTTTACTGTAGACTGGTGAATTAACAAAGTTGTCAGCCTTAGTCACCATCTTGACAAATCTCATCTCCCTGTACAACCTCCTCTCCTGGCCACCAAAAACTGGGATAGTAGCATATGTTAAATCCAAATTAATTGACCCACCAATTTTTGTTCCCCAGGACCTTGACAGTAACATGCCAAAGCGAGCTGGGATGTCAGCCACCACTATGTCCATCACCACACTTTTTGCTGGGATTTGGGCTAAATTGACCACCAAATCCTTGATCATCCCTAGGCATTTAACTCTTTTGGAATCAAATGAATAGAGGTCCTTATATGGACGGGTGATTTGTAATCCTAGTTTTTCCATGACTGACAGAGGTATTAGATTATGGGAGGCTCCAGAATCTAACATACAGTTATGTAATAGCAGTTCATGAATCACTAGAGACACATAGAAGGGAGGAGTGGAAGCATCTAATTCCTCTACATGTGGACCAAAGACAACCATGGGTCTTTCTTCTTGAAGGTTGAGACTATCTGGGGTGAGTGCTACTTCTGGAGGGATCATAAAGGAGGTGACTTGGGATTGATATGCAGGTTGCTTTAATAGTTCAGTCAAGGAGACTGGGATTATTTAATTTTTCAAGTTCCTTTTGCAGACTGACAACAGGAGAAGATTTTTCTATTACAACCTCTTTTGACTCTTTATTTTCTGCTGAGGGTTTGACTTCTTTTGAAGAGGAAGGAATTTGATCATTAGACTGCAAAAGTTTGTTTAGAGGGCGCTTACCTTTTTCTGTGACTTTTTGTATTGTTGATTCCTTCTGAGCAGGTGCTTCCTTCTGGGGTAGCTCTTCTTCTTGATCTTGGGTACGAATCCTTTTCCTAGAAGATCTGAGATCATATCTTCTATTGAATTGTGCTTACATGAAATCAGCAAATTGTTTACAACAATGATAAATTTCTACATCTTTTGTGTTTCTGGCCTTTTCTTCTTCTTGTAATGAGCACTCAGCTTCATCACTTCCTTGCAAGGGACATTCTTCTCCATCACTATTTGAAAAAGAAAGATTTGCATCCTCCAGTCCATAGGTAGTGTCTTCAGTAGGATCATCTACTGGACCTTCCAAGTACAATGGGTGTGGTACTTGATCTTGTTGCTCTTTTGATTCCCTTGGAAAAATTTGTAGGGGTGGTTTCCTATATTGAGGATTATAACCTCTGTTTTGAGCATTGTGAAAATTCTTGGAGGCTGAATTCTTGGTCTCTAATTCAAGCTTGACCAATTTACCAGAAAGGTTCTTAATCATTTTTCTCATTTCTTCAATTTTGTCATTGGCTGAGTCCCTGTCTTGATAAGAGGTGGAAACCTCCTCTTTACCCCTTCTTCCAGTATCTTATTCATATTTTCCCTCTGATTTGCCAGTGGAGGCAAATTTTGCTTCCAACTCTAGTGCATCTGACTGAGCATCATCCAAAGTAGCAGGTTTTCTTTCTCTGAGAGAGAAACCAAATTCTGAATCAAAGGCTGCTACAAAAACAACTCTAGTAGCAGTTTGATGTGGTTTCATATCTGCAGGAAGACTCAAATACAATTTATAAAATATTTTGATAAATTCTGACACCCCTTCTGTTGACCATGTCGAACTCCTATTAAATTTTTGGCAGGCCATTCCATTTGAACCCTTCAAAATTCTTTTGACAACTTAAGTAATCCTCTTGCTGCCTATCGTTGCCCTTTTCCTGCCTTAAAATTGCATAAAGGGCTGAAAATACACATTTGAAAATATTCAAGGCTTAGCCCCTCTCGGCCCTAGCCCCTCAGTCATTTCCTCCACGTAACCCAGTGCTGGAACCAGGCGCAAAAACACTAGGCGCCTATCGCATATGAATATCGGGCGCGCCCTAGGCCATTGATCTGTACAGATAGAACGACATTCACAATACTCCACTACAACCGTGGCCCACTGTATTCATCTCCCAAACCGCATATCAGTCGTCCTTTCACCCGTAAATCCGACGGTCCATATCTCCCTTGCCCTGGTGGTCCCCGCAGCACGCTACTCCAAAACTGGGTGGTATGTATCGCACCGCCTTTAGGCGGTGGGCGGTAATTCCCATTTGGCCAGCGATTCCATACATTGTTTTCCACGCATCCCAGTGTACAGCTCCAAAACCTCTGTTCATAGCACGATATTATTCGGCAAAAGATGCGCAGCGATATCACTGTCAGCCGTCAGATCTGGAGATCTTAATCTAACGGTCGTCGTGCATCAAAGTTTCACAGGTCTTAGTCCATGACAAATACGCTCCTGGCCCACTGTCCATCGCCTCCGACGCTTTATCAACCGTCGATCTTCTCCTGAGATCGGACGGTCAAGATTTCATCATCCCCGCCGTTGACTCGGTCCTCCTCCACGTCATCATCCCACGTGTTTATCGCATTTTTCTCCCTGCCATTTATATATTCTATTCATATGTTATATTTTAACGTTCTGTATTTTAGCTCTCGCCAGCCCGTCCACCATTGTTCCGCCTCATTTTTCACCGTCACCTCTCTTCCTTCCATCATCTCGTCACGTCGCGCTGTCTCGCCATTATCCCCACTGTGTTCACCTTCCCGTGCATGTTTTTCCTTAACAAGTTTGTGGATTTTGCAGGGTTACAGCGGCGGAAAGTTTCCATAATTCACAGCTTCCGTTTCAAAAGTCGAGAATGCATCAAAGGACCATCTTTCAGAGGCAGAATTTATGAGGGAAATCCGTGAAGCTGTTATGACACAACTTTCATTAAAGGAGCAGGGGTGAAAATCCGTCAAACCTTCTAGAGTTATTGAAATACGCATATTTTGCAGATGGAAACATTAATGGAGAAGATAGAGAATATCAGCGAAAGGTTGGGAATTGAAGACATGTAATTGAAGATTTTAGGGCCTTGATCTAAGCTTTTGAAGGCGCAGTACCAGATTGAAGATCCTCCAGATCACTTCAAAGATTTGTGCACAAGAAACAATACCCTCCAGGTTTTATTCCAGCAGGAGCTTTCTATCTAGAAAAGGACGAAATGTCCATATGATTTTAATTATATACCGTGTTCCTGAAGATATTTTTACTCAGTGCATTTACTTCAGAAAGCGAGCAACAGAGTACATATAGCACTACAGATCCGTCAAGCAGTATGGGCGGGCACTTTTTCACCATTTTTTTTTAATGAGACAATTAAATGTTCATTAGCTACTCCCTTATGGAGCTTTCTTTCCCTCCTATAAAACTCCCGAAGAACAAATGATTTAGGGTTCCAAATTTTATTAGAAAACTAAGCAGTGAAAGGCTTTTTGTATACATCTTGTAAATCTCTTGTATGAAGGCTCAGAGCTCATAAGGTCTCAGTGAGGAGGAGTTCTATTTGTTAAAGAGGATTTTGGTCTTTGGTATTTCACAATTTGTAACTCCCTTTTATGTGTTATTTAATAGATTAGTTCATGTCATCCATCTTTCTTGTATCATGTTTTGGAATGCGAGTGGCTCACTGATTTTTGGTATGGATTCATCCTAGTTGATTCCCATGCTTGGATTAGTCAAGCGCTTTAATTATGTCTCATGCATGATATATTGTTCCATTATTCATCTAAACCGTATTTCTGCTATATTAGTTTCTTTGGGAGGGTGCTTTTAAAATGCTATTGTCATGTATGGATTCTTAGATTGGTAAACCCATGCATGGTGGTATTGTATATCTGGGTATCAGCTCAATGTTAACTAATATCTTCTCAATATTTCTTTCACTACATACACCTTTTGATAATTGATTTTTGTGACATATTACCTGAATTGGCCCGCTTTGCAGTAAACTGTCTCTGAATTTTCTATTGCTTTTGTATTAGAATTCTACATCTTTCCTCTGCAATATCTCTTTTTTTGTGTCAGTTTCTGAGAGTTTAGTCCTATTCTAGTTTATTTCCCTATTTACAGGAGATAGCATGTGAGCTGAAGTTCAAAACTTCATACATTATATTATATGCTC
Organism: Pinus albicaulis; assembly: GCA_034641835.2. NCBI lineage: Eukaryota > Viridiplantae > Streptophyta > Pinopsida > Pinales > Pinaceae > Pinus > Pinus albicaulis. The sequence continues at coordinate 826,528,738 of CM076580.1, forward strand.
CTTGCTATGCTAAGATGTCCTAGGCACTGGTCTATCACAAATCTAGGCTATCTCTAGGAGCGACGACATCTTTCTGGCGCCGTTGCCGGGGAACAAAATTGAGCAGTTTAAATCCCTGGGCCTTAACAAAATCTAATTCACTCTTCAATTAGGTGAGTATGGAGAGTTGAGAGTTGTAGATCCCTCACCTTGGCGACTCCACATTTTTTCATTTGATAAATCTATTTGCAGTCCTGGCTCCTCGTAAGCCACACCTGAGGTCAGATACGTCTAAGCCAAAGGCACCTTCAGTGTCTGACCCTGAAAATATCATACATAGAAGAAATTGGAGGGAAAGAAAATCAGTCCATTCTGAGATTCCCGAATTCTCTCAGGAAGACTATCCATCCTCTTCCTGTCAAGAAGTCCAAGTAGAAAATCCCTACTACACTGAGGAAAATCATGAATATTACTCAGATATTCCACCCCGAGAGGGTATCAGAAATAAAAACAATCTTCATCCTACTCCTGAAGTTGAAGAGGTCAAGGAAATAACCAAATTATATGCTGTTAACAGACCTTTGTTCCCCTCAACCCCTCAAGCTGCAGTTGAGTATATTCCTATTATTATTCATACTCCACTTCCACCTCCTCCTCCTGCTCTTACTCATCAAAATATTGCACTAACTCCACCTCCTCCAATGGCCAATGTTTTGGCCTTATTTATGAATAAATATGCTCCCCTGGCATTACCCCAAGTGCTTAATGATATGCCCCAGGATTATCCGAAGATCTTGCCCAGATTCAATGGGGAAAATGAGATTGATGCTCAAAAACATCTTGAGACTTTCTGCTCCTTTGCAGAGAACTTTAATGTTGAACATTTAGATGTGGTCTTAAGACTGTTTGTGCAATCTCTTGATGGTGAAGCTCGAAAATGGCTTAAGACATTGGGTGGCCGTTCTATTACCACTTGGGATAACATGGAAGACACTTTTCTCAGGAAATGGGGAGAGAAGAAAGATCATGGAAATTGTCTCATTGAGTTCAGTACACTAAAGAAAAGACACAATGAAGGAGTGTCAGAATTTGTCAAGAGATTTAATAAATTGTATCTGAGTCTCCCTGCTGATATGAAACCCCATCAAACTGTTGCTAAATTTGTTTTTGTAGCAGCCTTTGATTAAGAATTTGGTTTCTCTCTCAGAGAAAGAAAGCCTGCTACTCTAGATGATGCTCAGGCAGATGCACTAGAGTTGGAAGCAAACTTTTCCTCCACTGGAAAATCAAAAGGAAGATCTGAACAAGATACCAGAAGAAGGGGCAAAGAAGAGGCATCTACCTCTAACGAAGACATAGACTCAGCAAATGAAAAAATGGAAGAAATGAGAAAATTGATTAAGAAAATGGTCAAGCTTGAATTCGAAGCCAAGAACTCAACCTTCAAGAATTTACAGAATTCTCCAAACAGAGGTTACAATCCCCAGTACAGAAGACCACCCCCGCAAATATTTCCAAGGGAAGCAAAAGAGCAACAGGATCAGTTACCACACCCATTGTACCTGGAAGGTCCAGAAGATGATACCATTGGAGATACTGTCTATGGAATGGAGGATGAAAATATTTCTTTTTCGGATAGAGAAGAAGAGGGATGCTCATTACAAGAAGAAGAAAAGGCTAGAGACACAGAATACTCAGAGATTGATCACTGTTGTAAGAAATTTGTTGACCTCATGCAAGCACAACTCAATAGAAGATATGACCTCAGATATTCTAAGAAGAGAACTCATACTCAAGAACCAGAAGAAGAGCCACATCAGAAGGAAGCACCTGCTCAGGAGGAGTCAACAATGCAGAAAGCCACAGACAAAGGTAATGGACCTCTAAACAAACCTTTGCAGTTTAGTGATCAAATTACTTCATCTTCAAAAGTATTCATTCCTCCTAATGCCAAATATGTGTCAAAAGAAGTCAAGTCTCTAGCTAAAAATAAAGAGTCAAAAGAGGTTGTGACAGAAAAGTCCCCTCCTGCTTTCAGTCTACAAAAGGAACTTGAAAAGGTCAAAATCCTAGTCCCCTTGACTGAACTGTTGAAACATCCAGCATATCAATCTCAAGTCACTTCTTTCATGCTCCCTCCAGAAGCACCAATCATCCCAAATATTCTCAAACTTCAAGAAGAAAGACCCATGGTATTTTTTGGCCCACATGTTGAGGAGCTAGATCCCTCTACTCCTCCCTTGTATGTGTCTCTAGTGTTTCATGACCTGCTACTACATAACCGTATGCTAGATTCTGGAGCTTCCCACAATCTTATGCCTCTTTCAGTCATGGAACAACTAGGATTACAAATCACACGTCCATATAAGGACCTCTATTCATTTGAATCCAAAAGAATTAAGTGCTTGGGTATGATCAATGATTTGGTGGTCAATTTGGCCCAAATCCCAGTAAAAAGTGTGGTAATGGACATTGTGGTGGCTGACATCCCAGCTCATTTTGGTATGTTGCTGTCAAGGTCCTGGGGAACAAAAATCGGTGGATCACTCAAGATGGATTTAACATATGCCAAAATCCCGGTTTTTGGTGGTCAAGAGAGGAGGTTGTACAAAGAGACTAGATTTGTCAAGATGGTGACTAAGGCTGAAAATTCTATAAATTCACCAGTATACAGTAAGGAAGGAGATTTTTCATGCTTGATGCTGGAAGAAGATCAAGATTATGCTCATGAACCATCCTTCTGTCAGATCAAGACTGAATAGCTCGCAGAGAGCCATGAAGAAGGAACCTGGACACTCCATTTTGATGGGGAAAATTCAAAGGAAGGTAATGGGGATAGAATATTATTGATTTCTCCTACAGGAAGGTGGGTTCCATTGCCCTTCAAGCTAGAATATGAAGTCACCAACAATGTGGCTGAATATGAAGCACTCTTGTTAGGATTGCAGACAGCCAGGAACATGAATATACAAAGTTTAAAAGTTCTGGGAGATTCAGATCTAGTGGTTAGACAAGTCAGGAATCAGTGTCAGACCAAACATCCTAGGCTAAGGGCTTATAGGAATGAAGTTTGGGACATGGTAGAAAATTTCTTCTTGGCATTTAATATCCAGTTCATGCCCCGAGAACAGAATAGGATGGTTGATTCCCTTGCTGTGGCTGCTAGTACATTTCGACCACCTCAGAACCCTCTTTTAAGATATGAAGTTGAGGTGCGTTATCAGCCTTCAATCCCAGACAACATCAAACACTGACAGGTGTTTGAAGATGAAGAACAAATGAAAATATTCCTAGAAATAGTGGGATAATTCTCCAATATGAATATTGATGCTGATGAAGAAGAGGTTGAATTTGAAAATACTTCAGAAAGAAATTGGGAGGAGAAAGTGGTAGGTAGTAAGGTGTTGCAGTTAAAGGGAAACATAATACCTAGAGGGATGGTGCCTCTAGAAATATTATTTGAAAAAAATGATATCCCACTATAGCCAAGCAAAGTGGTAGAAGAAAATCAGGTAGAAGACCTGAATCTGGGAACTGATGCTGACCCCAAAATTGTAAGACTGTCCAAGAGGGTCCCAGAAGAATATAAAAAGCTATATCAGAAATTATTTCAGTCTTACAGAGATGTGTTTGCATGGTCCTATCAGGACTTGAAAACTTTTTATATCAGTATTATGCAGCACAAAATTCCATTGAAGGCAGATGCAAAACCCCATAAGCAGAAGCTCAGACAAATCAATCCCCTGCTGCTGCCTTCTATTGAGAAGGAAATCAAGAAGCTGCTAAAAGCCAAAATAATTGTACCATTGAGGTACTCTGAATGGGTGACAAACCTTGTCCCTGTACGAAAGAAGAATGGAGAAATAAGGCTGTGTGTGGATTTTATAAATTTAAACAGAGCATCCTTAAAGGATAATTATCCACTGCATAATATGGATCACATCTTGCAGAGGGTGGTTGGAGCTTCCAGAATTTCAATGAAGGATGGGTTATCTGGTTATAATCAAGTGGCTGTACTTCCAGAAGATCAAAATAAGATTGCTTTCACCACACTGTGGGGTACATTTATGTATGCCAGGATGCCTTTTGGATTGATTAATGCAGGGGCCACTTTTCAGAGGGCAATGGACATTGCTTTTGTTGGGGAGAAAGATAAATTCCTGGTGGTCTACATCGATGATATCATTGTATTTTCCAGGAATGATATTGAGCACATTGAGCATCTACGTAAAACTTTTGATAAATGCAGAAGGTATGGTCTCTCTCTGAATCCTCAAAAGTATTTATTTGCATTAGAAGAGGGAAAGATTTTGGGCCATATTGTGACAAAATATGGGGTGAAGATAGATCCTAAGAGGGTAGAGGTTATAAATGATATTTCTTTTCCCAGAAATAAGAAAGAGGTACAAGTATTCCTAGGGCGTATTAATTTCTTGAGAAGGTTTATTACTAAATATGCTGAAATAGTTAGACACATAACTGACATGCTGAAGAAGGATAATGAAGTTAAATGGTCCCAGGAATCACGAGAGGCATTTACCAGAATAAAAAATGCTTTTTCAGAAGCCCCTGTGCTAGTTGGACTAGATTATGATAAACCTTTCATGATATTTTCTTTTGCATCACCTCATACAATAGCAGGAGTTTTATTGCAAAAAAATGAGGAAGGGTATGAGCAGCCTATTTCCGTTTTCAGTCAGGTGCTCCGCGATGAAGAATTAAAGTAAAACATATTGGAAAAGCAAGCATACGCCCTAGTGAAATCCCTCAAAGCGTTCCCTGTGTATATCTTACAGTCCCACATCACTGCATTTGTGCCTGCAGCTACTGTAAAAGATATCCTTATCCAGGGGGATAGTGAAGGAAAAAGGGGGAAGTGGATTGCTAAAATACAAGAGTATGACTTAGACATCCGCCCTACTAAGTTGATCAAAGGACAGGGGCTTGCCAAAATGTTATCTGAATCAAATTATTAGGCTTTGGGCATAAATTTATCCATAATAGCTGCTGAGGAATCTGAAGAGCAAGACGAGCGACATGGAATTGGAGTAGCTACTCTAGAAGCACATCTAAAGTACCTCACTAGTCCGTGGTACAAAGAGATAGTAGAATATCTCCTCACACTCAATTTCCCTCCAAGCTGTGATAAGGCTAAATACAGAACACTAAGATTGAAATCACAGAAATATATAGTCGCCAATAGCCGGCTATACTAGTGAGATCCCTCAGGTATCTTACTGCTATGTCTCACAGAGGATGAGGTAGGGAGTATTATAGCTGAATTTCATGAGGGAATCTGTGGGGGTCACTATAGCTGGAGGGCCACTGCTCACAAAATCTTGAAGGCTGGTTTTTATTGGCCCAAGCTTTTTGGAGATGTTTTTGCCTAGGTTAGAGCATGTGAAAAATGTCAGAAATTTGCTGAAAGGAAGAAGTTAGCACCTCTGCCCATTATTACTGTGCACGTAGATGAACCATTCAAACAGTGGGGAATTGATTTTATAGGTGAGATACATCCTCCATCAAGTGGTCAACATAAGTGGATTTTAACGGCCACTGATTATTTCACTAAATGGGTGGAAGCCATACCCGCAAGGAATGCTACAGATACTATGATCATATAGTTCATGGAGGAAAACATCATATCCAGGTTTGGCTTCCCTGCCAGAATAGTGACTGATAATGCACAGGCTTTCAAGTCTGCAAAATTTGTGAGTTTCTATCAGCAATATAATATCACACTAAGTCACTCTACAGCCTGTTATCCGTAGGGAAATGGCTTGGAAGAGTCTTCCAATAAAACCCTGGTGAGGGCATTGAAGAAGGCTATAAATGAGAATCAGAAGAATTGGGATTCCCAATTGAAATTTTATCTGTGGGCCAATAGAATTACCAGCAAGAGAGAAACTGGGAAATCCCCATATGAACTGGTATATGGGAGGGAAACAATATTTCCTATTCAACTAGCCCTACCAGTAGCTCGATTCATGCAGGAAAGTCAAGAAGAGCCTGATGATATGATCAGGAGAATAAACCAGTTGGTAGAATTGGAAGAAACACGCAATCAAGTGAGTCAAAGGCTGACGGAATATTAGGAGAAGATGAAATACCTTTTCAATCAGCATGCTAAAGATAGGAATCTGCAAGTTGGTGATCTAGTGCTCAGATGGGACATCTAGAGAGCTAAGAAGGGAAAACATGGTAAATTCGACCCCCTCTGGTTTGGCCCTTTCAAAATTGTGGAACAAGGGGGCAATAATAATTTCAGGTTGGAGAATTTACAGGGTGACTTGCTGGATGCCCCTATAAATGGTCAATTCCTCAAACCCTATTTCCAATTTTGACTCAGGCCGAGAAAGCCTAGTGTATTATATTGTATATTAGTCTGCTGATTCATTTTGGTTTGAATGATGTAGTTGTCGTGATGAATCCTGAAGTAAAAAGCAGAGGTTTCGAAGGGCAGAGTTCACACATAAGAGTATCTGATGGTCTATGGAGTTCTCGACACGTCCAAGGATGAACGTGCCATCCCCATATGGAGCCGATGTTGACCATGTCGAACTCCTATTAAATATTTGGCAGGCCATTCCATTTGAACCCTTCAAAATTATTTTGACAGCCTAAGTAATCCTCTTGCTGCCTATCATTGCTCTTTTGCCGCCTTAAAATTGCATAAAAGGGCCGAAAATACACATTTGAAAATATTCAAGTCTTTTCCCCTCTCGGCCCTAGCCCCTCAGTTGTTTCCTCCATGTAACCTAGTGCTGGAACCAGACACAAAAACACTAGGTGCCTATCGCATATGAATATCGAGCGCGCCCTTAGCCATTGATCTGTACAGATCGAACAACATTCGCAATACTCCACTACGCCCGTGGCCCACTGTATTCATCGCCCAAACCACATCTAAGCCATCCTTTCACCCGTAAATCCGACGGTCCATATCTCCCTATCCCCAGTGGTCCCCGCAGCGCGCTACTCCAAAACCGGGTGGTATGTATCGCACCACCTTTCGGCGGTGGGTGGTAATTCCCGTTTGGCCAGAGATTCCATACAGTGTTTGCCATGCATCCCAGTGTATGGCTCCAAAACTGCCGTTCATCGCACGCTATTGTTTGGCAAAATATTCTCAGCGATATTGCTGTCAGCCGTCGGATCTAGAGATCTTAATCTAACGGTCGTTGCGCATCGAAGCTGCACGGGTCTTAGTCCATGGAAATTACGCCCCTGGCCCACTGTCCATCGCCTCCGACGCTTTATCAACCGTTGATATCCTCTTGAGATCGGACGGTCAAGATTTCATCATCCCCGCCGTTGACTCGGTCCTCCTCCACGTCATCATCCCACGTGTTTATCACATTTTTCTCCCTGCCATTTATATATTCTATTCATATTTTATATTTTAACGTTCTGCATTTTAGCTCTGGCCAGCTCGTCCACCATTGTTCCACTGAATTTTTCACTGTCACCTCTCGTCCTTCCATCATCTCATCACGCTGCGCTGTCTCGCCATTATCCCCACTGTTTTCACCTTCCCGTGCATGTTTTTCCCTAACAAGTTTGTGGATTTTGCAGGGTTACAGCAGCGGAAAGTTGCCATAATTCACAGCTTCCGTTTCAAAAGTCGAGAATGCATCAAAGGACCATCTTTCAGAGGCAGAATTTATGAGGGAAATCCGTGAAGCTGTTACGACATGACTTTAATTAAGGGAGCAGAGGTGAAAATCTTTCAAACCTTCCAGAGTTATTGAAATACGCAGATTTTGTAGATGGAAACATTAATGGAGTAGATAGAGAATATCAGCGAAAGGTTGGGAATTGAAGACATGTAAATGAAGATTTTAGGGTCTTGATCTAACCTTTTGAAGGCGCAGTACCAGATTGAAGATCCTGCAGATCACTTCAAAGCTTTGTGAAAAAGAAACAATACCCTCCAGGTTTTATTCCAGCAGGAGCTTTCTCTCCAGAAAAGGACGAAATGTCCATATGATTTTAATTATATACCATGTTCCTGAAGATATTTTTACTCAGTGCATTTACTTCAGAAAGCGAACAACAGAGTACATACAACACTACAGAGCCGTCAAGCAGTATGGGTGGGCACTTTTTCACCATTTTGTTTTAATGAGACAATTAAATGTTCACCACCTACTCCCTTATGGAGCTTTCTTTCCCTCCTATAAAGCTCCCAAAGAACAAATGATTTAGGGTTCCAGATTTTATTAGAAAACTAAGCAGTGAAAGGATTTTTGTATACATTTTGTAAAGCTCTTGTATGAAGGCTCAGAGCCCATAGGGTCTCAGTGAGGAGGAGTTCTATCTGTTAAAGAGGATTTTGGTCTTTGGTATTTCACAGTCTGTAACTCCCTTTTATGTGTTATTTAATAGATCAGTTCATCTCATCCATATTTCTTGTATCATGTTTTGGAATGCGAGTGGCTCACTGATTTTTGGTATGGATTCATCCTAGTTGATTCCCATGCTTGGATTAGTCAAGCGCTTTAAATATGGCTCATGCATGATATATTGTTCCATTATTCATCTAAACCGTATTTCTGCTATATTAGTTTCTTTGGGAGGGTGCTTTTAAAATGCTATTGTCATGTATGGATTCTTAGATTGGTAAGCCCATGCATGGTGGTATTGTATATCTGGGTATTAGCTCAATGTTAACTAATATCTTCTCAATATTTCTTTCACTACATACACCTTCTAATAATTGATTTTTGTGACATATTACTTGAACTGGCCCGCTTTGTAGTAAACTGTCTCTGAATTTTCTGTTGCTTTTGTATTAGAATTCTACATCTTGCCTCTTCAGTATCTCTTTTCTTGTGTCATTTTCTGAGAATTTGGTCCCATTCTAGTTTATTTCCCTGTTTACAGGAGATAGCATGTGAGCTGAAGTTGACAACTTCATACATTATATTATACGCTCCTTGCTATGCTAAGATATCCTAGGCACTGGTCTATCACAACTCTAGGCTATCTCTAGGAGCGACAAAACCTTCATTATATCTTTTCTTGAGTGTAATTAACTCAGTAAGACAATGCCCATGGTCCTTCTTCTCTCCCCATTTTTTGAGAAAAGTATCTTCCATTATTTCCCAAGTGGTAATAGAACGGCTCGCCAATGTCTTAAACCATTTTTGAGCTTCACCATCAAGAGATTGGAAAAAAAACCTTAAGAATAGATCTAAATGTTCCACATTAAAATTCTCTGCAAAAGCACAGAAGACCTCAAGATGTTTTTGGGCATCAATATCGTTTTCCCCATTGAATCGGGGTAAAATATTCAAATAATATTGAGGCATATCATTCAACACCTGGGGTAGTGCCAGAGGGGCATATTTATTTAGCAAGAAACCTCGAACATTGGCCATTGCAGGGGGTAGTGCAATAGTTTGATGATTAAGAGGAGGAGGAGGAAGTGGGGTATGAATAACAATAGGAATGTAATGAACAGCAGGCTGAGGTGTTGAGGGGAATAATGGTCTGTTAACAACAGATACTTCAGTGACTTCTTTAACCTCTTCAACCTCAGGAGTAGGGTGAAAATAATATTTATTTCTGACACCTCCTCGGGGTGAACTATCTGAATAGAAATAATCGGTATCTCCCACAGTGGAGTCAGGATCTGGCACTTGAGCTTCTTGAGAAGAAGAGGATGGAAAGTCTTCTATAGTCAATTCAGGGATTTCAAAGTGGATTGATTTTCTTTCCCTCCATTTTCTTCTTTGTATGATCCTTTCAGGGTCAGATACTAAAGGTGTCTTTGGCTGAGACGTATCTGACCTCAGGTGTGGCTTACGAGGAGACAGGACTACGAATAGATTTATCAAATAAACTAATGTGGAGTCGCCAAGGTGAGGGATCTACAACTCTCAACTCTCCATGCTCACCTACTTGAAGAGTGAAATAGATTTTGTCGAGGCCCAGAGATTTACATTTCTCAACTTCGTTCCCCGGCAACGGCGCCAAAAATATGTTGTCGTTCCTAGAGACAACCTAGAGTTGTGATAGACCAGTGCCTAGGACATCTTATATAGCAAGGAGCATATGGTATAACAGAGGAAGTTATCAATAACAAGATCTCATGCTATCTCTTGTAAAACAAGGAATATTAATCTGAATGTGACCAAGACCTTCAGAAACTGATACAAAGAAAGGGATATTGCAGAGGCAACATGCAAAACTCCAATATAAGAGTAACATAAAATTCAGAGACAACTTACTGTAAAGAGGGCCAGTGCAGAAATACTTCACAGAAATAAATTATCAGAAGGTGTATGTAGTGAATGACATACCGAGGAGATATTAGTTATCATTGAGTTGATATCTAGATAAAAAATACCACCATGCATGGGCTTACCAATATAAGAATCCATACATGACAATAACATTTTAAAAACACCAACCCAAAGAAACTAATATAGCAGAAATACGGTTTAGATGAATAATGAAACACAATATCATGCATGAGAAATATTTAAAGCGCTTGGATAATCCGAGCATGGGTATCAACTAGGATAAATCCATACCAAAAATCAGTGAGCCACTCGCATTCCAAAATATGATACAGGAAAGATGGATGAAATTAAATGATCTATTAAAATAACACGTAAGAGGGAAAGTTACATACTGTGAAATACCAAAGATCAGAATCCTCTTACAGATGAAACTCCTCCTCACTGAGACCCTATGGGCTCTGAGCCTTCATACAAGAGTTCAACAAAATGTATACAAAAATCCTTTCACTGCATAATTTTCTGATAAAATCTGGAACCCCGAATCATCTATTTTTCGGGAGCTTTATAGGAGAACAAGAAAGTTCGAAAAGGGAGTAGGTGATGAACATTTAATTTTCCTCATTAAAGAAAAATGGTGGAAACGTGCACGCCCATACTACTCGATGAATTTGTAATGTTGTTTGTACTCTGCTGCCTGCTTATAGAAATAAATGCACTGGGTAGAAACCTATTCAAGAACATAGAAGCAAGTAAAATCACATAGAAAGTCTGTCCTTTCCTGAGAGAAAATGGTGCTGAAAAGAAAGCCTTAAGGTATTTTTTCTGTGAATGGTACCCCCTGCCTTCTAAACCCTGAATTACGGTTTAAGATTTTTAATGCTGAACGTTGAATTCCTCGATCATTTGTTGATATTTCTTTGCTGCTACATTAATGTCTTCATCGCGCTCAATCTGTGCTTTGAATGGCTCTGCAGGGTTTGACAGATTTTAACCCTGCTTCTTTAATGGAAGTCTTATCGATCTACCCCGCCAGGATTTTCTTCATAATTACAGCCTCTGAAAAATGGTACTTTGATGTGCTCTGCTACTACAATCAAGACTGTAAATCATGGCAGTTTTACACTGTTGTAACCCTGCAAAACTCGTAAACTTGTTAGGAAAACCAGGCATGAAGATGATGGATGTGGTAGGATCAGTGAAAATGGCGGTGCAGACATGGTGAAATGGTGGAACAACACAGGGTGGCGGAAAAATGCAGGGGAATGATGGTGAATGGACTAGGTGGATAAATGCATTGGTGAAGGTTGGTGGAGCGCAACAAATGAAAAACCTTTGAATTTGACCTTTTGAATGAAGTATAAGGAATACGAAAGAAAGTACAATAAATGACACACGGAATGGTGATGTGGCATGGATTTAGCTTGGACCGTCCGATCTCAGGAGGAGATCGACGATGGAAAACGTATAGGGGGCAATGAGACGATGGGCCATGGGCAATGTTGACTTGGACTAACACTCGTGCAGCTTTGCGACGCGATTAACGTTGGATAGATCGCCCTCGATCAGATGGATCATGTGCATATCACGTCGGGTCTTTGATCGAATGATAACGAGCGATGAAGGGTGGTTTTTGAGCTGTGCACGGAGACATGCGGCAGAGACTGTATGGAATCGCTCCGTATTGAGAAATATCGCCCGCCTCCGAAAGGCAGTGCGATATAAACCACCTGTTTTGCATAGAGAGTGGGTGTGGGGACCCCTGGGTGGAGAAGAAAAAGGGACCATAGGATGCCAGGAAATCAACGGCCGAAAACGCTCCCGATGACTTATTTAGATAAGCGCTCATTGGACTAGGTCCTGGTCTCGTAGCTGGGTCATGTGGGAGGGAAAGGTCAAGGGAGCTGGACGAGGGGGGCTGGTCTGCAATTATAAAGAATATGGATTTTTCACCTATTTTTAATGTATTTCGGTTATAAAAGAGGGAAATGATAGGCAAAGAATGACTTTTTTAGGCCGAACAAAGGGGGTTTACATAGTTTAAAGGGGATTTCCTGCCAAAAATTTAATAGGAGGTTGACATGATCAACAAACCCAATGGATTGGATGGCTCCGCTTAGATGGCTTCGTATGTTGCCTCTCAAATCCAAAGTTTGAGCAACTACAATGTTGAACCAGTGACCTGAGTGGACTCATCTTGTTGCTCAGATGGTTTCTATGGCTACTCTCAGCTTGCTGCGCATTCTCTGGGTAGGTCTCGACATGAAATGGAGGTATAGTAAGGACTCTTTTACCATGCGAATGCTAAATCTGGAAGGTGTCTTTTACAATGCCAGAGCTGAGAGCTGCATGAAAGAACTACATGCAATGCTAGTGCATGAAAGAACTACATGCAATTCCAGAGCGGAGAGCTGCATGAAAGAACTTCGTGCCAGATAGCCATGTGGAAAGGAATAAAACCTACATTCACAATGAAAATTTGGATAGGAGAAAACTAACTTTCTATATTAAAAAATTTTCCATAAAAAAACTTTTCCACGAGACTCCATAACCAGACTTACGACTTACGATAAAATAGTGTTTCCCCAACATCCTTGCATCTGGCCAAATGATGTTTGCAATAAGAGGTCGGATGTTTGCGAGCCCAAAAACTTTGATTAAAAATGAAATTGCTATATAAAACTTCATTAAAAATGAAATTGCTATTATAAAACTGAGGTTAAATTACAATAGACAGGGAAAACACCTAGTCAAAGAATGCATTAATAAGCGGTCAACGATCTAGTGATTGCTATAATCCTGCTGAACGCAGAGAATAATAAGAGTTATTTGGTGGCAATGTCACTATACTTGTTTTTTTTGTAAATTTTTATTTTGGTTTTTACTTATTGTGCAAAAATGACATAGATTTATGGATAATCTAATATTTTCAAGAATTTTTTAAAAAAATCACAAATATTTGAACGAATAAATAATGTTTTTATTTTTTTAATATAAAATTCACATTTAATATGTATATATATATTTTTTTCTGAATTGGACTAATTCTATTAAGCAAAAATATGGTACAAGATGGTGATACAATCAAGAGAGACAGTAAACCGATAACCGGAAATGATAGGACTATCAACCTCAGTTTCGGAGAAGGAGTGAAGCAAGCAAGGAGCTACAACATATGACTGGAAAGTAAAAAACACTGAATTCTACCAAGAATGGGCAGAAACCTCAACACGAAGCTTTTTCCCTTTCCTTTTTTTAACTTCGACCCATCCATCCTGGGGCGTACGAGCAACAACCACTTGAAGACTAGGGTTCTCCAGAGGGGGGCCCTCCTTTTCTGATTCAGAGGAGGAGGTCATGTGGACGTGTTTCTAGGTGATGGCTATATCGGAGGTATGTGCCGGTCCATCAGCGGAAGGAACCACAGATTGAGGGGCTTGATCCAATTCTACATCGCTATCTTCATCTTCAGAGCTAGAGGATTCAGAATCCACGATTGGAGGTGGAGAGCATGGAGCCCATCATTTGGACTTGGACTTGGAGAGGTTATCCTTTTTCTTTTTTGCCAAAAGAGAAGGGCAGGAGGTTTGCAGATGTCCTGTTTGGTGGCAAAGGCGACAACAGAAAGCAATATTTTCGTAATCCAGTGTCTGGGTCCAAAAAAATTCGTTTATCTTGAGATTGATTTGGTATATAAGTCCCTTGCTTAAATCTAACTCCACACATATGTGTAGAGACCTTTATTTTCCCTCCAGTAATGTCCCATGATGAAACTACCCAAGGTGTTGCCTATAGCTTTGTAGACCACGACATGCCATAAGTGGGCAGGTAAATTTGGAAGCCTGATCCATACATATGTCCTGGTAATGACTGCAATTGCGGGATCAAAATCTGGGAACCAAGGAGTTAAGAAGAGCCCTGCAGTTCCCATGAACCAGGGGCCTTCTTCTAAAGCCTTTTCATAATTCTTACTGTCATCAAATAGAACAATGAAATATCCTTTTGAACAAAAACTGAACTTACAATGATGAGTCCAGTTTGCATGGATCCAATCATAAAGATCCTGAGATCGCAGCCATAGTCTGTTGAATCTACAAATGATGGCTCTTTCTGCATATTCTTGAAGTTGATCTGCAAGACCTGCATGGGTGATTTCGCCAGAGGGAAATTCCTCTGTTTTTTCAACCAAAAAAGGCTTGGGTTTAGGGGTTTCCGGGGGTTTTGGGTTCTCAGAGTGCACTACATCTTTGTAAGAGAAAGGAGGAGTAGAGGATGTCTGTCCTGCTGCACCCCCTCTCAAATGAAGGGTTAACACCAAAGAGCTGTTTCTGTTAATGTTGTAAGTAGAAAGAGGAAGAAGGTATTCAAGCTGTTTACCTTGAGAGAGAAGCCTCTGAAGGCCTGGAGGGATTCCAATCTGCCGTTCTAGATCCAGTTTGAGATCCATCACCAAATCTGAAGAACTGACCCATTGCAGGATGGTTTTGCCGATAGGTTGAGAGATTTGGATCTAAAAGGAGTCAATTCTGCCATGGTGTTGATGGGGAGGAGAATCCTCCTGCAGAAAGGGACGGTCACTTATTGACAGAGACCGATCCAAGACCGAGGATTGGGGAGAAGAGTGATTAAAGAGCCAATTGTTCTTCTCCTTCTCGTAAACCCATTATTTGCAACTTGCGTGCAAGGAGAAGAGAGGGGTTATCGAGTCGCATTTGATCATAGGCCCTAGATCTTGAAAAATGCGAAGGTTACCAGCATAAAGAGCTATCGAGGGGTGAAAGGGATCCTTCAAAAGCTGAATCTGTCACTGTTTTTTTGAATGTTGCGGCTGCCTCTGTAGATCCGCATAGCAGGGATTGAGCGGAGCAAAAGGCGTAGGGACGAGGTTATTCAGGGCAAATGATAGCGGGGTTGGTCTCCTAATCTGTTGCGGCGTGAGAGCTGCAGAAGAGAGAGCCGCCGACAGTGAAAGAGAAAGAACCTTAGTCTCCATTTCATCCCAAATTCAATCTTTTTCGTATATATTAAAAATAAGAAAAAAATATATTTATTTGATAAAAGGTAGTTTAAAAAAATTTAATACTACATGAAAAAAAATGTTCAAAAAATCCTTTGTTTTAAAAATGTTCCATTTTTTCCATCAATTTTTTCTCCTTTGATTAGCTCAGCTCGAAGTGAGAAATAGGAATGATTCCCGAAGGCATTATTTGAAATAAAATTCTGAGGACAATATCTACTTGAACTTTCAAAAAAATCGACATACAAAAAAAAGTTAATACCACATGAAAAAAATGTTCAATAAATCCTTTGTTTTAAAAATTTCCAATTTTTCCCATCAAGTTTCTCTCCTTTGATTAGCTCGAAGTGAGAAATAGGAAAGATTCCTGAAGGAATTATTTGAAATAAAATGCCAAAGAAAATATCTTCTTGGACTTTCAAAAGATCGACATACATAATTAACCCCGATATTCCTTTGATAATTAGATTCACATTTGTCATGTAATATGGTTCCAACATCAAATATTAGAGATTAGAAGCTATTCAGATGCAATTGGCAACAAAAATAAACGAATCAATGACTAAGGAGTTATGAAAAATTGTATACAATGAATTTGTCTTTTCTCACATGTTATTATCTATAAAGGGCCATGAACAAGAACAGTAAAAAAGAAGCCATCGTTTTGCCGTGATGGAGTCCAGAACTAGGTGAGAGGCCACTGCAAAGGCTCCAAAAGAAAATATAACTCAGATATTTTTCTTATATTTCAGAAATTGAACTAAAAATATGAGTATTCTAGATGGATAATAATAAGCAGCAATTATATGAAAACATCATAATCCAATAAAGCATAACAATTCATATCGATTAAGCCATGCAAAAGATAAAATTGCCCAATAAGAAATGAAATGATGTATAGTAATTTGATGAATGATGAAATACAATTTCCATGAAATGAGAATTGTGACTAGTGAAACAACTGTAGTTCATGTACAAAAACAGAACAAGATTAGATCGTCCTGCTAAAAATAAACTCGGGAAGCAACAATTTCATGCTAACAAATAACTTGGATAGTAGTTAGAACTTCCACTTTTCTTTGCACCCTGGATAACCAATGGGCCACTTGCCTCCACCAAACCTAATTTATGATCTAGGAAGAGACATAATTGACCCGTGGGAGAAAACAAAATTGCACATAAATATACAACATGAGCGTTCCGTTTGGCCAAACAAAATACCTAAAAAACAATGTTGAATTATGTGCAATGATGACATTTGGTAAAAGTAATCTCATTTGTAAATTGGATCAATGTTACATCTTCATAATCTTTTTATTGAGCTGGAAGTATATATCAAATGCCTAAATTTGATACAGTCAAATGTTACACGTGGTTGCTATTTAAAACTAAAAACAAGAGGTAATATGGTATGAATTTATATTCTAAGGAAGTACCATAAATGGCCATTTATATCCATGTTGCAGATAACTGCTCCTGTGATCTTTTGATGTTTTCCCTGTACTAAGATTAAAAGAAAGTTTGTGAAAATTTTCTCATATCTGGACATTTTTCCATAGCCTGTACTCAAATGAAAATTTATTACTGACTTCCAGTGGAGAAGGATCAAAATAAAACATGATCTCAATTTATTAGCGACTTCCATGTCTACATTGTTCATCAATTCCTATGGAATTAAACGTTATCAAACATGGTTCCATACTTTGTTATAGCTATGTATTTGTTTCATGCTTTGATAGGTTAATGAATGGTTGATGAATGCATGGGCTAACAAGTGCTATTGCAGCTACTTGAGAGGGAATTAGACCTTCTTGGTGATTCACAACTAAACTTACAAAGATTTACACTCATATAAGCATTCATGACCTACATCTTACATGTTTACCATGTGTTTGACCAAATGCATAGTATGTTTTGGTCAGTATAGGTTAGGTTTATGATTCAAGATTGTATGTTTAGCTTTTCAATTGTGTCATTTATCATTTTGAGTATTTACAGGAAATTTTGGGCAGTGGTCTGGAGGCTGACTTGGAAAAAGTGGCTTAGATGTCGAGATCACACCCTTGGAATAGGACATTTTTGCTATAATAGCAAGGAGGAAGTTCATGTCTACACCAGAACATTTCTATAACCACATGAATGATGCAAACATAGACATTATTTTTCCATGTATGCATTGTTCATCATTCACCTAATAGTGATGTCTGTCTTAAAATTTTTCATGTTCTTCTAGGAGTTTGTCCTCCTCCTACTCCCACATAAGAATGTGACATGGTAATCCTTGAATAAAGGTGATGAATCAACCTTTTTCTTTCTTTTTTTCCCATGGAAAAATCACATAATTACTATTTCATTGAAATCAAAGTACACAAATTATTGTTCACTTGCAACATCTTAGACATGTCTATCAAGAGCTATGGAATTCTACCAGTTGAGAACAAAAAAAAGTCAAACATATAAACATGCAAGGTCCCAACAATTACAACAACTTTAGTTTCAGAAAATGTTGTTGTTGTTCACCCTAAGGACATCAATGATTTTTTTTGTAATCACTAAATGTCCTATAGGTTTGAGTAATGCTTTCTTTGATCTTCTATCCACATAAACTTTGTGTTCCTTGTGGATATGTTACCTCCAACTCCTCAAAAAATTCTTGTAATTGGTGAATGATTTATTGCCAAGGATTTAGGGTCAAGCTTGTAATGTACTAATCACAAACAACCAATTAATAACCACTCAAGAATCTAAAAATTTGTAAGCACTTCACTTGACTGGAAATTGAAAAGTCAAGGACGAGCCAAAGCCTAATGAATTCTACTTTATTATTAGTTACAAGCCCCATCCCCAAGCTAATAAGCGTGATTTTTGTTTAGGTGAAATGTAGCTCCCACTCTGCATACAACTCTAGAATGACTTTTGGCTCCATCAAAGAAGGCTCAAGCCTTTTATGTCTCTATATTGGGCCCAATTGGAATTTTTTTCTTCTTTTTAAAACATTTTGTGCTTAGTTCCTTCATTATTGTTTTTTTTTTGGTACCACATGTCATATATTTGGGACCTCACTATCAAATATGGTTTTATTCCAATGTAGCCACATATGCCAAAGTGCCAACCTTGGAAGGCTAGAAATATGCTCAAAGGCTAGGGTTTTTGTCCAATATATGAGGCTTTCACCTAAAAACCTACCCGACCACATATCCAAACAAGCCTTCCCAAACAACATCATTCTCCACCCCACTTGCGAAAAAATGCAATCCATGAACAGGTGTGTCACTAAATCTTGATTATCACTACAAAGTGGGAATCTTGTAGGCCCTTCCCAACCTTTCCTTCAAATATTATCCTACATGAGGATCATGTTATTTAGCACCAACCATAAAAAGAGGCTTGTATTTTAAGGAAAATGGCACTTCCAAAAAACTTATACCACTGAAAAGGGTCTAACTCTACTTCTCGTGTCACCATCACGTCATAAGCTAGTTTCACTGTTACCATCCCACATTATTTGTTCATTTTCCACATGAGTTTTTTTAGATATCCACTCGGTCTAATTCCATTATATGCAAGTGACAAGAAAAATTGTGTCATTCCCATGCTAGACTCCCCAAGAGGCCTAGAGCATTAGTTTATTTCCAAGGTCTCAGGGATGTTGAGATTCAACAAGATGATGAGCTTAGTGAAAAGAGTCGCCTTCACTAAATGGGCTCGCAGGCTATTTTTGGCGCAAAGTGTATTTTTAGACTATGTCTATTTTTAGACATTTCGATCATATTCTACGAGTTGCAGGATGCTATTTTTGGATATTTGGTCAAGTTGGAAAAATATATGGACTTCTATTTTAAGACATTTTGGGTGAAGTCTATTTTTTGACTGGCAATCTAAAAATAAACATGTCAGATATTATTAGCTCTTAATAATATTTGGACTCTAAATATTATCTTATTCTCTTGGAGCACTGACATTCAGTTAATAGATTGTTTAGATTAGCTAGCTGAAGGAATTACACAATTCCTAGAGATACTAGTGGTTCATGCATGGAGGACTTTAGTTAGAACTCAAGTGGCAGAGTTTGGTGGAGTTCGGTAGTTTAATTGGGTTAGGTTTGGTTCTACACTTGTGGAGTTAAACTCAGTTGAACTGATTGTGTCTATTTCTAACTGATCGATAATTTCAGTGGAGTTGAGTGAATTAATTAGTTAAATTAATTCACTAAATAATAACTCATTATTTAACTGGACAGAGACAACAGTTAACTACAGTGCAGAACAAATTAGTGAAGACTTAGTGGAGAGATTGGTGAAAGAGCAAGTGTGACTATAGTGTTGCATTGTATGCACCACACATTCATTGGAGATGCCAATGAGGATTGCATGAGCAAGGCTGAAGCAATTCAAACTCATCTAGAGCCATTCTTCAGGAGGGATTGCACAGTAGAGGCAGACTATCAGGAGGGTAAAAATCAGTGCAGATTTTTGCTGATTGTTCTTGATTAGTGTGTAGCGATTTTATTGTACTGAGAGTTTGATATGATCAGCTTTGTATGAGGATTGTTACATGATCTCTATGACATATATTATATACAAATAGTTGGGGTTTTCAGCTTCAGGCTTTCCCGTTAAACAACTATGTTAATGTGTGTGAATTTTTATTGTTTCATGTGTGCATTGCAATCTTGATTTAATTTCCGCAAATGATCAATGGTGGAATAGATTCTGTATTTTTCATGAAGTTAAAATAGTGTGAGATCAGGATAATCTTGGACATATAACACATAATTGATATAATTTATACATGGTATCAGAGCAGTGTTGATCATTGGAGGAGATTGCAATTATTGAAGTGGTTGAGTTTTATGCTAGTGGAATTCGAATTTGCTGCAGTGTTTTCTTGGTGTCGAAGTTGAGCATTCATTGAAATGTCTTTCAACGGATTGCGATTGGAGTTTTCCCTTGAGGGAATATCAAATTACATAGCATGGAAGGACAGGATGGAGGCAGTGCTGGATGATAATGGGTTGAAGGAGTTCATAGATGTTGATATTCTGAAGCCTGCTTCTAGCGATGCAGCCACACTTGATGCATGGAAAAAGAAGGTAGAAAAGTGTTGAAGGATTCTGTTGGAAGGTGTGAAGGACCACATTGTGTCTAGCCTTCACAAGAAAGCCACTCCATTCTTAATGTGGAAGGCTTTGACAAACTTGTTCCAAAGAAGAAGTGACCAGAGGAAGTTTGTGTTTAAAGACAAGCTTAGAAAAATAAAAATGGAGAAAGGCGACAGTATTCCAAAATGCCTCACAAAGTTTGTCCACTGTAAGGATGAGTTGGGAAGTGTGGGGGTTACTGTTGATGAAGAAGACTTGGTGAGCTTGGCTCTCCTTGGGCTTCTGAAGAGTTTGCATAGCTACAAAGACTATGTCAATGGACGTGAGAAACTACTAGGATGGGAGCGACTTTGGTCAGATCTTGAATAGGAGGAGATAAGGTGGGGTACTAGGGATGGATCTTCATCAAAGAATGAAGATGAAGAAAAATTCACTTTGGATGCTAAATCTCGGAGAGGAAAAGGGAATAAATCTTCCAAATCCAAAGCTAAAGGCAAGAAGTATGATTTGTCCAAGGTGAAATGTTTTCACTATCACCAGCACGAGCATTTCACCACTAATTGCCCACATAAGGAGAAGAATAAGAAGGCTGCCGGATCTGCACCTGGAGAGGCCTTGGCCTCATAATTTGAGCTGGATTTTTCTTTGATCGCATGCTTGGTTTCAAGTGTGATGGGATCGGTGTGGTTTCTTGACAGTGGTGCGGCTTTCCATATGACTGGAGACAAAGATTTGTTTAGTGATCTGGAGGAGAAGGATCTTGGAGTGCATATTGAGATGGGCGATGATGGTAGATATAGTGCAACTGGTATCGGTACCATTTCCTTTGAGAGGGAGTCCGGTAAAACTTTCATATTGAATGATTTCATGCATGTTCCAGGATTGAAGAAGAATCTGATCTCCGTGGCGATGCTGGAAGACAAGGGTTATGATGTTGTTTTTAGTGAGGGAAAAGCTTTCCTGCACCATAAAACAACTGGTCAAAACAGGAGGATAGGGATTCAAGTTAAGAATCTATATCAATTGTAGGTAGATGGTTGCACTGCAATGGCAGGAAAAGCAGAAGGAGTGGTGAACTGAGATGAGGGTGAATTGTGGCACAGGATATTGGGCCATCTTCACCATAGCGCTTTGAAAATTTTGCACTAGATTTCTATCGGGCATCCCAAAGGTACACTTGCATAGTCAGATCAGTGCAAGGGATGTACTTTGGGAAAATTTGTGAAGACCACTTTTCATGAGAAGGATAGTCGTGCTTCAATGATCCTTGAGAGAATTCACACAAACATGTGTGGACCTTTCTCGGTTGCTTCAACAGAAAAGCATAGGTATTATGTGATATTTGTTGATGAATTTTCTCGTAAGTGCTGAATCTTCTTCATGCAGAAGAAGAGTGAGACATACTCAAAGTTCTGTGAGTTCAAGGCCCTGGTTGAGAAAGAGTCAGGGAAGTAAGTGAAAGCTCTCCAGAGTGATAATGGTGGTGAATACATCTCTAGAGAATTCAAAGACTTCTGTAGCAAAGAAGAAATTTGAAAAGAACTCATAGCACCTCATAACCCACAAAAAAATGGGGTCGCTGAGAGGAAGAAAAAAAAAATCATGGGTGCTACACGGGCGATGTTGCATGATTAGGGTCTTCCCATACACTTGCGGGTTGAGGCATGCAACACTGTGGTTTATGTGCAAAACCGTTGTCCTCATAGAGTACTTGGCATGAGTACACCCGAAGAGGCGTTTTCTGGTAAGAAGCTTGATATTTCTCATTTGAATATTTTTGGCTCTTGTTTACATTCATGTGATGAAGGATGCCAAGAAGCTGGAGCCAACCGCAGAGGTTGGGATATTTGTGGGGTACAAAAAAACACCCCACAAATATCGTGTGTATTTTCCAGACAGTCGGATGATTGTCGTTTGATGAGATATCAAATTTCATGAGGAGAAAGCCATGAAGTTGTTGCTTGAGAGGGAGCTACACTTGCATGCAGAGGAGGATCTACTTGTTCCTAAAGATGAGCCTCAAGATGTGGATCAGCCATAACAGGAGGTTCATGGAGTGGAAGAAACCACTCATGTAGTGCCAAACATCAGAGGGCGGAAGCACACTACAGAAGCTGAGGGATTGAATCTTGATGCAGTGTAGAATGTAGGAGTTCCTACATCACAACGTAGACAGAGACAGTCACCTGACCGATTTACTGGATACATGGTTATGATGAGAAAGTGTATCATGAAGGAGCCATCCTCTTTCGAGGAAGCTATGGAGGATCCCGCATGGGTAGATGCCATGGTGGAAGAGTATGATTCGATTGTCAGAAACAGTGCATGGGAGATTGTCCCAAGGCCGAAAGGGAAATCAGTGGTAGGTTCGAGATGGATCTACAAAGTGAAGCAAGCTACTGTTGGGAGTGTTTAGAAGTATAAGGAAAGATTGGTTGCTCGGGGCTTCTCACAGATCAAGGGGATCAACTATGAAGAAACCTTTGCACCTGTCACAAGGTATTATTCCATATGGACCATCCTTGCTCTCTCAGCGCAGATAGGTTGGCACATTCATCAGATGGATGAGAAGACTGCATTCCTCAATAGAATATTTGAGGAGGAGGTGTACATTGAGCAGTCTGAAGGATTCAAAATCTTCATTAGTGAGTCGCATGTGTGCAAGCTCAAAAGAGCACTGTATGGGTTGAAACACGCACCTCATGCATGGTACACACAGATAGACAGTTATTTCACCGGACTTGGTTTTGCCAAGAGTGAGGCAGATCCAAACCTATACCAGATTGTGGTGGAGGGTAAGCTTTTGATCATGGTGCTCTATGTAGATGATTTAATACTAACGGGTGATGAACTGTTGATACACTCATGCAAGGTAGATCTTGTAAAGGAGTTTGAGATGAAGGACTTGGGCCTCCTTCATTATTTCCTGGGATTGGAAATTTGGCAGCGGAAAGGTGAACTTTTTTTGTCTCAAGGCAAGTATGCCTGGGAGATACTGGAGAAGTTTCACATGCAGGGCTGCAAGCCTATTGGCACTCCTCTTCTTGGTGGTTGGAGGAAGGAGGATGCTACATTGGTAGAGGTAGTGGATGCCACTGTTTATCGACAGTTGGTTGGTTTGCTCATGTATTTAGTCAATACACAACTGTACATATGCTATGCTGTGAACCAGCTTTCACAAGCGATGATGAACCTACCAAGCTCTTTTGGAAGGTAGGAAAGCATGTCCTGAGGTATCTCAGGGGCGCATCTGAGTATGGATTGTGGTATAGACATTCGGATGAGGTGAAGCTGCATGGCTTCACGGATGTAGATTGGGCAAGAAGACAACAGAAAAAAAGAGCACATCTGGAGAGATTTTCAGTATCGGATCTATAGCAGTTTCTTGGTACAACAGGAAACAAAGATCCGTGGCACTTAGTTTAGCGGAGGCCAAGTACATGGAAGAAATTTTGGCTGCATGCGAGGCTATATTGATGAGGAAGATCTTGGTCAGTTTGTTCGGTTCTCATTTAGATCATACTATGATATATTGTGATAATCAGAGTTGCATTGAACTCTCATTTAATCCAGTATTTCATGATAGATGCAAAAATATTGACATCCGGTACCATCATATCAGAGATTTTGTGCAGCGGAGGATCATGTTGCTTTCGTACATTCCTACGGAAGATCAGGATGCAGATATTCTGACGAAGGCACTCACCAGGAGAAAATTTGAATACCATAGAGATAGGATCAAGGTGGAAGAGAATTCCTATCTTGTTGAGAGGGAGTGTTGAGATTCAACAAGATGATGAGCTTAGTGAAAAGAGTCGCCTTCACTAAGTGGGCCCGCAGGCTATTTTTGGTGTAAAGTATATTTTTAGACTATGTATATTTTTAGACACGTTGATCATATTCTATGAGTTGCAAGATGCTATTTGTGGATGGTTGGTCAAGTTAGAAAAATATATGGACTTCTATTTTTAGAAATTTTGGGCGAAGTCTATTTTTAGACTACCAGTCTAAAAATAGACATGTCAGATATTATTAGCTCTTAATAATATTTGGACTCTAAACATTATCTTATTCTCTTGGAGCACTGAAATTCAGTTAACAGATTGTTTAGATAATCTAGCTAAAGTAATTAAAAAATTCCTAAAGCTACTGGTGGTTCATGCATGGAGGACTTTAGTTAGAACTCAGGTGGAAGAGTTTCGTGGAGTTGGAGAAGTAGTTGGTGGAGTTGATTTCTAGTTTAACTACACTTGTGGAGTTAAACTCAGTTGAACTGATTGTGTCTATTTCTAACTGATTGATAGTTTCAGTGGAGTTGAGTGAATTAGTTATTTAAATTAATTCACTAAACAATAACCCATTATTTAATTGGACAGAGAAAATAGTTAACTACAGTGCAAAACAGATCAGTGGAGACTCAGTGGAGAGATTGGTGAAAGAGAAAGTGTGACTATCAATTATGACTATAGTGTTGCATTGTATGTACCAAAAATTCATTGGAGATGCCAATGAGGATTGCAAGATCAAGGCTGGAGAAATTCGAACTCATCCAGAGCCATTCTTTAGCAGGGATTGCACAGTAGAGGCAGGCTATCAGGAGGGAAAAAATCAATGCAGATTTTTGCTGATTGTTCTTGACTAGTGTGTAGCGATTGTATTGTACTGAGAGTTTGATATGATCAGCTTTGTATGAGGATTTTTACATGATATCTATGAAATATATTATATACATCTAGTTTGGGTTTTCAGCTTTAGGTTTTCCCGTTAAACAACTGTGTTAATGTGTGTGAATTTTTATTGTTTCATGTGTGCATTGCAATCTTGATTTAATTTCCGCAAATGATCAATGGTGGAATAGATTTTGTATTTTTCATGAAGTTAAAATAGTGTGAGATCAGGAGAATATTGGACATATAACACATAAGTTTTATAATTTCTACATGGTATCAGAGCAGTGTTGATCATTGGAGGAGATTGCAATTATTGAAGTGGTTGAGTTTTGTGCTAGTGGAATTTGAATTTGCTGCAGTGTTTTCTTGGCATCGAATTTGAGCATTCATTGAAATGTATTTCAACAGATTGTGATTGGAGTATGCCCTTGAGGGCAGCTCGAATTACATACCATGGAAGGACAGGATGGAAGCGGTGCTTGATGATAATGGGTTGAAGGAGTTCATAGATGCTGATATTCCAAAGCTTGCTTCTAGCGATGTAGCTGCACTTGACGCATGGAAAAAGAAGGTAGCAAAGTGTCGAAGGATTCTATTGGAAGGTGTGAAGGACCACATTGTGTCCAGCCTTCACGGGAAAGCCACTCTATTCTATTCTTAAGAGGAAGTTGGCGCTTAAAGACAAGCTCAGAAAAATAAAAATGGAGAAAGGCAACAATATTCCAAAATACCTCACGAAGTTTTTCCACTACAAGGATGAGCTGGGAAGTGTGGGGGTTACTGTTGATGAAGAAGACTTGGTGAGATTGGCTCTCCTTGGGCTTCTAAAGAGTTGGAATATCTACGAAGACTCTGTTAATGGACGGGAGAAACTGCCAGGATGGGAGTGACTTTGGTCCGATCTTGAAGAGGAGGAGATAAGGCGGGGTACCAGGGATGGATCTTCATCGAAGAATGAAGATGAAGAAAATTTCACTTTGGTTGCGTTGAGAAGTATAAGGAAAGATTTTTTTCTCAGGGCTTCTCATAGATCGAGGGGATTGGCTATGACTAAATCTTTGCATCTGTCACAAGGTATTCTTCCATACGGACCATCCTTGCTCTCTCAGCGCAGATGGGTTGGCACATTCAACAGATGGATGTGAAGACTGCGTTCCTCAATGGAATCATTGAGGAGGAGGTGTACATTGAGCAGCCTAAAGGATTCAAAATCTTCAGTAGCTATTCAGATGTGTGGAGGCTCAAAAGAGCGTTGTATGGGCTGAAACAAGCCCCTCGCTCTTGGTACACACGAATAGACATTTATTTCACTGGACTTGTTTTTTCCAAGAGTGAGGCGGATCCAAACCTATACCAGATTGTGGTGGAGGGTAAGATTTTGATCATTGTGATTTATGTAGATGATTTAATACTAACGGGTGATGAACTATTGATAAACTCATGCAAGGCAGATCTTGCAAAGGAGTTCGAGATGAAGGGCTTGGTCCTCCTTCATTATTTCCTAGGATTGGAAATTTGGTAGCAGAAAGGTGAACTATTTGTGTCTCAAGGAAAGTACGCCCGGGAGATACTGGAGAAATTTCACATGTACGGTTGCAAGCCTATTGACACTCCTCTTCCTGGTGGTTGGAGGAAGGAGGATGCTACATCCGTAGAGGTAGTGGATGCCACTGTTTATCGACAGTTGGTTGGTTCGCTCATGTATTTAGTCAATACATGACTGGACATATGCTATGCTGTGAACCAACTTTCGCAAGCAATGGTGAAGCCTACCAAGCTATTTTGGAAGGCAGGAAAGCATGTCCCGAGGTATCTCAGGGGCACATCTGAGTATGGATTGTGGTACAGACAGTCAGATGAGGTAAAGCTGCATGGCTTCATGGATGCAGATTGGGTAGGAAGCCCAACGAACAGAAAGAGAACATATGGAGGGATTTTCAATATCGAATCTACAATAGTTTCTTGGTACAACAGGAAAAAAATATCCATGGCACTCAGTTCAGTGGAGGTTGAGTACATGGCAGCAATTTTGGCTGCATGCGAGGCTATATGGATGAGGAAAATCCTGGTCGGTTTGTTTTGTTCTGATTTAGATCCTACTGTGATATATTGTGATAATAAGAGTTGCATTAAACTCTCGGTTAATCCAATATTTCATGATAGATCTAAACATATTTACATCCAGTACCATCATATCAGAGATTGTGTGCAACGGAGGATCATGTTGCTTTCTTACATTCCTATGGAAGATCAGGATGCAGATATTCTGACGAAGGTGCTCACCAAGAGAAAATTTGAATACCATAGAGACAGGATCAGGGTGGCAGATAATCCCTATCTTGTTGAGAGGGAGTGTTGAGATTCAACAAGATGATGAGCTTAGTGAAAAGAGTCTCCTTCACTAAGTGGGCTTGTAGGCTATTTTTGGCACAAAGTCTATTTTTAGACTATGTCTATTTTTAGACATGTCGATCATATTCTATGAGTTGCAAGATGCTATTTGTGGATGGTTGGTCAAGTTGGAAAAATATATGGACTTATAATTTTAGACATTTTTGGCGAAGTCTATTTTTAGACTGCTAGTCTAAAAATAGACATGTCAGATACTATTAGCTCTTAATAATATTTGGACTCTAAACATTATCTTATTCTCTTGGAGCACTGACATTCAATTAACAGATTGTTCAGATCAGCTAGCTGAAGGAATTATGCAATTCCTAGAGCTACTAGTGGTTCATGAACAGGTGTGTCACTAAATCTTGATTATCACTACAAAGTGGGAATCTTGTAGGCCCTTCCCAACCTTTCCTTCAAATATTATCCTACATGAGGATCATGTTATTTAGCACCAACCATAAAAAGAGGCTTGTATTTTAAGGAAAATGGCACTTACAAAAAACTTATACCACTGAAAAGGGTCTAACTCTACTTCTCGTGTCACCATCACGTCATAAGCTAGTTTCACTGTTACCATCCCACATTATTTGTTCATTTTCCACATGAGTTTTTTTAGATATCCACTCGGTCTAATTCCATTATATGCAAGTGACAAGAAAAATTGTGTCATTCCCATGCTAGACTCCCCAAGAGGCCTAGAGCATTAGTTTATTTCCAAGGTCTCAGGGATGTTGAGATTCAACAAGATGATGAGCTTAGTGAAAAGAGTCGCCTTCACTAAATGGGCCCGCAGGCTATTTTTGGCGCAAAGTGTATTTTTAGACTATGTCTATTTTTAGACATTTCGATCATATTATACGAGTTGCAGGATGCTATTTTTGGATATTTGGTCAAGTTGGAAAAATATATGGACTTCTATTTTAAGACATTTTGGGTGAAGTCTATTTTTTGACTGGCAATCTAAAAATAGACATGTCGGATCTTATTAGCTCTTAATAATATTTGGACTCTAAATATTATCTTATTCTCTTGGAGCACTGACATTCAGTTAATAGATTGTTTAGATTAGCTAGCTGAAGGAATTACACAATTCCTAGAGATACTAGTGGTTCATGCATGGAGGACTTTAGTTAGAACTCAAGTGGCAGAGTTTGGTGGAGTTGGGGAAGTAGTTGGTGGAGTTGGTTTCTAGTTTAACTACACTTGTGGAGTTAAACTCAGTTGAATTGATTGTGTCTATTTCTAACTGATCGATAATTTCAGTGGAGTTGAGTGAATTAATTAGTTAAATTAATTCACTAAATAATAACTCATTATTGCTTGGGCCCGGAGACAACGATTGGCAACTACGATGCGAGAACAAATTAGTGAAGAGAACTTGGTGGAGAATTGGTGAAAAGAGCAAGTGTGACTATCAATTGTGACTATAGTGTTGCTGTTGTAAGCTACACATTCATTAGGAGATGCCAATGAGGATTGCATGAGCAAGAGATGAAGCAATTCAAACTCACTTCAGAGCCATTCTTCGGGAGGATTGCACGATGAAAATGATGGAACTATCAGGAGGGAAAAAATCAGTGCAGATTTTTGCTGATTGTTCTTGATTAGTGTGTAGCGATTGTATTGTAGTGAGAGCTTGATATGATCAACTTTGTATGAGGATTTTTACATGAACTCTATGACATATATTATATACAGATAGTTGGGGTTTTTAGCTTTAGAATTTCTCGTTAAACAACTGTGTTAATGTGTGTGAATTTTTATTGTTTCATGTGTGCATTGCAATCTTGATTTAATTTCCGCAAATGATCAATGGTGGAATATATTCTGTATTTTGCATGAAGTTAAAATAGTGTGAGATCAGGAGAATCTTGGACATATAACACATAAGTTATATAATTTCTACAAAGGACATCTCATTGGCCCTGGGATCAAATATTTTAGAAAGTAAAGAAAGTCCTTTGTACTTTAATGCCACTACCAGATTCAAGGAAATTATTTTGAAGCCATCACCTTGTATCCATGGATCCTTGCTTAAGTCTATTTTTCCTCCATCTCCTAATTTCCAATCAAGACCATTTTTAATTATGTCAAACACTCACACCAACTATATTGTATCCCTATTGTTATCACTCCCCGCAATTTCTTAGGCAGAAATTAGGGGTGAAGAAAGATAACCACACACCAACTTTTAGCTACGCAGCTAGACCTACCTAACCAGAGAGGAATCTCTTTGTGTCGCTTTTTAAATATTCAATTTTGGGCCGAGTACCAAATTTTATGCTAGATATAAATTAATTTGTTTGGAATTTGTTTAATGATTAATTTTTCGGATAAAAATTAATAATCAGTAAAGCTAAAACTGATTTCAAAGGATGGATTGCAGAAAACTAAGTAAGTCAAGATAGGAAAACTATTTGATCACATTTAATTTGTCATTGGTGTATAGTGGTAGAAAAGAGAGAGGCTTGAATGAGAATTTTACTGAATTCATTCATTAGAAGAAAAGACACATTGTAAAAATATTTAAAAACAAAACACTTGACTGATTTCTGCTTATAAATTGAATAATATTTTACACAGAAAATGGAATAGAAATAAAATAACAGAGAAAAGGCACAATGCTCAATAAAAGTACCACATGAATCATACACAATTGTTGAAACTCCTTTGATTTTCATTAATAACAGGTCCATTGTAATACACAGAGTTTAAAAACTCGATTATCCAACAGTAATATTTTGTATAGTGAAGTATTTATAGAAAAATAAATCACAACAGTTACATTAAAGGCTATCCAAAATGATAGCACTTTATTTGCTAAATAATTCTAACTACATCATGGAAATAAATTACATCTGATGTGATGGCATTGGCTGTAACTGAAAACTATTGCTGAAGAAGATAATCATGGGCTGCGTTGTCTCTTAGTTGAGTGCTGATCTGGAAAAAATTGACTTTTCCGCTTTTGCTAATTACTCTTTAAACTCACATAACTTTTCCCAATGCTCTTCATAAGGGATAACTAATTTAATTACCCTACGGTAAATTTCATCTGCTTCAGTGTATTTGGAAAAGGCGGGCTTCACCACAAAGACATGTTTGATTTCATACTGAATGTAAATGTCGTTTCTTAATGATCCCAACAGTGCCATTCCTGTTAATGTGCCCTTTATATTTGAAAAATTAGCAGTATCCTTGGCAATCTCCTGAATTATTTTTCCATAATAATATCTGGTCATTAATTTATCATTAATTACAAAAAGAGAAGGAAATCCTTTCTATGTCAGAGACTCTATTCTGCTAAAAAATCTCTGAACTATAACCTCCAGACCGTGACATTTTTCTTCAAGCTCAAGAATCAAATTCTTCTTTGTCAACACTTTCTTCACTTCCAGGATTGTTTCTGTTCTGTCGTCAATGCCCAATTCATCCATCTCATACCTATTCTTTGTATTCATAAATATAATGATATTGTCAGCTATTGTAGGCTTATCTCCCAATTGTTCTTTGATTGTTGTAACGACCTCATTTGCCTTCTGTATCAACTCCTTTTGCTCAAATATGATCTGGATACTTGGCCAAATTTTAGTTATAGACCCTGTGATGTCTGCCCAAATTATCTCTTTCATCTGGCCCAAATTATTACCAATGGTAGACTCCTTTTTCTCTTTCTGCAACCTTTCAATCAACCTTTTAGCCCTATGTGCTCCAACTGCATGTGAACTATCAACATATTTTTCTGTAATTGTAATAATTTTACCTGATCCTACAACTTTTTGATCTCCTCTTCTTGAATAGACATTTTATGAACTACTTTGGTAAGCTGCTCAGCTCCATTTGCAGTGTTTGTTGTAGAAGTTTGAGCTATAGGAATGGCTGCTAGTGGCACTTCTTCTAAAGGAACCATTGATGTCTTCACAACTTCTTCCTTTTCCTTTATCATGTTTTCTAATTCTGATTCCATCTACTTAAATTGAGCATTCTGATCCATTATCAACTCGATCATATCTATCTTTTGGGAGTAATTTTCTTCAATATCCTTTGCCAAAGGATCTTCTGTAGTTGGGATTTTTAGTTGTTTTCTCAATGCTACTATATCATCATTTTTCTTCTTGATGATTTCTTCAATTTCATTCATATTGGATGGATGATATCTAATTTTTACCACCAGATATTCTAAGGTTTTAATTCTTATATCCTTTGAAAATTAAGATACCTTCTCCAATTTCAACTGTGACTGCACATTTGCCAATGAAACTTGCATTTTTGATAAACTTAAAGCAGTATTAGTGAGAGTTGATGAAATCATCTTATCAGTTTTTTTATGTAGCTCAATTTGGTCTATTGGATGAATATCTTTTGTGTCAAACTAAAATGTAGCCCTCTTATAATTTGCTTCTAATTTTGGTTGTGGGATCTGTGCTTGAAGAAATGCAAAATGCATTTTTCCCTTTTTAGAATAAAAGGCTAAAATTAGCCTACTTTGTGAGCTGGGAGTCTATTTCCAAACCTGATCATATGTACTTGTGTTGTAGAGGTAAATCCCCTCTGCAGACAGAGGTGATCCCTACTAGCCCAGATCAAGTCTAGCAACAATCGTACCATGTTAAGGTGCAAGTTCCTAATTGCAATAGATCAAATTGCGATGAAGGCCTACCTCAATTCCAATGCTATTGTTTGTAGAGAAGATGGTGCTCCCATTTCCTTGCTCCAACATATCACAATCCTCTCGCTCACCATGATCGAACACCTGTTGTTACACAGTAATTTGTCACCGTCCCTACCTTTCCCCGTCCCACACATTGGTGGGCCCATTCTATGACCTGTGAGCGATGTCATGCCTTGAAACCATTATCATTGCATTCCTCTAAACATGAGCTTCAATTGCCTTGAAGACATCTCCTTGAAAAAAACCATAAAAACATCCCTTTTTGCATTGGCGCGGGTATCTAGTTCACCACTCGCGCCAATGAGGAAAATCCTACAAAGAGGCCGCGCCAACTGGCGCTCTGTCCTAGAGTCGCAGTCGCGCCAGCCAATTTAAGCAGTGTTTTTTAAATAAGAATGGCAGAAGTTTCGTTTCAACAGACTCAGAAACTGTTATCTATCTTGAGTTGGGAGGTTTGGCTCCGGGAGTTCCATGAAAGTGAAGTGGTTTGCCACCTCTCATGGAAGCTTCCTTGAAGATAGGGCCAATCCCACAATTATAGGGATCCCAACTCCCCTTCCTCCATCTATAAAAGCTAGCTCATTGCCATTGCAAGCTAGTCTTGAAGTGCCAAAGCCTTGAATCTCCAAGTTCTCAAATTCCCAAGAGCCTTCATGCTGCAAGAGCCCTCATTTTCCCATTAAGGCCAAACTTGAGCAAGGAGACTATCGTCGAGAGACTCTAAGAGAGGCTTGTCCCATCCCTGGCAGGCTTTACAAGATGTATCTGGTGGAGACCCCTCAGAGAGAACCTCAACGTCGAACATTGGTTGTACTCTCTTTAGGTTCTTATTAATGAATGACTACTGGTTATGGTTCCACTCTGTTTTTCACTTATGATAATGATGAGTTATATCCTTTCTGACTGATATATAGTTGCGTAGTCTGGATTTTATGCTTGTATTCGTGTTGTTTCTTGCATGTGCAGGTATCCATTCACAAATATCGTGGGGATCGTGATCTGCCGAGGCTGAGGAACGGGAATGTTGTCTCTTCTACGAATCATAGCATTGGACTCCAGGTAGGCCTCCATCGTTGGTCTGTTTATTCACAATTAGGAACTTGCGCTGTAGCATTTGATGATTGTTGCTAGACCCGTTCTGGGCTAGTATTGATCGCCTCTGTCTGAAGAGGGGATTTACCTCTTCAACAATTTGGCGACTCCACTGGGGATCGTCTAGTTTTGATTGTCTCGTTTTTATTGTTTCGTGGTTTTCCTTGCTTGGTTGGCCTTCTGGCCTGGGTTCTTTTGCTGTTTTTGCTTCTTGGTTTGCTTGGATATCATTGATCTGCTTCTGGAGTAGTTATTTTTTATTTTTGGCTGAGGAACTCGGCTGGCGCGCATTTTAGCTCGACAGTAGCGCCAATTGGCGCATGTTGCTTTTGTATTGCCCGCGCCAATTGCTTTCTGGCGCCAATTACAACCTCACAGTCACGCCACTCCTATGAGGCATTAGGGTTTGCTCAGTTCAGAGCTCTCTGGGTCTGATCAGTGTGTTTCTTTTTGGTTTTTCGGCTACCTGAGTGTGTTGGAGTCCTGTTTGACTGGGCGTTTGCCTTCGTCCTTTGGTTGTTTGCTTTTTTCCATAGATTTCACATTGTAAGCCCTAGGGCATCTAGTGGCTTTGTGTGTCGAGCCCTCCTTAGGAGTTTTGGTGTTTTGTTAGTCCAGTCAATTCTTTGATTGCTCCTCCGCATTCTCTTAGTGGCTGTTCATCGTTTTGTTGTGATTTTTGGGTGATTGTTCTTCTCTTCATTCAAACTTCGTTTGGTCTTGCTTTGGACCTAGATCACACGGTCCATTGGAGCCTTTGAGAATTTTTCTTGGTTTTGAGAGACTTTGGTCGGTTTGAGATCTGATTGTTTGTGCCATTGAGTGGAATTTTTTTTTTCTTGCTCTCTTAATATCATTTCTCAAATTGCTTCTTTTTTTTTTTTTCGGTTTGTTTAGTGCATCTAGCTATCAAACATTGAAAATACAAAAAATCTCTTTTGCTTTTGTTGATTAGTGCAAATTAAAATCTTTTCGATTTTACTAGTATTTAGTGATTTGAATGAAAATTTTTGATTTCATTAGTTGCATTAGAGATATCATTGATTGTCTTATGATCATTTTGTTTGTGTAAAAACTCTCAACTCTTCTGTAGCTAGTTTTCATTGAACGAAATGATGTACTGTGGCATGTAATTTTACATTTAGGAGATTTTTGAGACAACACATTCGTTAGGGCCTGAAAACTGAAACATAATTGAAGATCAACTTTAAAATCTACTCAATTTACACTAAGGCAGCATTGAAATCTAGCGAAACACATTTAGAGGTCTAGGCTAGAGACGTGTTCCGGCGTCTTTAAACCTAGTAGCTGTCATTCACCTTTTGGCTCTAGACAGCGCTAGTACGGACTTGTGCTCCCCGTAACGTCGTGTATATAAAGGGAGACCCCTCTAGGTTTCAATCCTTTATCCATAGGAAGCCGAGTCTGCCGCCCTATACCCGTGATACACTGGACACAACATTCGGAGAGATTGCCTGCACGTACGGAAAGTCCTTGGTTGATTTATTTTTCATTTTTGAAACCAAGGTGTATATTTCAGTTCACGGTTATTTGGTACACCCTTTTGCCTAGTATTCCTGAGCAGTCATTTTGATCCTATTTGACTCCATAAATTTGAAAGGATCACCAAGCCCTTGTCCTTTCATGCTTTTGTCAAATCTGAAAGAGATAGAGTTATCTTTTCAACCGTTTCTCGACTCTTGAAACATGAAACGGTGAAGTTTCTTATTTTTCAATGTGGTAAAAATTAATCACCCACGATTACACGCCTTGTTAAACTTTGCTTGTTGACCGTTTGATTGTGTGTCTTGACTCTTTTTCAGCCCGTGTGT
The DNA here is from genome assembly GCA_034641835.2 of Pinus albicaulis. NCBI lineage: Eukaryota > Viridiplantae > Streptophyta > Pinopsida > Pinales > Pinaceae > Pinus > Pinus albicaulis. Next base: position 826,563,745 of record CM076580.1, read on the forward strand.
GGTTTTGAGTTTTGATGGAAACTTTTTCAGAGTTTACCAACCAAGGAATCCCCTTAGAAGGGAATCCTGGTCATTTTCCTCCTTTTGGGAATGTTGGTGCTCCTTACATGGCAACGTTGTCCCTTCCTGGGTTAGCTGTTGGGTTGCCCGTTTGGTTGTTTTCAACTTCTGTGGTCTCGAATATCTCCACTACTGTTCAATCAGTTCCTCCACCTGAACAACATCATGTTGATTGCAAGGTGGACCTCTCCCCTTCTTCGCCTGTTTCTGCATCCTCCTCTTCTACTTCGCCTGGTGAAAGTCTGGATTCGAGTAACCAAGTGGCTAAGAAGAAGAAGAAGAATACAAAGAATAAGAAGTCTAATAAGCGAGAGGCTAAAAGTGCAGCCACTATTTCTGAAATATC